>BROE01000028.1:6398753-6410703 GCA_036571765.1 Plecoglossus altivelis
TGTTGGGGGGGTGGGGGTGGGGTTGGGGGGGTGGGGGGAGTTGGGGGGGTCGGGGGGGTTCCGTGGGCAGCTTCAGAAAGACGGGGAGACGGACTGCTGGCTGATTGGCTGCGCCGCGAGAAGGGAAAGACACGTCCGAGAAAATATACAGGAACTCAATTTATCATCCCTGGGATAGCTGAGTTTACAAAGGTTGCATGAATCAGACCAAGGCTGGGCTGAAGGTGTCAACCAATTATTTCCGTAATAATTTCTGCTGCAAATATTGATTTGTGTTCAATCGGGATCAAGGACTTTGTGATTTATTCCCCCGTCTGTCCTCATCGCTGGGGCACTAAGACGTTATTTATTGTTATGAGCATGTTAGAGATGAAGATTTGTTGTGATATTATTAAATGATCTTTATCTCTTCGAATCACATGGCTTCATTTTGCTCCGAAAGGAGTGATTTAGGGGGGGGGAGAGGGAGAGGGGAGGGACTGAGAAAAAGATGGAGCAAATTCCTCCCACACTTAGCTGACATCGGAACAGGTCTTGGATCACGTTCCGGTGACAGGTCAGATTCCATGCAGCGCCCAGGGTTCAACGTCGGCAGATGAGCTACTTTCGTGACATAACTCTGTAAACGGATTTTGATTCCTGGAACTTTTGCTATTCCAGTGGTGCTTTGCACATAAGGGAACTCAAACGGGTTATTCTCAGGGGTATTTGAACGATGCGGCCTTGACATGTCTGGGGGCACTTCTGACTGGAGCTGGACAAGAGAGTGACCTTGACCACGATGAATGACTTTTTCTGTCTTTATTTCTTTCTTTCTTTCTTTATGTCTTTCTTTCTTTCTCTCTTGCCTTCTCTCTCTCTCTGTCTCTCTGTCGATGTCGCTCTACCACCCTCACCAGACAGTCTCTGTCTGTCTTCCTCTCCCTCTGTTCCACTCCCGCGTGCCCTGTTCCAGCCAAACAACTGGATAGGCTCTCGCCATAAGCATGAAGAGCGAGCTGTTCTGAGTTCAGTCTGAAAGCCAGCCATTTAGCACCCCCTCATTTACTATCAATCTTCCCTCACTCAGCAGCTGGTTTTGTCCGGGGGAACTTCAGAAGGCTCCGTGATGAATAACATCTTGGAAAGTGTCATTTTCCTTTCAATTTTGGAAGTCTACCCTCTTACTTTTGTTTGCAATAACAAATCCGTCTAATGAGCTTCTTCCGAGGGGATGAAATCCCAAACTGCGTGTGTGTGTGTGTGTGTGCGAGCGAGTGTGCGTCGGACAGACAGTGAGCATACAGTACGTGTGTGTTCCTGCATTCGCGCAAAAGCGTGCTCGCGTGTGTGTAAATTGTCTAAATTACACAGTCAGTCAGTAACTCAACGGTTAGTTGCCAGCCTGAAATGACATGTTTTGTGTGGATTGTATAATTCCATAATTGGGGGTCTTGTGTAATATGAGGCTTCAAAGTGCTCGTGAGGGTACAGGGTTAAAGTTCAGGGGGAGGCTCGGAAGGAGGAGGGGGCACGGGAGCAGGAAGAGCGTGGAGACGGAGAGGGAGGGAGGGAGGGCTGTGTTTTGGCGCGTGGGTGAAGTGGCTCCGTGGGTCAGGCTGGTGTGAGTGTGTCCTGGAGGAATGCACGGCCCCGTACCTCCGTCTAGACAGACTAGTCCTGATCCTGTCTGCTGGCCTGCTCTCCGGGGCCTTCCCAGGCCTCCCGCTCACCCCCACTGTCTCTCTCTGTCGCTCGCTCTCTTTTCGCTCTGTTTTTTTCTTTGCTCTTTCCTAGGCTCCTTCTCTCTCTCTTCTCTCTCTCCCTCTCACCTGCCACCTCTTCCTCGCCATCTCCCCGCACGTCCCCCCCGACGTTCAGAATGCACGGGCAGCCCAACAAGCACGAGCCGAACAGCTTAGACACCTGCATGGTTCCAACCAAGGGCCAGTGGTACAGGTGCGCACTACCACACAACTCCATCCAGCCAAGCAGGTGAGCCAGGTGTCAGCTGGCTGGCTCACCTGCATTGTTTACAGTAGCGTTGTGACATTGCGGGACCGAGAACATCCCTGTTGTGACATTAAGAGGGACAAAAGAGTTAATGACTGCACATTGGCACGGTGCGTTAGGGTTGAACCGCAAGCACGCCAGGCGCGCAGACCCGAGGATTAAGCCGGCGTGTTCTTCGCGGCGCATTCTTCCCTCCTCGTGGAAGATGACAGTTAAGTCACCGGTCTGGCAAGGCACCCACAACAAAAGACAAGAATGCCTCACCTCGTGGGAAAACGGCTGCGGCAGGAATGTCACGGTGCGACAGACTCTTCGAAGCGACTGGGCCCCCCGTCCCTAAAACCTCCACCCCTCCACCCACCCCTCCCACCCTCCCTCCCACCCCTCAAACCCCCCCACCCACCCCTCTCACCCTCCCATCCACCCCACCCACCCACCTACCCCTCCCAACTACCCCTCCCACCCCCCTCGACGGAAGGGAGGAAGTCGAAATGATCGAAATGGGTCCATCTCAAGCATTCTTCCTGCCTCTCGTTTCGGTAGTTCTGCCTGGCTAACTGCTGTTCCGGGGAAACCAGAGAAGAAGTCTGGCATAAACATGTTCAATGTTGTCTTTTGCAGACGTGTTCGTCGAACGCCTCAGAGTGTTGGATGAACAATATTGGCTTTAGTCTGCTTCAAACGCGTGAAGCGAGGAGAGGAGAAGGGAGGAGGGAGGGGGGAGGATTCGGTTTCATGTGGACCTACTCCAGGTGAGGTTATGGGTCTCCAAGCAAGTGTGTGCGTGGGACCTATTTGTGTGCGTGCGCGAGAGAGCAGTGTTTGCTTGATTTGTGTGTTTGGGCATGTGTAGCTGTGTTGGTGTGTGTGTGTGCGTGTGTGTGTGTGTGCGTGTGTGTGTGTGTAACCGTAGCCCTGACATGACAGGAGGCATCCGTGTTCAAGCTTTGCCCTGGGAAGGTACCTCTTGAACCTGCCTGATTATTTGCAGGGAAATTAAACATGTGAGGAATGTGTCTCGCTGAGGGGCTGTCGGGGCTGCCGGCTTTTGATGTTCTCTACAAAAGAGCCCAGTGTGCGGGGCTGCCTGTTAGCATCTCCGCCTCGCAGGCCGGTGGTCACCTCCGAGAAAACAAACACACCTCTGGGGGTTGTTTTCGGCGTCCCCTCCCATCACTCACCGGCGGGTATCAGGGGAACCAGGCTAACCACGGGGCAGAACCCCAGAACTCACTCCCTGGTTACTGCTTGGACATCTTTGGTAGCTACCCCTGTTCCCTCTACGCAGTCCGACAGCGTCACGTTTTAGCACGTTGGGTTGGTTCAACTTCTCATACACCTCCTGTGACATGGGAGGGAATTCCACCCGTAGATGTATTCCCATTTGCAGTCCAGCCACCTTATCTAAAATCACCAAAATAGCTGAGACACAAACATGTGTTTTGTCTAATGGTAGATGTTACAGTATGAGGGTCATCTTGCCGCAGGGTTTGCTCATGATTCAGACTCCACCTTTGATGCACATACAGTATGTTCTGACTTGATTCTCATTTCCCAGAAGGCCTTGCACCAGGTACTGCATGACCGACTGCCAATTTGAGTCCTTTCCAGCAGATGAATTCTTTCTGAGGCCTTGTGTTGACTTCAGCAAGCCTTCCTTGTAGCCCGGGGATCTGTGTTGCTGCAGAACAGGCTAGCGAAGGTGCTGAAAAGCCCTAAAAATAAGCAGCTTCTAATCAGTCTCTCATCTGTGATGGCTGAGGTTGACAAGGCTCTGCACCAAAATAGGATTCCATTCAGCCTTCCCAGGTGAGTCACCAGCACGCAGGTAAACACCTCAAAGCACATTCGACACGGGGTATGTGGATTTACTCTAGCAATGTGTGCGTGCCTTTGTGTGTGTGTCTGTGTGTGTCAGTAATTACAACATGTATCTGTCTGTATTCAGCCTTATCGGGGACATCAGGAAACAAAGAATTAAACCAGTTACCTTGTCTGAACCTACCCTCGTTAAAATGTTCCCAACTCAGTCCCTCTCCTCCTTCTCTTTCCTTTCGTCTCCCCTCTCCCTCCTTCGCTCCCCTCCTCTAGGTTTTCTCTCGCCCCCTTTGTCCCACTTTATCCACCGCCCCTCTCCAACTCTCTCTTTCTCCATTCCCAGGAAAGAAAGGACCGAAAGGGGCCATTTCTGCCCCAGTCATGGAAACAGAGGCCTTCGCTAAAACCATCATTTGATGGAAGTCGGAGAAGTGAGGATGGATACAGACCCATGGGAAAATACACACGGGCTAAAACTGTCGCTCCTCTCATTTTAGAACTTCCTACGGTCGTGATGAGCCCAAACAAGGACTTGACGCGGCTAAATCCATGTGTGTGTGTGTGTGTATCCCAGGACACGCTTATATTTTGGTGTGTGTTTTCATGTCTCTGTGACAGAGTTGGATGAGTCATACTCAGCCTAGACAACCAGAGTGGGCTTACTAATGCTCTGAACAGACAGACAGACAGACAGACAGACAGTACACATCCAGTCCAGGCCTCTATAGCCTTTAATGACACAGTAATCCCCTCCACACACAGTGGGCAGTGTTTATGCCCACACAATACCACCCTCGCACATTCTTACACACTGATGCTAGACTCTAGAAAGGCAGGCAGATAAACAGACAGGCGAGCAGACAGACGGGCAGTCTGGAAAAGAAAGACCGTCTGGAAAGAGAGACAGTTAGACTGCCAGACGGACAAGCAGTCTGGAAAGACAAACAAATTGGCGTGCCATGACAGACAGACACAGACAGGCGCATCAAGAGGAGTACATTGTGCTCCTTCCTCGCTCTGTCCCAAGAGGGAAGGCTCTGTACTAGCCTGAAGGGCATGCCTGCCACATACTGTAAAGCGGACTGGCACACAACTATCATGTTACTAAATACACCCTGAAGGGCTTGGCACAAACATCTGTTCCTCTGAGTGTGTGAGAAAAAGGTGATGGAAGGAGGTACAGTCAGGAGAAAGTACAGAGCGCTTCGTACAGAATGAGAAACATTCAGACAGACAGTCAGACAGTCAGACAGACAGAGAGAGCGAGAGAGAGAGAGAGAGCTAGCAGCCACCTATGTTTAATATCACCTACCATTAGAGACGCGAGCATCCGAGAGACACAAGCCTGCTCCCGTGGGTGCTGCTGGAAGGACATGACCTCACTGAGGATCGTGAGGCTCTCTGTCTCTGCCGAGCCCCCTGGGACCTGTGGCGCAGCGATGCTTGCCAGCTGTCAGTCAAACCACTGGCCCGCTGTGACCACGGTCAACATGTGGTGCATTTCCATAGAACTATTTACACTTGACTTTTGTGGAATTACCAAGAGAGAGAGAGAGAGAGGGAGAGGGAGAGAGAAAGAAAGAAAGAAAGAGGGAGAGAAAGAAGGAGAGAGACAGAAAGAAAGAAAGACAAACACAAAGCACAAAAACAGTCGCAGGCAACCTGCAATTTTATATAATGCAGCTGCACATGCTTTATTGTAGAACATCAAGCAATGAGAGTTTGGTTGTTGTTTTTTTTACAAATAATAATATTAGCTTCTCAAATAAAAGCAGACATCTTTATATAGCTCTTTATGTATGGTGCTCCACAGTGCATTTAGTGTGTTTTATGCAGGGAGCTGTAGTGGGCTAACCGCAAGGGCAAAGTTAAAAGAGAGCCTGGTTTGGCTGGTGCTAGCCTAGCATCTGGCGAATATCAGTTAGCCTAGCATGGTAGTTTGTCATTTGCACGCAGGCTAACGCTAACGCTCCCAGTAGTTAGCAATGGGAGTTCTTCGACACATCACTGTTAAACCAGTGATTTCCCAGATTTAAGAAGAAAATCAAGCCCACATCAGGTTGAGGTTCAACCTACATATATTCTGCAGGCGGAAATTCCTCCTGTGAACCTTGCAACAGATTCGACGCGTCAGCAGAACAGCAATCATTGAAGGAATCTATGTGGACTCGTTCCAAACCTCAATTGTTTTTTTTTGAACGTACATACTTTGAAAACGAGTTCTTGGGATCACGCTAGGGTAAGGTACATCAAGTACTCAAGGGTGTTCTGCGGTACTAAAGGATTCCGAACTAGTTGAGGGGATGCACATAAACATGGCCCACTCGCTTGTTTTCCCCCCTCACCCCTGTCCTCCCCTCTCTCCTCCCCTCTACCCTCCCCCCTCTTTCCCTATCCTTTCCTCCCCTTTCCTCCCCTCCCTTCCCCTTTCTCCTCGGGGATGGGATGTCAAGTTGGGTCACATCCTACAGGTTTATCACAAAGTATTCAAGGCCTTAGATCATCTGTTTGCCCAGATAGGCTCAGACATACTAATTATCCACATGTTCCAATTTCATGTAGCTACTAAACTGTGTTGCTAGGACTCAATAATTTGCACTTGAGCGCTTCCAAGAAGTCATCGTCAGGTACACGTCGTTCCACCTGCATAGTACGGTGTCAACAATTCGAAAAAGGTAGATTAGCAGATATGATATGTGTGAAAGGCAGCGAAAATAAACGACAACCTGTCACCGGGCAACTTACAATATGAGTTATCTGTCACTGTTCAAATGTGTCTGTATGGACGGACATCTCACTGTACAAATCTTTATTTAGCGTCGGGCCTATTTCTCAGTATTGGGAGTAGCGGTGCGACAATAGCACCCTTCATACTCTTCAGTTGTACGTGATAGATTAACTAGACACTCCTTTTGTGAGACACTCCAATATGTTGACACAAGAAAATACAGACCGTCTAGATAATGCATTAGTGCACTGAAGCCATGGCTTGGATTCAACAGGCTTTCATGTTTCTCATTCCAATAACCACTTTCATTCGGAGGTGACGGAAATGACTGCATGGCCTGAATTGAAAAGCGAATCTAAATTCTGGAGACGTGTGCGTCTTTAATACCTTTCTGCATTGCAGGTGTGTCAACAGGACCGCTTGTGCCACTAGCTGGTATTGATTTAACAGTTAGAGATACTGTTTAAAGAGTGACTCGCGTTGTTAAAGCTGCTATTATCAATCACCGGTCATAAAGAACCAGTCAGTCAGTGCTCTGCTCAGCGCTCCTCTCTGGCCTCTGATAAGGCAGCTTAGAGGCTGTTTAAAACACATTCAGCATGCTTATCTTGCTGTGTGTGCTAAGGGCCCATACGCATAGTTTCATGTGTGGCTATGTGTGTGTACGTGTGTGCCGGCGAGAGTGTGTGGGTTCGAGGAAGGTGTGTCCTTGACTTCCAATATTTCACTGTCAGTAGCAGGGGCCAGGGTTTGTTTGTGAAGCCCTCATCCATGAATGAATTTATGTAACTATGTATGAAAGTATGTTGGATGTCTGTTTGTCTAGTATGTGTGGCTGGTATGTACGGAGTGCATTTTTCAGCATGTATGCAGTGAGTGTGGATAGATGAACTGCTGATGGATAGAGAGAATGAGAGGGACAGAGGGACTGACCGACTGACTGATACAAGCACTCGAACGTCCTAGCGACCCAGTCGGGAAATGAAAAAGGCCAACGGAGTCAAGAAGGGCTTCGCTTGGTGTCATGGCAACCGAGTCCGCCAAACAGAGGGTGCTACCTGAAGCCATGATGTTGAGGCTGGGTTCACTCCAGAATCACACCAAGGACACAGTCGTTGGTCTCTCACTATTAAAGAGTTGTTAGAGACTGGACCCACATGAACAAAGAGCGGGTCCTCCTAAACACTGAACATTACCCAATGATGCCCACTCAATTTAAGACATTTACATTTGGAAAAATCTCCTTTGAAAAATGAATTATTCTACGAATGACCCAAAGACAAGTCTAATCATTTCCCTTGAGGATCCTGTTGATCTACCCAAGGGGCCCCTGCTAATCCAACCCTCGGGGCTCCTGACAGTCTAGGGGGACCAGTCTCCAACCTGGACAGTGACTCACCTCTGGCCAGCGTGGACAGAGCACTTGGCAGGGCCCCAAGGTGCAGATCCCAGGTCTAAAGCCCCAGTGTCTGTGCACGTCATCCCTGCTCACTGCTGAGCCTGCAGCCAGGATGGCACCAGAGAGACCTGGATGGTCAGCACATCCAGGCCATCTGGAGAGTCGCTCTAAAGCAATGAATGAGTGTGCAGGGATAGTCTTCAATTACACAACACATACACACACACCAAAAAAACAACAAGCTGTTTTCACCTTGTCTCTGGGTTCAAGTGGGCACAGTAGTCGGCGCTGCTCACCTTCACCCAACCTTCTGCTGTTGATTAGCCACCACATGGAGGGTTGGGAGAGGAGGATACAAGAGCAGGAATCCCTTCCTGTTGCAAAATGGGCCAATGGCGGAGAGCCTGGTGTTGGATTGTCCCGCTGTGCCAGAGCTGTGACTGGGTTGGAAGGAATTGAATCAGTTTTTTTTTTTTGCAGTTCAGCAACAGTTGAAGGGATCCTGTCTGTGGATGTTCATCTTTGCTCCCACATCTGAAGCCCCCAACCCCAACCCCCCCCCCCACACACACACACACACACACACCAAAGTCTTTTATGGGTTACTTTGAGGAGAAAGAGCTATATTTGTGTGCATGTGTGTGTGTGTGTGTGAGTGCTATATTTGTAGATGCCATTATGTGGTCGAAGCTGTCTATTTATTCCTCGGTTTCTGTACTCTCACCACCGCCCCCCCCTGCCTCCACCACCGCCCCCCCCCTCACCCCCTTCCCCCCCTCCCCCATCCATTCATCATCCATTCTTCTCCTTCTCTCATCTCCTCCGTTCCTGTAAACTATCATCTCTCACACAAGCCTCTTATTTGAAAAGGGCTAATCTGTAAATTGCATGCTGGTTTGTTTCTAATCATAACAACTCACAATAAATAGGTCAGTTTCAGTGACCCTCCCCACACACACACACACACGCACACACACACACACACATGCCGACCCTCCGGAGGCTAATGAGAAGCACATGTGAGTCCCGGGGGGGTTATTTTCTGCAGCGCTCCAAGCCGCGGGGCCCACTGAAACCGCCTCACGGCTGCTATGGAGAAGTGGTCTCTCTCTGAAGGGGACTCAATTATGGAGGCAGTGCACAACTGCACATGTTGCAGCGGCGGTTAGCCCAGCCACACGTGAGCCCTGAGCGGAGCTCTGGAGAAGCAGATGGGGAGGGGGTGGGTGGGTGGGTGAGGGGCAGCAGGGGTTTGGGTGGTGGTGGGGGGGGGGGGGGGGGGGATTCGAAGAGGAACGCACTTTCCAACACGCAGACCTACCCTCACTCACAAAACACTCACACACGCAACCCATGCAGCCTCTTTGAGTGCTGACACACACCCCCCGACGCACACGCGTGGCTAGCTGGGTACCTGAACCTGACAGGGACTGATGGATGCTCCCGAAATGCTGAGCAGCAGGCGCAGGGTGGTTCCCCGAGGCACGTCTTGCGGTGCGAGCGCGCGCGCGTTCGTGCGTGTGTGTCAGCACAAAATCCGTGATTATAGGTGTACGAGAAAGTGTCCTGTGTTTCAGACTCTCGTGCTTCCCTCTTCCTCCGTTCCACCTCAAGCTTTACTTCCTATAATTCCCCAGTTCAGCTGACATCAGGTCACGTGACACCCAAGCCTGTCTCCCTCTCACCAGGAGGAAGCCCCGGTAGGCCAGAGGAAGATGGCTGTTCGGTGAGGTAAACAGTGATTAACACAGACTGGGGGGGGGAGCAGACTGTCAGAAACGCCAGACTGACGAGCTGGTAAATGTGTTTTTTTTTTGTGTGTTTTTGTTTTCCGAAGGATTTCGCAGGAGCCAGAGGTGTCGCGGCACCATATGTTTGGTTTGCAAGACCTCGTGTACTGTAATGCTGCGCGCCAATGATTTGCATCTGTCCAGGAAATAGCTTCTTTTTTTCTTCTCCCTCCCGATTCGATCACTTCCAGCCATCTGTGTTCGAAACCCATCAAATGAAAATGTAGGATCTCTAAATGTGTCATGTGCTTTCAACTAGAATAGATAGGCCTTTAGATGACAGTTAGACTGCCGGACTGACTGACTGACTGCCTGACTGGCTGCCTGGCTACCTGGCTGCCTGCCCGACTGGCTGCCTGACTGGCTGGCTGTCCAAGCTGGCTCACTGGGTTACTGTCTGTTTTACTACTGTGTCTGTTGCCATCTCCCTGCTGTACTAAACAAATATACACAAGATATAACAGTCCAAATAGCCGACCCAAAGTCTCTCAGGCGGTAATAAAGGTTTCATTGTCAGAGACAACAATCGTCTACCCAGAGTACTTAATGAGCCACCTCTCTTCAAGTTCCGAAACATAAAAACCCAACGCCCAAGAGGACTTTACGACAATCCTGCCGTCTTTCATCTTCATTCCGGAACGTGGTGGTTCGCCGATATTGTAAATGTTTACGCGCATCCAGCGAGGCCCCGCGCGGGGGGAAACGCGGCGGCCTGACTTTCGCGCAGGCCGTTCTTGGACGCCCATCAAAACTGTGAGAAAGAAAACCGATCGGTAATGATGCTGGCGGGGCCCAGCTGCGTGTCGCTCCCACGTCACGTCAGGTTCACCCCGGAGAAGCGGTGCCAGCATACCGCCGCATGTTACGACACCACGTGCTCTGGCCTGTGTTCAACGTGGACGCCGTCCAATGATGTGGCGCCTCCGGCTGCTATCCCGAAACGTACTGTACTGCACCTCGCAGAGAACAGCACACTGACTCACGTTCTATTATGCCTGGTTACCATGGTAGCGGACAAACCAGTGGGCATGTGCGTGTGACTTACTTTTTTTTTCTCTCCTCCTGCAGCGTGATTACCTGCGTGAGCTGAAACGCACGTCGGTGCGTAGGTGTGTCCGTGCGGGAGGGGGAGGGGGGGGCGGGGGAGGCATGTCACCGGACCGCGTCAGAATTTCCAAAATAGTGCAAAGCAGAGCGTGTCGACATGCCAAAGCGTCGGCTTACGGGGCCCCCGGGGCGCTCGCCGACGCGTCCGGGGAACGCCGGAAACCCGCTGAGCCGCGCGGCGAGCTCCGTGTCTGCTTCGTATTAACAGGGAAGCCCGGGGAGAGCACCTGAGCTGCCAGAGCTCCGTCAGCTCCTCTGGAACGCTGCCAGAGCGCCACAAATCTCTCTGGGTGGATTAGATCAATCAAGACCAACACTGTCAGACACATGCTGAAATGATAACAGGAGAGAGAGGGAGAGAGACGGTGAGAGAGAAAGAGAGACAGAGAGGTAGAGAGAGACAGTGAGAGAGAAAGAGAGAGAGAGGGGGAGGTAGAGAGAGACAGTGTGAGAGAAAGAGAGAGAGTGGGGGGAGGTAGAGAGAGACAGTGAGAGAGAACGAGCGAGACAGTGAGAGAGTGGGAGAAAGAGAGAGGAAAAGGGAGAAAGTGAGACAGACTGTTCCTTGGCACTAAACACGATAATCTTGTTAGAACCATGCTCTTCTGGTCCCAAAGAGAACTGCAAGGTTTACTCTGTCCGCATGTTGCGTTAAAAATAGTATAAAAGCATGTGCAGAAATAAATAGAGGTCATGTATGTGACACATGACCGGGTATGCAGCAGTAGGGGCCTGGTCATGTATCAAACTTGGAAACTGTCGGGGTGTTTTTTAGACAAACTGTCGTATATCTACATTGACATCAGCAAGAAAGACGAGGTTGTGTCCCAGGGGGGGGTCTTAGTCAATGCGTATAGTCCAGGCCAGCAGAAATACACTGTACCTCTCTGTACCTGGTACTGAACCAGCCCTGCACCCATCTCCCTCAGTAAGGCAGAGGTTGCTCTTACTCACACTGTGTGTATGCGTGTGTCTCGCTGGCAATCTTCGCATACCTGTGTGGGTGAGAGGCCGATAACCAGTAGAGATTCCCTCAGTCAGACAATCAACCTGTGAGTGGGCAGGTAGACCTTGCACCCCCACCCCTCCCTCTCTCCCTCCCTCTCTCTCTCTCTC
>BROE01000028.1:6410754-6425255 GCA_036571765.1 Plecoglossus altivelis
GGGGGGGGGGGGGGGGGGGGACAGCAGGTCGAATCCCACGCAAGACGACGCTCCACTTCGCTTCCATTTGAACCCTCGGAGGAACTAAATCAAAGAGAAGCCCTCTGGAATTTCATCAAACTTTATGACATGCAGTTTTCCTCAGACCAGATATTATAAAGTCATTTTTCTTTCATAATGCGAAGCTGTTGGAAAGGGATTGTCATAGTTAGGTAAACGCTACTGGAGATCTGACAGGAGATTTAAACAACTTATACTACGTGTGTCATTCATTTTTTTTCCCGATCGGGGGGGGGGGGGGGGGGGAGGGAGGTTGAAACCTTTCGAAGATAATAACGTGTTACGTTACCCGACTCAATAACATTAGGAAATGTTTGTGGCGGTTGTTGGGGAAGAGGAAGGAGGAGGGGGAGGGATTACAGGTTACACAGGCCCCAGAGCTCAACAGGACTCAGAGGAATGTCAATGATATAAGCCACCTGCTCCCCGGATGTCTCCGGACTGTTTGGAGTTCTTCTACAGTGATTCATCTTGTGTGTGTGTGTGTGCGTGAGCGTGCTCGATCGTGCGCGCGCGCGCACGCCTGCGCACGTCGGCGTTCTTGCGCCACCGAGACGTCCGCGTTACAAAATCAATCCGGCCGTCCTCCCTTCTCATCCATCTCCATTAGCCCAACGAGCCGCGGCTTCTCACGCGCTCTCTCCTGTTTGTTATGACATCAGCGAGCTAGTCTACCCGACATCCCATAATCCAGCGGGGCTTAGCCGTGATTGGACCACGGCCGTGTTATTTTCCTCATTATCCTGCCAGCCAGGACTGGGGGGGGCGGGCGGGGGGGGGCTGCCTGGAGGTTTGCGCTCTGCGGTGATTGATGTGGGACCTGAGAGAGAAGCTGCCTGCTCCGAGATCTGGAGCGATGTGGGTTTAATGGCAGAGCAAGCACGGAAGGCCATTGTCCGTTCTTCATACCCCTGTGGCAGTGCGAGTGTGATGAGATCTTAATAGAACTGATAAACACCACCAGGCAAAAGATCAGCAAGACTGATTGGGCCAATTCTGCGCCACATTCATCCCACACGTACACAATGGTCGGTGGGGGAACGTCATCAAATAAATATTTTCCGAAAGGATCCTCGTAGGAATCGTTGGCGTGTAAGTTGTAGACCTCGGTGGAGTCAAACGAGGTTACTTGGTGGTTTTCGACGGAACAGGCCAGAGTTTGTCTGGCTGATGCTGAAGTAAAACAGACAGGGTTCCGACCTGCAATTGACCTTTTTTTTATCAACTACCAATCTGACAGCACGCTCTCCTTTGAGAGAACCTCTCGCCGTTTCAAGTGGTTCCTCTTAGTCTTCCGACCAAACCTCAAACACTCCGTTTGACCTGCGAAGAGAACAGTGCACTTTCACAACAAAGGCTCACGGCGTTGTGGAAAGTTCCCTCCCGAATAAATCCACATCATACGCTTCGAAAACATTTTTAAAAGGGCCATTTCTAAGGTTGATTTAAATGTTCCTGTTGTGTTCCAGTTCCACCATGTGTGTTGTCAGGTTGAGGGAGTGGGTCACAGCACCCCCTATCGTCAATAACCGGTACTGGACATGGTGGCTGTTCAGGTGGAACGTACAGGAGCAGGCCAATGTAGCAAGAGGGTTTTAATCAGATATCCCTTCCACATTACAACTTAAACAACTATCACTGGAGATGGAGATAGCGTGAGGATGTTTACTAGTGTGCCAGTGGGAGGCTGAACAACATGCCACACACGCCCTGGTTCAGACAATCTCCACCCACACAGCTGCATCAGCAGGTCCTACCTAACAGGGTTCAAAGTGCCCTGGTGACTAGAAGCGAAAATTAGTAACCTACGACTTCGATCGGAATCCTTTTCGAAACAGCTCGGTCACTCTTGCGAAATCTCCTGTTCTCAAAGAGTCAGCGTGACACGCACTGGTGAATACTAGAATATCGTTACCGCAGAGATCATTAGTCGACCGTATGGCAGATAAGACACATAGCATGATATGCTCTGTCACGATCAGAATCAAACCTCCTTGTGTCACCCTGCACTTTGAAACTTGTAATATCGTGTCATCGCTCGGATCCACTTCCTGTTTTCAGTTGATCTGACTGTCCTCTGTGTGTGTGTGTATGTGTGTGTACATGAATGCATGCATGCAAATGAGAGAGTGTGTGTAGGGGCAGTATTCATGTGCGTGTCTGCTAATGAAAGAGTGTGTGTGTCCATGCAGAGACACCATCGTGTTACACCTTAGCTCCTCCCCTGACCAGCCTCCCTCCTCCTCCTTGCCCAGCCACGCCCACGCCCCAGGTGTCCGCGGGCGTGGCTGGGCATCTACCTCAGTCAGATAAGGTCCTGGAGGATGTGTAATAGCAGAGTGTATCCATGACGCATATCTGGCCCGTTGTACTTTGTGGCCTGGTTACAGACTACAGTCCAGTCACGATGCCAACGGTCCAATCAGGGTGACGATCCCTAGGGATGTCGGGCCGATCCCCAGGTGGATCGAATAATCCTCAGTGGGGATATTTACGATGCAATGACCATGCAGAGGCCCTCCGCCCCCTCGTCCTCCCTCCACCATCCACCGCTACCACCACCTGTCCACTGTCAGGTCAATCACGTCGATGCCTGCTGCAGACAGGATACAAGTTCTTCTCGGGCGACGGAATACCAGATGGAAAGTCAACAGGGCAGCACCGTAACACCGGGTCAACCATTAACCCTGTTTCATAAGTGCTTTTACTACGACGGTCCACTGAAGTTCACGGTCGCTCCCTGTAGTTTACTGGAGATGGGCTTGACCCCCACGCAAGTCCCCTCCATGCCGCCAAGCAGGCAGCCAAAGACACACTAAGGCGCGCGCGCTCTCGAGAACGTACACGAGGGTGTATGGAGGGCGAAACCAAGCAGGCCCGCGCGCACATGCACGCTGTGAATGGACACACACACACACACACACACACACACACACCTGATCAAAGTGACTTGTTTGCCATCCACTCTAAAAAGAACGATTCAGGCCAGGAAAAAGGACGGGCCCTTAGGAAACAAAGAAGCCCGTTACCAGGGAGACCTTCAGCTGCCTGATAACACGGTGAAACATTAAGACGGTGACGAGGTTTCTTAAACAGGGACCCAAACAATCAGGAGCCGCAGGGGCTGGCTTGATAACAGCCGCCTGCTATTTGGGGACATAAAGATAAGGGCCAATCCATAAATATGTTGCATGGCATTTAATAAATGATCTATTGCACTGTATGAGTCAGATGTTTGGCATATGGACAAGGGGGGGGGGCGGAAAATAACCACTCCTCTAACTCCTCCTCCTCCTTCTCTTCCCGCTCTGTCTGTTTAACGGCAGAATCCCAAATAGGCCGCTAAAATCGTTTTCGCGGGGGTCGGTTTGCGCCATCGAAGCGGGTCGTTGCAACATCTGTGTGGCCTAGCTGACTTCAGAACGGTCAGTGCATATGCCCTCACTTCCTTCACAACTTCACCTGAACACAAGGAGTTGGACTACAGAGACCAGAGGCCAGGCGTATCTCTGTAGTCCCGTTGTACAGCTTGCTTTGCTGGCGTGCTTATTCCCCTTAGTTAGAAGCAGAGTCGTCCGTGTCCTTTGCTCCGCCCACCGCGACTTATAAAGACCCCGTCGTTTCTCTTCAAACGGAGCCTCCTTCTGATCTGTTAGTCCTCCTGTCGATACGAGAACGCATCAATCTCTTTTAATTGCTCTGCTGTGGTCCCAACGGGATCGGTCGGTGCCCTCCTCCCCCCCCTCCTCCCCCCCTCGCGGCGCCCATCTCTCTCTTTTGACCTCCTCCCCATCTCTCTCCCCTCTGTCTCCCCGCTCGTACACTCAGTGTCGGTGGAGCGTTCAATCAAATGAGCCAGCAGGACAATACACCATTCCCTGGTGCAGTCTGCCTCTGGGTGGAAACGGTTTGTTTACTCTGCCCTGCAGCAGGTGGAGACTGGTCCCGACCCCAGAATAAGAGACCTTGAGACGGGTTCAGATCCCACACTGAACGACCAAAGCGTACAATGACGGCCATCAAGGCTGAGACATGGTCTAATCCAGGAATTCCTGAACACAATGCAGACCCTGGAATAGGACTGTCCCATCTGAGTGTGTGTGTGTGTGTGTGTGTGTAAGGGGAGACCTATGTGAGTCAGACGCTCCTTATGGTGACCAGCGTGGGTCCCCTTCCTTTCTTTGAGTCACTTCCTGGTCACTGCATTCCAGAGCTGGTTTTCCAAAACGCTGCTGCTCATGATGTGTGTGTGTGTGATTGTGTGTGTCAGTCTGTCTGTGTGTGTGTCAGTCTGTGTGTGTGTGTGTGTCAGTCTCTGTGTGTGTGTATCAGGGGGCTCAGGATGTGATGCTCCTACTGTGTTCACACAGAACCCCTGGTGTTAAAATAGCCTTGAAGAGCAGACTGGCTGACCCCGTCCAGGGAAGTCACCCTTGATTCATCCCTGCGCCTCCCCCCCTCGTCCCCCCCTCGTCCCCCATCCCCTCCCGCCCTCCCTCACAGAGACAGGATTCGAGGGTCGCGCTGTGTTTCTGCGAGTGTTTTCTATGTCTGCGACCTTTGGCAGAGTGCGCGTGTGTCTGTGACCTATAGCGGGGAAAGACGTAAACGATGTTGCGTGCCGTCGGCAGAGCAAGAGTATGTGTGTGTGTGTGAGTGTGTGAATAGTGTGTGTGTGTGTGAATAGTGTGTGTGTGTGTTGATGTGTTGTCTGAGAAGGGAAATAGCATGGCACATCCTGGTTCAGGGAACACCACTCTTGTTTGGAGATCTATTCTGAGCTTCAGCTCTGGCACACACACACACACACGCACACACACACACACACGCGCACGCACACAGACACACACACACACATACAGGAAGCAACCAGTACCTCAAGTACAGTACATATTCTATACACTGGCAGACAGACAAGGACAAGTTGTTAGCAAACAAAAACTTATATAAGAACGTCAGTTCTCCGGACTCCAGAGCACAACGGGGGGAGAACATTTGACATGCCGTCAACACTCCCGGGCACAGGGAGCGAGGAAGGAAGAGGAGTTGGTCAAATCAACCGAGCGAGAAAACAGCTTGTTCTCATAAAACGCCTTTAATTGGTGGTTGATTTCATACAGCAGATATGGTTCATGTACAACAGATCCAGAACGCCACAATAAGCCACACGTCTGCAGACACATAGGAGCACACCTGTTCGGCACTGACAATGACCTGTGACAAGGACAATCACCTTTGTTTTTGATAACTGTGGTGGAGAGCTGGACAATGCAGTTTCTTCAAAGTGTCCAGTCTTTATGTGGGCTACATAAGTGACTCTATGAGTACTGGATCTGGTCTTAAGTGCCAGTTTGACCGTAAAACACTGAGTTTGAGTACTGGAGGAGTACAATATCGGTTACAAACATTCATTTATGTACTAGTTAATGGCTGAATTAAAAGTTTCAGCATGAGGTCACGTGGTCTGCGGAAGACCAATGGGAGGAAAGGAGACTGCCCTGTGTCAAATGTGAATTCCAAAACAATCAAATGCATTAGCCAGGCTTGTTTGAATTTGCTTGGCACAGCGCGAGTCCTAAAGCAGTTTCCAAATGGGCCATTGTTCAAATGGTGCCAATTTGGCTACGTCAGACTAAAGCAAACACGCTAAGAAGATTTGACACAAGTCTGGCACAAAGAGATGCAGGCATGAAATCAAATACAGACTTTAAAAATACAATGTTGCAAAACAAACGGCATGAAATACTGATTGTTAAATGACATTCCACACGTTGTGTCTTTGCAATAACAAACTGAACAAGTGGCCTGCGTGGCTTTTCACCAGCGTCTTGGCGGTGCTAACCGACTGTTTCGTTGCCGTGCGTTAGGGCTACAAAAACCAACTCGTGACCAGCTTGTCGCCGGGCAAAAAGGAACGACAGACCAATGAGGTGCGCCGCGTCGAAATTTTCGCGTTGCCCCTCTTTCCCGTGGTCACACGCTTCAATGTTTTCGCGCGTTGACGGACCAGTTCTCAAGAGGCTGTCGCATCAGGAGAGGTTACGTTCGTTCATGATCTATAACGGCAATTAAACGCCTGCAACTAGACTACTTCGGAGTATTCTTAAGCACGCCATGAAACTAGCAAGTCACTGCGTTTGGCAGCGACCAAACAGAAATCACCCAACTCGAGAAAAAAATGAATTGATGGTCACATGACACAGGAGTTATAGTAGTTCATCTTTCAGATGTACATTCAGGAACAAGCTCACCCATCCACCCACCCATCCATCCATCCATCCATTCACCCACCCACCCACCCACACATCCATCCATTCACCCACCCACCCACCCATCCATCCATCCATTCATCCATCTTGGCCATCCATCTGACTGTGTCCTTCTGCCCATCTATCCGTCCATCCATGGCAGTCTCTGGTCCATCCAACTGCAGCTGAAGACCAATCTCTACTGAGTCCTCAACTGGTAGTCTAAGAGAGAGAGAGAGAGAGAGAGAGAGAGAGAGCGAGAGAGAAAGAAAGAGAAAGGCCAGTATTTAGTGGATGAACGACAGCTTGTCGGAGCATGGATGCTGTGTTCTCTTGTGGTTCCAGAGTGCTAGTACACTGGTGGACGAGTGGTTCAAGAACAACATCCTGCTAGATTCCAGCTGTGCCTCACCTTTACACCCAGCACAGTACGCATCCAAGTTATCTAACGGAGTCACACGCACACACACACAGACAGAAGCCATTCGCTTGAGAAGGTGAGATCCTTCCCTGGCCTTGCATCAGTGCGAAGCTACCAGCAGACCAGGAAACCAGCATTAAAAACACACTAAGTGAGGGCTGAGTTTCCGGCCCTCTGCTTCTCCCTTCCCAGACGAGGTGTTTGCATTCAGCTGAGCAGCTGAATATGCTATGCTTGGCGTGGACGCTGGTAAATAAACGTCCATGAGCTGCGCAGGAAGCTCCCAGCTGGATCGGCTCTGGTTTCCTGGTCCGGGCCAAACGCTGTCTGCTTATCTGCTCTGGAATCTCGGGCCGGTTTCGGACGAGAGGTGAGGATAATATCCGCGCTCTCTGCCGTTACCAGACACGCGCGGTCCAGACGCGCGCTGCGGCGCGCACCTGGACGGAGCCTGCTACTGCGGTGCGTACGTGGGGTACGCAGGCCTGTGTTGGGAACCACACCCCCACCCTCCCCTCCCACCCCATCCCTCTCCCACCCCACCCCATCCAGGAGAAGAAGACGTCTTCCGTCCCAGAGAACACAGCCATCCGCTAACGCTAACACAAGGCTGCTGCTGTGCTATGGAGACAGAGCTCCGCGTGCAGGTCCCAGGGCCTGGGGGGAAGTTTGCCTCCTGAGCCCTAGAAAATATCTGGATCCCATTTTGTCTTGAATCATATCTTGCTTTAGGAGCAATTAAGTGCAAGGCCTTCAGCTGGGCAGTGTTTTTTTTTCATGCTGCAGTTGCTAGGGAATAGGGGGGAGGGGGGGCGCTTGGAAACAACAGTGAGCGGGGCCGACTGGTGTTGTTCAGTGGGTTGAATCGTACGACATATTTTGTAATTCGTTTAACATTCGACTGTGGTCGAGAGAGGAATGATTTGCCAAATTCGGGAGTTATGAAGCGTTCAACACAGACGCCACAAGGTCTTACCGCACGCACACACACACGGGAATGCGTGCCACACACACAGAGCACAGGCGCGCACGCATATGCAAAACATGTTGATGTCTTTCTGTGGCTCTTGTTCTGGTTTCTGAAAAGCAGGAAATTGTCTGAAACCTACTTGGAGCATTTATGGACCCTTTTTTTTTAAAACAACGTCAAAAGTAGTTTCACAGCACATCCTCGTAAAATCCCTCAAACACTGAGGTCTTTGGAAAACCAAACTGCAGGAGCTTCGCCGGGCCATCCTTGCGCCCGCTCACCCCGCCGACTGCGATGGATGCGAGGGACTTCCACCGCGCACGCGCCACAAACGAGACAATGGGTTTCTCAATCTGCCCCCCACCCCCCCGCCAGCCCGCCGCCTCCTCCTCCCGCCCCTTCCAAATGACGGCCCTCTCCACCATCAAACACTGCCTGGTTTCCTTTCTGGCTTTGGAGCAGGGTAACATGAAAGGGGGGGAGGAGGGGGTGGGGTGGGGGCAGGGAAGACCGATGCGCTGCTCAGTCACCGGGACAAGACTCTGGTGAAGAGGATGAGGGCTGGGGGGGGATGAGGGGCGGGGTAATTGATAGGCTGCGTTTAAGGCCTTTGCTGCTCCCGTATGGGAGGTCTCTAATTTGGCCTTGTGCACCCCTCCCCCTCTCTACCCTTTAATGCGCACACACACACACACACGTACACACACACGCACGCACAAAGTACCAAACACAGAATAACGACAAAACTAGTAATAAGTGGCTTTGCTGACTCAAGACCTTTTTTTGGGACCACACCAAACACACACACACACCAACACACACACACACACACACACCCAACACCAAACACACCAACACAGACACACACACCAACACACACACCAACAAACACACACCAACACACACACACACACCAACATACACACACACACACACACACCAACACACACACCAACACACATACCAACACACACATTCCTGCACCATACCCCTGGTCATCAACCAAGTCCTGTCAGTTTAAAGACGAAGTCCTTGAGGTGAGATCCCCATGACAACACAAACATAAACACAACATTCTCTTCATATCTTCACCAAGAATATACCTGCCCATCAGGACCAGCAGCAGTTGACCCTGAAAAGCTTGTCCAATCAGCCACAGGCTCCCTCTCAACTATGACCTCCTTCCTCCACCAATAAAAACACAACGCCTCTCTCAGGGTGATGTGCGGCGTGTTCCTTCTCACAGCTTCACCTGCTTCGAGGACGGCAGGATGCGAGAGAGCTGACCTGAGGTCAGTTTGACCCCGGTCTTAGACGTTCGAAATCGAGATGATGCGTTCTAAAAGCAACCTCGGGTACTTCATCATCGTCAAATGGTTTTATCCTTAGAGGGGGCCAGGGGGGGGGTATGGAGGGGGGTCGTGAAGATTTATGGGGAAAAAGACCCCAAGGAGAGCGACCGAACAACTTGAGGTAGAGGAGCAGATATAGTTAGCGGGGAGGCGAGTCGTCACTTTACAGCTCATTACAGCCGGCTGGTACTTTCAACGCTGCGGGCTGCAGGCTTGTGTGCTGCAGGCTCGTGTGCTGCAGGCTCGTGTGCAGCCTTCCGTCTGACAACACCTGGGCAGCCTTGGAACAGGGGGGGGGGGTGCAGAGTGACGGCCGAGGCTAGCGTGTCGCACCCTGCTCCAGATGACATCTCCGCTCGACAGGAAGAAGGGGGAGGGGCGTTCGCGGGCCTCCGCGCGCCGTGCCTCCGCGCGCCGTGCCTCCGCGCTGCCGACCCGAGCGGCGTTCGCGATCCGCCCTTGCTAGAAATCGGCAGCGTCCGAGTCGTTCGGGGCTTCGTCGATTCGTTTTCGTTTTGAACGAACATCGCCCCTCCGATGAGTCCAGTCGTGCCACCGGGATGCAAAGGTGAACGTTAGACGGAGACATCATCATCTTTAACGTGGTAGTAGAGTGTTATATATAGGATATGTATCTTCTGTGATGTCTCCAATGAAAGATAGGACTGTTGTTATGTACACAGAGATAAACCTGCTGTTACAAGCCCTGGGAGCTCCATATAAAATGCCCAGAACGTAAGTAGTCTAGCAGACAGGTTTGTGTTTGCTTTATTACATCTTATCAGCACAGTTTAGAGAGAGAGAGGGGGAGTGAGCGAACGAGAAGGGTATAGAGAGAGGTAGAGAGCCAACTTGAGGGGGGGGGGNAAAAAAAGCGTACTTTTGGTTTTTCGACGGGCCCAGAATTCCCCTACTCCACATTCCTAAATCATTCCTGGGCCGAGTTCTCTGGCAGCTTCCCCAGAGGCACAAGGTAACATAAACATTTAAGAGCAGGGGCGTGTCCGGCCGCTCACCAGCGCTCCCAGCCAGCCGCTTCCATTCGTCATCCCCCCCGACCCTGCTACAGAAGAGGGGGGGGTCACACTCTCTGGCAAGGAGCAAACGCCTTCTCCCTCCCTCCCTCCCCCTCTCTCCTCATCTCCTCTCCACTCTCTCCTCTCCTCCGCTCTCGTCTCTCTCTTCCCTCCGCGAGCGGCCTCGCCTTTCCCCTCCTCTCCCTCCATCCCTCCTTCCCCTGAGAGTCGCGGCCCTCTCCTCCCTCCTCTGTTGTGTGGCTGTGGTCCTCAGATGTTTCCTGGGGGAGGTGCTGAGAGACGGTGTGGGTGTCAGGACAGCAGGGTCGGCCCTAACTCATCCGGCTGGGGTCATCCGGAGCCTGGGCCAGCCCTGCGGACCCCTACGAGCGGCTCTCGTCTACTTACACACACTCACTCACTCACACACTCACACGCTCGTGCACATTCACACAAACGCGCTCTAAAACACACTCGGGCACACAGACGCATACTCCCACGCACACTGGTTCAAACACGCTCGCACACAATTCTGGGATTCCAGCTGTCACCAAAAATGTTACTTTCCTCCCAGAATATAGCCCTCGCATTAGAACCAGGCCCACAGCCCTGTCGGCCGAGCCGCATATTAGGAACCGAAAACCCAGATCTGAACTTGATCATGTCATGCCGGTGATCCTGTTGAGTCTACGCTGATAAAGGCTTCTGTTGAGTGTCTTCTCCTACGCCGTCTGCAACAGCAAGCCATGACACAAGCAGAGGCGCCTGATCTTCCAGACTCGGACGAGACCAACACACACACACACACACACACTCGCACGGTGACAACGCACACGCGCGCGCGCTGTACTGCTGCTGCTTTGACCCCCTTCCTCTATGGTATCACCGTACCAAACAGCCAGTCACGAGGCAGGCTGGGGAAATGGATGGTTTCCTACCGCTGATACGGACACCCATTAATATGTTAGCGGGGTCTGACTCTGCAAAGAACGAACGGGGTGGGTGTGCGTGTTTGTGTGCGCACGTGTACGCCTCTGAACACGTGAGCGTGCGATAGCTGGCCGGCGGCGGCGGCCAAGAACGACGTTATTGACCGTTTCCTTCCTGCCAATCAGATGGAGGAGTGGGAGGGGCTTGTCGGAGCCAGCTGCGAGAGACAACTTGTTCACGAGGACCAGGAGAACCTGGCAACCTCTCTTCCTCTGTTCAAGGGGACATTCAGAACCTGGCAACCTCTCTTCCTCCGTTCAAGAAGACCCGCTGAACCTGGCAACCTCTCTTCCTCTGTTCAAGAGGACAAGCAGAACTTGGCAACTTTTAAACCTCCTTTTAAACGTCACAGATCGGACGATCGGTGGGCCAACGTGAGGGAAAAAGGGTAGAGAGAGCAAGAACTAACAGAGCAAGAGAGAGATAAACAAAGAGAGGAATAGAAAGAGAAAGCGACATCGACAGAAGGAAAGAGGGAGACCGCAAAAAAAGGGTGTGTTTGGACAAAGACTTTCAAAACCTCTCAGTCTTTGGTGCGACTGCGCGCGCGCGTCTCCTTACCTCCGTTCTGCGTGATGTAGCGGACCCAGGGCAGGGCTTGGTAGCCGCTCTTCTCGATGATCTTCAGGTAACGCACCTGGGGACACCGAGGAGAAGACAAGAAGAGACAGAACGGAGGGGGTTATCGTGGGAAATAAAACACAGTAAACGGTCCTCTCGCGGAGCGGCTTGTGAAAGCAGCGATTGGGCAAGGCTCCTGTACGGAGTCGTCCTCCGCAGGCAGTCAGAGGCACCGAGACAGACTGCAGGGCTTAGGACCGCAGCGTTCAACAACATCCTTGTGCAACACCACCGACTTGGCCCCCCTGTACTCGCATGGCATGCGTGGAGCCACGCTGCTGCTGCCTTTGCAAAAGTGACAAAGCGTGTCGAATAGACTTGCAAGCTGTTTTCCCAAACTCTTCTCCCTGACACTCAACGCCTGTCTTTAATCCATCCTCCGTTGCCGCACACACACACGCACGCGCACAAACACACACAGACACACATACACACAGACACACACACAGACACACACACACCCACAGACACATACCCACAGACACACACACAGGCACACACACACAGACACACACAGACACACACACAGACACACACACACACACAGACACACACACAGACACACACACACAAACACACACAGACACACACCCAGACACACACCCACAGACACACACACACACACACAGACACACACACAGACACACACCCACAGACACACACCCACAGACACACACACACACACAGGCACACACACAGACACACACACAAAGGCACACACTCACACAGACAAAGAAGCGCACGGCGCTGCCAGCCAGAGTGTGAACGTGTGCACCATGAAACACGTTTCTCACGCTCAGCACAGGGAGATGGTAAACAGAAGTCATGGTTCTCGGAGCTACCGATATTAATACTCATGATAGAGGAACTGGCACTGCCGGGACCGTTGGGAAATCACAGCCAGCGACACTGCGTCTCCAGCGCTCCACCAAGGGCACAGGGGCAGCCAGCAAGCTTGGGCGTGGGTTGCGTCATTCCTCTCGCGGTTGATGCAACAGGTCTCTACTACACGGCGGGGGGTGGAGGTGGTGGAATTGATATATATAGAGGGAGAGGAGAGGGAAGAGAAAACTGTGAGTAAGCAGAAAACAAATAAAGTTGGGGGGGGAGGGGGGGGGGAGGTTAACCACACTGACCTCCCCCGCTCCAATTCCTAAGATCATTAAAATGTCGTCAATTACACTCCGAAGACAGTCAATCGCTCTGGAAATACGTGTGTGTGTGTTTCTTTGCAGATCTTATCAGGAGATTTCAGCTTCATATTCCTTCTCATAAAACAAACTGACAGGGAGCGGTTATTGGACTGACTTGCGCTTAAATGAGAAACACCTTAAGGTTTTTGGAGGGGGGAGGGAAGGGAGGAAGGGGAAGGGAGGGAGGGAAGGGAGGGGAGGAAGGGGGGAGGGAGAGAAGGGAGGGGAGGGAAGGGAGGCGAGGGATAAGGAATGGAGGAAGGGGGAGGGAGGGGCAAGGGAGGAAGGAGGGAGGGGAAGGGGGAGGGAGGGAGGGAAGGGGGGAGGGAAGGGAGAGAGATGGAGAGAACAAAAGGAAAAACCCTGAGGGGGAAAAAAGGAACCGAGAAAGACGCACGGCGAGAGAAAGAGAGAGAAGATGAGTGCAAAGCAGAGAGAGAACGAGAGAGACCTGCACTAAATCTTCAATCTAGATAAGGTCGTTTTGTAATAATGGGGGGGAGAAGGTTTCAGAGGCCTGACACGCCTGACATGGCGTGAATGGCCTGTGTGCTCACAGCCCAGATATCAGCACATAAATATGAAGCCCTGATCATAGCCACATGGGGAATGTGGTCTTCAGGTCTGGGGAGAAGAACAAGGGGACACCAGGGACACATCCATCTCCAGTGTAACATGAAGAAATGTTGGCTGTGATTGGACCGGATGCAATAGAGCACAGGCTGTGATTGGTCTGGATACAACGGAGCACAGGCTGTGATTGGACCAGATACAACGGAACACAGGCTGTGATGGGACCAGATACAAAGAAAGCAGGCCGCGATGCGCTGTGTTCGGTGCCACAAGCGTTTTCAGAAGAACCCGGGTTTGCACGGCTAAGATTCTGGGGGGAGGGGAGTGGGGGGGGGAGCGGCGATGGGGTTGGCGGTGGCTCCGTGGAGGCCTCTCACCCACCACACTGTGTCATTTACAAGCTGATGATGTGGTTCAGGACGTCTTCCCGTATGTGGTGCTGTGTCATGAGCTGGAGCGAGCGAGAGCGAGAGAGAAACAGACAGACAGAAAGCAGCGAGACAGACGGAAGAGTCCTCACACTAAGCCTGACACGCTGGCACACGTTAACGCAAAGACAGAGACCCACCCCCCCCTCCTCCTCCACACACACACACACGCACACACACACACACTTAGCTGAAGCTAAATGGCGCGCTCCCTGTAATAACTCCAGGATGGCTAAATATTCCCTCAGTGCTACCAGAGCTTCTCTGTGGTGTTGTGGCGTGTGGTATATGTATGTGTACGTACGTATGTATGTGTGTGTGTGTGTGTGTGTTTGGGGGGGGGGGCTCCCCTGTGGTTTCTCCTGCTCTGTTCCAGAGGGGCAGAACACCAGCAAAGCGTCCTTGGGGTTAGGCCTGGCCCACAGAGCAGCCCCTCATCAGAAGCCCTAAATAGTAGCTTCCACAGGCTAATAGTAGCATCCCTCTGATGGGGCCAGCATTGATCTCCCCCTGAGGGAGGCTATTCTGGGGAGATGTGGCTTTCGCGACACGCTCTTTCAGGTGCCAGGAGGGGGGCGCTGAGGGCTGCGGGCGGAGAGCGTGGCAGGAGAGGGGGGTTGGGGCTGGGG
>BROE01000028.1:6425331-6488371 GCA_036571765.1 Plecoglossus altivelis
GGGGGGGCGACGGGGTTGTACACCAGTCGCTCGCAGTCCGCGCGCGTGTATGCATGTGTGTGTGTGTGTATGCGTGTGTGTGTGTATGCATGTGTGTGAGTGTGTGTGTGAGTGTGTGACGCTGGCGTGTGTTCACGGCTGTTGCTCTTGGCAGACGGCCAGATCCAAGCAGGACCTCGGGTGATGACAAGCCACGCAGATACAGATACAGCCGCAGCGACTGCAGGGGACGCGAGCTAAAACACATACACACACGGGATCTTATATCCACAGCCGAGCCCCACTGAACGGTCATATCTTCAGCTGGGCGGGCAGTTATCTCCCTCTCCCTCTCTGTTGACTTCCTCAAGCCCTGCGGTCCCTCAGCAAACCGAAATGAATGTTTATCCCAGGCCCGGCTAAAGACTCCCTCAGCCCTCCTCACACTCCGGACCGCTGAGCTCAGCAGGTCCTGCTCAGGTGTCTGCGGCCTCGCCGGTGTAACGTTGCGTCTCGCGGCGCCGAATCCTCCCGCGCACCTGGAGCAAGCGACCCGACGGAGCACCGGCGAGGGACTGGATGAGGCCTTGATTTAGTCAACCCGGCAGAGGGAACCAGAAGGACAGGGCCCCGCAAGCAAACGCTCCGTGCCATAAATCAAGCGCACCTCATCTGGTTTATACTCTTGGACATTGTGATGGATGGGTTCCCCACGGTGGTGTGCCGGAGGGAGGCTGTGAGAGAGGTACGACTGCCCTTTCTCCTTCACCAGGAAACTGGGAAACAAAGAGGCCAATTGAGTGACAATACCCCCCCCCTCCTCCTCCTCCTCTCCCCTTCAACTCCCAGCCAATGAGAAGGCTTTCCTCAGATTCTCTGGCCGGTGATGTCGTTTCCCTCAAGGCAGGCCTGCGAGCTTGATTGGACGGTCCCAGGGGTCAGGGCTAGTTTCCTGGGGCGCTGGAGGATGGAGGGAGGTGGACTTGGCCCCCGCGATACAAAGTAATAAGCAAGTATAAAAACCTCTCCATCTGGCCAGGACAGACATACCAAACCCTAGATCTGTTCATACTACATTGCTCCATATCTGACTAACATGGACAAATAAAAGGTATACAAATACATGTACACCTTGAATATAAGTCGATCCCTGATGTATAATCATCTATAATGTATTTATCTATAAATCCCTCGGAAGTCTTTGCCAACAGCTCCGACTGTACTGTCAGAGAGGACGCGTCTCTTTCAGAAACACGCAACAACGGCCCTTTTCTCTCGATCCTCTCGACTTCGAGGTCCGACGTCCAGCCAGAGTGCAGAGAGCGCTTGAGGCAGCAGCACCTCCGTCCTCCCAGCGCGCTCCGTCCCATCTGCGCCGCAACAGCGCCGCCCTGTGGCGGCGCCGAGGCGCTGCGCGTCGGGAGCCTGGCGGCTCCGCGGGGCCCCCTGCTGGCTGAGGGGAGGGGAGCGAGGCTCACCTGGATGCCGGAGGTGGTGAAGTAGGGGATCTCGAACTTGACACTGATGGGCGGCTTCCCCTCCTTGTCCTCCGCCTCCACGCTGGGGAGCCCGAAGTGGGCCCTCATCAGGTACTCCTTCCCCCCCTGGGACAGGCCCACCACAGGACGCGTTAGGATGCAGCGAGGGTGCGTTTGGAACTGTGCGTGTCTACGATACGTCTGAAGGCACTAGTCAAATACTTCTTTGCGTTGGTAGAATTTGTTGTTGAAGATCTTTTTTTTAAAATACAATTCAAGGAAAATCAACTGAACCATTTGAGTGAAAAGTGGAATCTTGTAAATACATACATAGATAGATTTGAGAATATCTTCATATTTGGTATGTTCCTGATATTAATACATTTACTAGATTCACTACTACATTTTCTATGTATTGTGAAATGTAAGTGAGAGAGTGAGTGTGTATGTGTGTGTGTGTGTGTGTGTGTGTACGTGCGTGCGTGTGTGTGTGCGTGCAAGCAGGCTCACAGGGAAAGACTTGATGGACCAGACAATCTCGCTGTTTTCAGGGATCCACTTGACACTGCCCACGGTGGTCTTGAACTTGGGGGAGTCTGCGTCCGTGGGGACCGGAATGTGGATCTCTACATTGTTCGCTGTCGACCTCCTCTTAAACTGACTCTTGGCCTGGAGGACAGAGAGATGGAGGGAGGGAGGGAGTAAGGGAGGGAGTAAGGGAGGGAGTGAGGGAGGGAATGAGGGAAATGGAGAAGGGAAAAGAAGACCAACATGTAAAGAAAGAGATCATGGGTAGATAACGGAACGAGTACCAATCAACCTCCTGCGATAAGTAGTAGTAAAAGCATTATCTTTAGTGGTGCATTATCATTAGTAGTTGCATTATCATTAGTAGTGGCATTATCTTTAGTAGTTGCATTATCATTAGTAGTAGCATTATCATTAGTAGTAGCATTATAATTAGTAGTAGCATTATCATTAGTAGTAGCATTATCATTAGTAGTAGCATTATCATTAGTAGTAGCATTATCATTAGCAGCAGCAGTGCTAACAGTCAGATCATTGGCAGCTCCAGCTGTAAAATACTCAAATCGACAGTATTGCATTGGCAGCAGTTCACCTTGATCATGTACTCGATCCGGCTGTGAGAGTGCTTCTCTATCACTGACTCTATCCAGATTAGAGCGCTTTCACACTATAACGGGCGAGAGAGGGAGGAGAGGAGAAGAGAGAGTGAGACAGAGACAGAGAAGAGAGAGGAGAGAGATGAGAGATGAAGAGAGGAGAGAGAGGAGAGAAAGACAGAGAGAGAGAAAGGAGAGGCAGAGGAGAGAGAGAGAAAGAGAGAGAGGCAGAAGAGAGAGAGAGAGAGAGAGAGAGAGAGAAAGACAGAGAGAGAGAAAGAGAGAGGCAGAGAGAGAGAGAGAGAGAGAAAGAGAGAGAGGCAGAGAGAGAGAGAGAGAGAGAAGAGAGTAGAGAGAGAAAGAGAGAGAGGCAGAGAGAGAGAGAGGGTTATGGTAAGGCGTCCACAGCGTTGGAGGGTGAGGGTGAAAGCAGCAAAGTGGCGTGTCCCGTACGTGGGTGTTGAGGCGGTAGGACATGAGCTCAAACTCTCCGTCGGGGGGGATGAAGGAGATGGTGCGGTCGTTCTCGAAGCGGGACAGACGCACACACTGGTGGAACTTGACGTCCTCCAGCTCAACCGACTTGCTCTTCCCTCCTGGCAGAGGGGGGGAGGGGGAGAGGAGGGGGAGAGGAGGGGGAGCGGGACAAGTGAGACAAGAGACAAAGAGAGAGTTTCATTTCTCCCATGAACGTCTCTCTTTCTGGAACCTTTGAGTCTCCCCAGAGTTGAAAGACAAAAGGTTTGTCTCTCCGCACTTCCACCCAGACAGGCCTGACATACACGGCTGAAGTAGGAGAGACAGACGACGACCGCCAGAGGGGCGAGCGAATGGTGGGGGCGGGGGGGGAACTCACTTCCTGTGTTCTCGAACAAAACCTTGTCGTTGAGGCCCAGGCGCAGCTCTGGCATCCCAGAGAGGAACACTCGCATCTTGATGGAGCCCACGATCTCACTGCACAGAACGTTCCCATTGGCACTGACCTAGGAGCAGAACAGGGAGGAGGGAGGGAGGGAGGGAGGGTAGGGAGGAGGGAGGAGGGAGGAGGGAGGGAGGGAGGAGGTGAGGGAGGGTAGGAGGGAGGGAGCGGAGGGAGGGAGGGAGGGGAGGAGCAAGGAGAGGTGGAACTGAATGTTTGTTGGCCCACTCAGCTGTCCTGACAGAGGTCAGAGGTTATCTCTCCATGTCTTCCTCCCTTTCAGAAAGCCCAGACGTGTTTTCATTTGTTTTTTTGGAGCACCACATCACTTCAGGTTAGAATAAGAGGCGGATAAATGGAAGGAAAGAGGGAAGGAGGGAGGGAGGGAGAGAAGGAAAGAGAAAAGTTGAAAGCAGTGCATGTGGCTTCTTACCAGCAGATTGACAGACTCGATGACATCGAGGAACACCTCGTTCTTTCTGTACTTGATCCCCTCAGACCTCCAGGACACAGCGTTGGTGACGGTGGCAGGAGGGCGCGGGGCCCCTGTGTCCAGCTTGTGGCCCTCCTGGGTGATGTACCTGGAGGGCCCGCACATCACAGCTCACCTCAGGGTTCACACAGAGAAAGCTGTGCGCAATTCATTTCCAGCCTGAATGGCTCGCGTCTTAAAATAAGTATTGAAACTGAAAAACAAACAAAAACGTAGAACCAAGGCTAGGCTACTGGTTGAAGGAGGAACGTTTACTCTTGCAGAATCTTGCTGTCGGTCGTCTGAGGGAAGCCAAAGTCCATCAGCTCATCCATCAGCTCGTAGATGATAACAAAGTTATCTCGGATGCTCTCCTCCTCCAGCTCCTTAAAGTACTCGGAGAACACCTGGGGGAGACAAGAAGCCGTTTGTGGCCGGCGAGATATCGCGCTGCGGAAGCTTCCGGGTGGAACGCAACCACTCGGAGCGCGCGGCCTGACGGCGGGAGAGGGATGGAAAGCGAGCGAGGAAAAGACGACCCACCTGGATGATCTTGTAGAGGAAGGAGAAGACCAGGGACACGCAGGCGTTCTTCTTGGACGTCGCCACGACTGACGCGATCGGAGTTAAGGCGGATGAACCGCAGGGATAACTGGGCGTGATGTCGGTCGACCTTAGAGATGCTAAAACATCCTGCAGGCACGGTTTGGGCCTCCGGACTGTCCTCCTTGACTGTAGTAGTCAGTACTACTACTCAAGTGAGGCACTTGCAGCGCTAGCGAAAGTGTCATAAGATCCTGAACCTGGCCAATTCATATGCAAAGCTAAATCTTGCAACGTAACTCTTGTCACAGGGTAAACACAGAGGCAAATACAGTACGTGCAAGAATGTCGTTAGACTCTTTTTGATTGTTAACCTGGCCTTTGCCAAGCACAAGTCTTACAACATCACGACCGGCACCCATCAACACACTATTTCCTTCTACCAACAGGAGTACAGCATTCTTGACTATTTATCTGCAACTTTTGCTGCTAAGAGGGGCATAAACTAGTCCCAGGTGGGTGGAGGGATACGGTAAAGGTTGTTGTGTTTGATCCACAGGAAGCGCACGCCTCCGTGAGCGAGGATGGGGGACAGGTTGCCCTCTTCCTCCTTGTCCATGAGGATGGGCATGAAGTGCTCGATCTCTGACATGTCCACATCCCCGCGGTAGTTACGGCAGATCAGCACCTGGGGACGTCAGACAAGAGGAACGGGAGCTTTCGTTGTGTTCCATGAAACAGTTTGAAATATCTTACTTAGTGCAACTTCCTGTTTTCATCCATTTTTTCCTCTTTCATCTCCGGTTCCCCTGGTCGGTCTGCATAAAACCCATCGGGTCTTTATCTACTCGTAACTTTTGACAGCATTCTTAAGAGACTGCAGCACAGTACAACAATATCTTGACGTACAATACTGTTCAAAACATCGCCAATATCACCAAAGATAATTCCCCTGGCTCGAGCATATGGATCTAAATATGAATAAGACTGGTACAGATTCTTTAATTCCGTTTTATTGACCCAGGCAATGATACGGGGGGGCGGCTTAAAAACCTCTTCAACAACAGCACCGAACCAACAACAGCTGGAGGGTGCTGCGGTCATCTAACGTTAACGTTTAATTAACTCCCTGAATTACAGAAAATCCTCCAGGGTGCGTAATACGTTTTAACCAGGTTGTAATACTTGCCTTAGCTTGCAAGCTTTGCACAGTAATAATTACAATATTCATAACGCTAGCACGATGAAACGCAAAGGAGTCTGGCTCGGCTCTGTCCTACCTTGCCTTTGAGGTCCAATACATAAACCGCACTTGCTGACATCTTCGGCTTAGAGGCCGTGCAGTACGTGACGGTGGAAAATGAATTAATTATATATAACTGATAATAATAGCTTGCTTGTTACAGTTAAAGTCGTAGCGTAGCATCCACAGATGCTACCTAACTAGATGTTCCTTACTGCCATCGGACCGGGTACAAGCACACGTCACAAATCGGAAAAGCAAAGCGTTTTCCGGTTTCAGTAAACTTCCTCGACGCATCGCGTAAGCATTTCCGGTTTGTGTACCGCATATGTCAGACACTGTACTATCACTAACACGTCATAAATATGACAATGTTATACTTTGAACATATTTATCTTCACCATAGCAGACCTGAGAGATGAGCATCTCCTGGACAGTCCTATTGCGCAACTCATTGGACATTAACCCTTAACTGCCTGTGGGTGTAACAAGTGTTAGTTTACATGTGAGTGTAACCAGTAATTAGTGAGACTCATGCACCACCAGTAACATTTAAATGAGTTTTATTACATACATTTAATCAAAATAATGATATAGAGGTACATTGGCTAACCATATCCAATGTATTCAATTGTCAATAACAAACCAAATCCCAAACTGAAAGAATTTGTCAGCGTACCCCTATTCGCTCAAATTACTTCGGTGAAATAACAAGAACACTATAACACTGACGTATATTCATGTACAATGTATTACACTGTATAATATGAAGGCTTTTCACCAAGTCTCTAAATGCAAAACCATTAAAAAAAAACAGAAAGTAAATCGGAGCCGTCGGAAGAAGGGAAAACCCAGCGCTGCTTCTCACTTGGTCCAGCTGACCTTTGGGATGTCGTAATGTTCCGTCAGTTTGTCCAGATGTCTGTTAAAATCCTGGAAAATGGGAAATACAAACCACTCTTCAAGCGGAGGAGTAAAGGTCTTACAAAGAAAGAAAGAAAAGGTATCCAGCATTTCCAGTCCAAGTACCTCGACTATACACCCCATGCTAAGTCATGCATTTCCCATTGGTCGGCTGGAAAAAAACACAATTAAAGACGTTTTGACCATAAAAATCTTACCTCAACTCTGCGCTTGTGAGTTTTAGATGCTTTGTTCAAAATCCTTTCCATTTGCTAAACGACAAAGTAGCCACGATTAGGACATAACACATCTACATTTCAATAGCTGTAAATATGCCTACTAATACACACAATAATAGAACCTATGCCTGAATACCAGCCTCCCAGTCCTGTACACCTAATTAAATGGCACATTGGGAGACATCCTCTGGGTACATGATCTACCGCACAATCACTGAAACAAAAAAGAGTGATTCACACAACTCACTCTCTTCTCTTGCATCTTATCGAAGGCCATTTGGGCTGGCGTTCGCTTGTCAACATATCCCGTCTTGGCTTCTTCCTCGTCATTCTGGCTAGCCAAGGCCTGCTCCAAACGCTCTTTCCTCTCCTTGTCCTTCTTCTTCTTCCTATAGGAGCAGATGGGATAGATAGATGACGGGATTTTCCACAGAAAGACAACATACTGTGTCTCTCGTCTGTTTCTCTAACACATCAGCTTTCGACAGCACAGCAGCTAGCTGGAAAGCCTACAGCGTCATACCCATATTCGCGTGATCCAACAGGGACTTAGATCAACAAAATAATAAAGGTAATACATAACTATATAGCAAAACACCTACTTTTTCCCCGCTGAAAGGGAGCCCAGTCCTTTCAATTTCAAAGAACCTTTCTGGACCGTCGCGTAGTCCGACATCTTGTTGTTACAATGTAGACGATCTTCTTCTCGTTGTTATTGTCTTTAGACTGGCTGATCATGTTCATTGCCACACGAGGTGCCAATGCTGCCACCCTCCGTTGTGGGGAGGAATGACATCTTTGAAATTTCAAGTGACAGCCGATGTTTTAGGAGCTATTTCCTTCCTTGCGGGGGCAGTAATGTGCTTCTTATGCCGCTGTGGTTGCATTTGAGTGGATAGAAGAAACTACCCGGAAAAGAAGACAACGAATGTCAAACCAAATACGCATGGCTGTCTGCTATATTTAAAAGATGTCAGGGCTTCATCTAATTCGCTCGGCAACGCTGCAACTAAAATGTTTGACAAGCAACTCACAGACGGGGTTTTGTATAAACAATCTTTTGCATAGAATTCCGAGTTGTGGATACGCCAAGAAAGTTGGTAAGCTTGCTGTCCTATCTTTGGTCAAGATTATGAAATGGCAATGAGAAATGATTGAACTTCAAACAAGGATGTAATTACTACAAAAGTATGAACGAAGATTCAAATCAGGTTTCAGCCCGCGACCCAACTCAGACATCCACGATTTAGACACACGCACGCACATACACACACATACACATGAGACAATCAAACGCTCATTTCAGTATTCTAGGAAATAATTTCACCACAGATTTAAAACCAAAGGTTTGTTTTATACTCGACTGGTATTTTACGCTGTATGAGGATCTAGTCCACTAGTTTTACGTTCAGAATAGCCAACACCATTTGCTGTCATGTTAAACCAAGTAATGCAAACAGAAGCCCCCCTTTTCTGCGCGTGCCTTCAAAATATAATTTCAGTGACTTTGTTCCCCTTTTAAACTTCCTCTGGGATGCGTTGAAATCAAATCCAATCGCTCACTCTACGTCAAAATGTACTGTGGTAGTCACAACCCAACTCCTGTATTGACATGTCATGTTTTCTTGCGTTCAAAAGATTCAAAAGGCATGCTCAAATTACGCTGGTCCCCGACCTTTGTCTCTTCCTATTATTGCGATGACGCATCCCAGAGACAGATTTCCAGGATTACACAATGATGCAGTGAGGTGGCATTGTGCATCATCCATGTTCAATTGATCCACTGTCGCCATGTCTATCCCAGCGGGCAAAGGGAAGGGCAAAGGCATGCTGAAGGAAGCTCTGAAGGGACCAGAAGTGTGTAAGGACCCTGTGAAGCTCACCTCCCATGCTATCGGAGCCAACATCTTCAAGGCCGGAGACGACCCTCAACTTCGACCTCCGCAAGATTACCCAGACTGGTACGAGCGTCAAAGTTCTAACCTGTTACGTTGTACACACCTGTTTTCTCTGGGACTGAGGTCCGTCTGCGCTGCTTTTAAGTCTAAGCACAGTACGGAATATGTTCCCATCCCTCTGTATGGACCAAGTAGGATCATGTTGAATGGCTTCAAACATTTTAATTCAAATCAACTGTATGAAACTCAGAAATCCATGGAAGAACTAGGGGGTCAGATGGATGAATGATGTGTACCTGCTAACCATTTTGTATCCTGACGGTTATTTTCCAATGCCCTTTTTCCTCAGGCTGTTCCAGTTGGACCTGGGTCCCCCAAAAAAGCTGGCCGACTTGGAGCCAGACAGCTGGGAGTACATCAAGGTTCTTCGCAAGGAGCACATGTGGCGATTCAATAAACTGAACAAGGGCAAGAGGCTGTAGGAGTGGCGAGGAATGGACAAACGATTCTCATTTCCCACTGTCTTTTGTCAATTGGTTTCCAATTGTCGACTGGGGCAGTGAATGTTTTTGTAAAGTTAGGTTTGAGTGTCTTGCTTGAAGATGTAGATGTTGACAGTGTGCCATTTTCTTCAGCTGTGGTACCATACCGATAGCGACTATGTGGTCTACACACATTTTCACAAGGTAAAATAAGACAGGTTGAAAGCCTGTGATGTTTGAAAGTGTGATATTAAACCAACAGAAATAAATGACTTTTCTATGCGTTTTATCTCATTCTTGTACCCCATGAAAAAGACAAATACAGTTTTAGATAACTTGAACGTGTCGGTGCGTTTGTGCGGCGTCGCTATACTATACTCTCATTGGCTCAGGGGTAGGTGAAAGTAAAGTTGGGCAACAGGGGAAACAGTTCATGCAAATACAGAGAAGAGGAACAGAAATGAGTTAAACTGAATTCAGATACTTGACCTCGAGTCATAGTTGACTGGCACAAACTGGAGACCACATTTTAGAATATCTTTAGTAAATATTGTGGTTATTTTACAAGTGCTGTTCCGACCTCTTACTTTTGATAAATACCGCATCCAACCTGTTTCTGTATCATTCATCGGAAACTCCGTCTGAACGGAAACGGGTCCTGCAATAGAAGTTGGCTCTAACGTTTTGAAGTCAAGTAAATTAATTCACATTTCGGTTTACATTCCGGAAGCAGTTGGATACAGGTAATCTCGCATTGACTTAATTTGTCGTACTAAATTAAACACAAGGACTGCGATTCAAACTGACAGTTGTTTTTGTCTTCAGAAATGCGTCCTATAGTTTTGGTTGACTTTAGATTACTCTGATTACTTTGTGTAATTATTTTTTTACATAGCCTACTCGTCATGCTTAACTGTAGCCTACATGATGGTTGCAACAAGAAATCTTCTGTAAAATAATGTAGACTATAGGGCGTGACTGACACCGAAGCAATAACGCTGCATGTAGACAACCACTCAATGACTTGCCCCACCAGTTTGACGTGCGTGCTTTAAAACTTTAGTTTGAAATACTTATTTAAACCTTTCACAAGCGTATTGCTTTATAGTGTGTTTAAAGCGGACAGCGCTGACGCTGAAAGATGGGTGACTGGAATATAGGCCTTGGTACCTTGAGTGAAGAAGCTCTCGGTCGGTTAGCACAGCTGCTAGACAACTCAGACTGTGGATGGAGACAACTGGCCAGTGTGGTGACTGAGCAGCCTCGGTATCGCTGCAGGTGAGAAAGATTGTCTCTTTACTCAATACATTGTGAATAGGTCACTCAAGCGGGGCATATATTGAGAAGAGGGTATACCGTATACTGCTATATTCAATAACGAACAGTCTTCATGCTGCCTCACGAATACTGTTAACGTCATGAAACGAACCTTGACAAAGCCAGTGTCTGAGTTGGCCAGGATGAAAGGAAGTTTGTCTCAACTGATTCTGCGCAGTGAGAAGGAGATGACGAGCTGCTCGCTCCAGGTGCTGAGCCCCACAGGCAGCCCAGGACGCTTCCTCCTGGCCCTGCTGGCAGACCGCTCATGCCCCCTGGGCTTCCTGTTGCACTGCCTGAAGAAGATGGACCACCAGGATGCTGTCCAGTACCTCACTACCACAGGTACATGCTCTCTCTCTCCCTCCCTCCCAGAGCCCAATGACTAGAAGGTTTGACACATCTACTCAGATAATGTGTCAACATGAAGTGAATATGTCTGAATATGATGTGATAGGGAACTGAGCAGGACATGTGAAACATAGTTCGGATGGATCAATTCCAAGGTTGCCGAGTTCACGATTAAAGGAACTGCTTCAGCAGGAGGACTACATCATAGCGAAAGTGGAACTTTCAACGTTCCATTGTTGAGGAACAGTTGCATGCTTTAAAAGCAGTCCTTAACATTTCCGTTTTTGTTATTGTGTGTGTGTGTGTGTTTGTGTGTGTGTGTGTGTGTGCCCTCGGGCGCGCGTGCTGTGCAGTGACGGAGCAGATTCGCGTGACGTTGCAGCCCCAGTCCCAGCGTGCCACCGAGGGAGCCAGGGTGGTGTTGGCGTGCCGGGCCAGCGGTCCCGCGGGGCTAGCCTACCGCTGGTTCAGAGGGAAGGATGAGGTCAGAGAGCACACAGCGCGATCTTATCTCAGCCCTTCTAAAACAGCCATTGGAACAACGACAAAGTCCAGAGCATTCCCTCCAGTCTCCCTTCCGAAGATCCAGATCGGGATTTCCTTTTAACGTCAGCTATAATACCGAATGACATCATTGCCAGCACAAGAGATAACAATGAACCAACGGTTGAATTTGAATGATATAGTCTGTTGGGTAATGATGCAGTCCTCTGGTTCTTGTTTCTCCAGATCGTTGGTGGGTGTGGTCCCGAGCTGGTCCTAAGTCCTCTGACCGCTGGTCACCAGGGCTACTACATCTGCAGGGTGAACCACGGAGACAGCTGTGTGTTCTCTCAGTGGGCCCGGATCCACTTGGACCGCCCCTCCAGCTTAGGTACGCCATCCCATCCAACACCATCTCTCACATCTACGTTTCATTTCTCCACGCAAGGCCGCAGCCGTTGGCTTGTCTGCCAATGTGTTGTTTGACGAAACAGGGAATGAGTTAAACAGAGCTTCGTCGCATGTACGCGTCTTGTTTCATCTCGGGGCTGAACTGGGAAACAGTTTTGGAAACGACACGAAGAGATCCTCGATAGATAGACTGGAACCTGCGACCAGATCATTGCTATTACTGTGTCATGCTAAGAAAGGACCATTCCAATAGAATTCACTCTTCTGAATGTGTTGGGGGTGAAGGGGTGTCCTGACCGTTGTGTGTCGCTCCAGTCCGACCTTGACGATGTCTTTCCAGGTGGCGGCAGCAGTTTCTTCCCGTCTGCGGCCAGCGGCCTGCTGATCGTCCAGCAGCCCCGTGGCCGGGTGCTGTCCGAGGGTGAGGCTCTGGGTCTGGACTGTGTGGCTGAAGCCAACCCTCCAGCCCAGTACCAGTGGTACCACAACGACAAGCCCCTGCCTCAGCCCCAGGCCCAGACACGCTCACTCAGGGTCAGCTCCATCTGCAGCTCCTTCGGCCTCGACCCCTGGTCGTTGGTTTTGGGTCTCTCAGTATATTTAGTGTTGGTGATGTTTTTGTGGTTTTTGATGTTTAGGTCTTGCGTGTAAAAAAAAAAACCACACACAAAAAAACGGAAATCGAATAAAATCTATTCTATTCATGTTAGCAGCGCGGAGGTGATGGAAGTGGATGTGTGTCTGTCTGTGTGTCCTTTCAGATCCCATGTGTGACCACAGCGGATCGAGGCCAGTACAGCTGCAAGGTGTTTAACCTCTACCATGAGATGTGGAGCGATCAGGTCCACGTCAACATCGGTCAGTTACTATGGCGTTGGTTTACTGTATCAGCCACCATTCGTCAAGCAACCAGCCAATCAGACTTTGTTCATACTTATTCTCATAAATGAAATGCAGTCACAGTCATTGTATCGCTACGACTCGACTACATTTATCCAACTAATCCGACCCTCGAAGCAAGTGGACGAGAGTTTCAAAACAACAGTTTTGTTGGTCTCATATTTAATCATCCAAAAACTGGAACAACTTGCTGAGGCCAGAGAGGGTTCTGGAACATGTTTTTGTTCTAAAGAAGCTGAAGAGACTAACTGGTTTTTTGGTTTTCAGGCCCCAGTTCTGCGTTAGATGCCTCCTGGGTAGAACTGGATCACAGCTCAGGTATGGCCGAATCATTCCATTCCTCCCCTCTGTACCTGTTTCTCTGCCTTCTCTGTGAGCCAGATTTTTGTTTCTCTGTGAGATGAAAATGTTGATCTACTTTTCTCACAGTAGCCACTCCCGGCCCTGAAAGACAGAGAAGCACTTTCTATGGTGAGTGAATCATTGTGTTTTTGGGAAAAGTGACATTTTGACAAGCACAAGCTTGTCTGTAAGAGGCCCAGACCATCAAATAACACTACAATGACCCGTTCCTCTCCATTTCCCCTCCACATCCACGGAGTCTTTCCTCCCTCCTCAGCAACTGACTCTCCCCCAAGCTACTTAACCTTTCCTCACCCCCTTCCCTCTTCTTCTCTGCCCTCCAGCCACCGACAAGGTGGCCCTGCTGATGGGCAACATGAACTACCAGCACCACCGCCAGCTGCGGGCGCCCATGGCCGACGTGCATGAGCTGACCAACCAGCTGCGCCAGATGGACTTCAAGGTCGTGTCCCTGCTGGACCTGAGCTGGCAGGAGATGCACAGCGCCGTCACGGAATTCCTTCTGTTGCTGGACAAAGGAGTCTACGGTCAGTTCACATCACCAAGGACGGGGTTAGGGTTAGGGTTCAATTCGGGGTTCAATTCGGTGGTTCAATTCGGAACGCAGCTAGCCAGATAGCTATTTTTAGAAGGTGTTTGTATGGGATGGTCAGCCGGTTAAATCAGAGGATGAATGATTGAACTAGGGCACAAGTCCTGCCTTCTGGACTGACCGCCCCCCGCACCCTCCACCCTCTCCTGCCTCCCCAGGCTTGCTGTACTTCGCAGGCCACGGCTATGAGAACTACGGGAACAGCTTCATGGTGCCCATCGACGCCCCGGCCTCCTACACGTCGGAGCACTGCCTTTGGGTCCAAGACATCCTCCAGAAGATGCAGGACAAAGAGACGGGCCTCAACGTCTTTCTCCTGGACATGTGCCGCAAGAGGTACCGCCCTCCCTCCCCTGTCTCCCAACCCATCGCCCACCTCTGGGATCAAAGTCCATGTGTGCAATATTTTTCCATATGCGCTCCATAAGTGTGATAGCATCTCTTATCTGTGTTGTCCCGAGGAACCTGAACGATGACGTCATTCAACAACCGGGCCCGCTGAAAGTGACCGCAAACATAGTGTTCGGCTACGCCACGTGAGTCACCCACCCAGACCATCTGTCTGTCTGTCTGTCCGTTTCCATAACAGCCCATCTTAGCATAGCCCATTGCTGAGATATGCTAAGACGTCACCCACTCGTCCATCAGCCGTCTAGTCTCCCCGAGTGAAGAAGCGGCCCTCTTTGGCCGTGTCTGATCAAGCTCGTGTTTGAGGACAGGTGCGTGGATGCGGAAGCCTTTGAAGTGAACAAAGATGACCTTTCCAACGGCATCTTCATCAAGTACCTCAAGCAGCGCCTCTGTGAAGATGACAAGGTCACTGTGATGCTTGACAGAGTGGCCGAGGGTAAGAGCTTGTTCCTATTCTGCTCCTTCATCCTTCCATTTAGCTCTCCGTTCATTCGTACAATCATTCATTCATTCACTCCCTCACTCACCAACATACAATCTCAATCGCTATCCAATAAGAAGTCACTAGTGCCACTATAAACACAACTAGTGTTAGCATTAGCATTAGCATTGTCAAGCTACACACTCATCATCAAGCTACACAAGCTAACCCCTTTGCCAAAACCTTAATTGTCATCGTTCCATCAGTAACGCGCGTCCCCGTCACACACACTGACACCGTGTCCGTCCCCAGACATGGGGCGCTGTGCGATCACGCGCGGGAGGCAGGCCCTGGAGCTCCGCAGCAACCTATCAGAGAGAAGGGCCCTGACGGACCGCATTCAGGGCTCCGCCTGCCCTGCCGCCGCCTCCGCTCGCAACATGCAGTGGGCCATCGCACACGGTCAGTCATCGCCACACGGGCTCAGACGGGCGGTCGTGCTCGTGAACGACGGGGCACCGACTGGCTTTTTTTTGTCGAAACTTTACACTTTACAAACTGGATCGCTTGAAGTCTTGTCTCGTTTCAGTCGTCGAATACTTGAAAGCGGAGGTTATTCACGATCCACGATCCGTAGATTGTTCTTTATGAAATGAATGATTCTTTCCCGGGTGGTTCACTTTACTTGGTACAGGTCTGTTTGCGCATCTTGACAATATTTGCCAATGCTTCATAAAGTCCCTGTTGTGTGTCCAGTGCTTCCAGAGAGCCGTACCTTGCAGTTTGACTGTGGAGTCAAGGTGCAGCTGGGCTTTGCAGCAGAGTTCTCCAACATCATGATCATCTACACCAGGATCTTAGAGACGCCTCAGAACATCGCTTGCTGCTCTGCTCACGTCACTGATTTACCAGAGGTCCGTCGCTCGCTTCTCCCAATGCAACCGGGTTGCCCCTTAAATGCAGATTGCTGGGTCAGCTGTACGACTTCTTTTCTTTCGGACTTCTTCTGCTCCAAAAGTACCTGTGCTGTGCACCATGGACTTGCAAAACAAAAACGAAAAACAAGAAGAAGAAGAAACGTTTTTTTCAACTCAGCAGACTTCCTGTCTGCTGAGTTTAAAAAAAGAGTCATACCAAACACTCGATTCACAACTAAAACCTACATTAAAAAAAATCAAGGATTCAACTAGAAGGACAGCTTTACCTTTGAATTCACATGAGGCATTTGGTTGTTGTCTGACATTGTCATGTCGTTTTACAGTGTCTTATTGTATGATGTCAGGTTTTGGACATTGACGTGAAAAGGCGAAATCACACCAGCCTGGAGGAAGCAGGCAGCTTGCTGCTCACTATGGACCCTCTGCTCAGCCCCGAGCTACCCAGCCTCTACACCCGCATCAAGGACCTGCAGAGACTGAAGGTTAGCTTCTCAACACCCCCACCCCTCTGCCTACCAACCCACAACATCTCACCGCTGGATCAAACAGGTTTTCGTAGTATCAGGAAGGGCACCGTGGTGGTGGTGGTGAAGTGGTTGGAATGTTTGGATGTATACACGTCACATTTGAATCTGAATCTGAATCGTTTTTTATTCGCCATGCAAGATACACAAGCACAGAATTTACTGTGGCAGGGAAGTGCAAACATAGAACATAGATATATATATATATATATAGCAAAGCAAGGTAAACAATAAACAATGTCCAAGTGACTTCAGCAAATGGACTCCTATCCTGCTTCTATCTCCGTGTGTAGTGTGGAGTCTGCGTTGGAAACTGCTAGCTGGTCTTCTTTCCCCCTCTACAGACGGAGCTCACGTTCACCGTGTGTCTCCAGTACCAGTACTCCAACCTGGACGAGGAGGTGCAGGAGCGGCAGGAGATCGGCGTGGGCAAACCTCTCGTCTCCAAGCTCAACCTTTACGAGCCCCGCCTCCAGCGACTTGACTCCGCCTCCTCCGACCTGCTGCTGTCCTACGACTTGTCCGAGTCCTCCTCCTTCTCAGAAGGCTTCGGGCCGGGCTACCCTGGTTCGGAGACCTCGTCCATCGGTTCCGCCTCGACGTCCTGGACGTACTTCCCCCAATCAGAGGCCTTTCTCTCGCCGTCCACCCGTAGAGTTAACCAACCAGAAGAGACAAACAGCCCTGACATGTTGGACAGTGATGTTCCCCAGTCTCTCAGCACCACCAAGAGCTTGCCTCCTGGCCACGATACATACCAGTTCAGCGAAATGCGTAACTTCCATTCTTATTGATCGGTGAAATACATCGGTTTCCTGTTTGCTTCTGTTACTTCTGTGACCTATGTTGTGATCTTTTCAGTGGTACCATGAATGTTGTCCTTTTTCTGAGGTACACACCTTTACTTTATCAATCTAAATGCATTAGCTTATTGTGTGACATACGTCATACATATTCTGTGAAATGTCCCTCAATGTTTGTGTAGAAATCAACAAGTCACCGTTTGTGCCTCTATAAATGTGTTTGCACTGGGAATAGAATAAGGCACACTTAACAAAACAACTAGTTTATTTATTTTGACAGTGTTGTGTGCGTTATCCCTCGCTGGGGAGTAGGCAGATGAATCTAAGTGTTGTATGACTGAAGACTTCAAGCAGATGGTTCTTACAATAGCTTGAACTGTGTACTCGATCATTTTTGGGTTTGGATTGCCAATTTAACCATGACCTTTTGTCAGTTGTACACATTGTATTGGATTCATTGTTATGAATGGATAAGGAGGAATGCGACTGTGGACGAAATGGAAAACAGAGCTTTTAAGACAGGATCATATACTGTAGACATGCTGAAGTATCAGTGAAGTAATATATTGTGTAATTTGGAAAGAATTAAACTACTCCTCTACGGTAGGCGGCAGTGTATGAAATTCATGTTGAGTGCAAGCCGACGCTCAAATAAAAAAAAGAAGAAGATTGAGCTGTGCAGATGCGCAGAAGACTAGAATGTAGCTGCGGACTCCATTTTGTTTCTGTTTCAGTCAGCGGGCGCCTGTAATCGTGCACGACAAGCGAGCGAGGGTTGCACACAAGTGCTTGCAAAACCAAACACGTACATTTAAAGAAGTGAAATAATGTCTGATAACTCTTCGGCAGTTGAGGCAGGGGCCGTTGAGATTCAGGAGACTGTAGGGTTTCGAAAACTGTCGGAATTGAGAGTCATCGACCTGAAAGCTGAATTGAAGAAAAGGAATTTGGACACCACCGGCAACAAGAGTTTGCTGTCAGAGAGGCTGAAAAAGGTAGTGTAGTGCTAGCGAGCTAGCTGGCTAGCACCTCCCTAGCTGTGTTTATCTAGGTACTGAGAGCGAATAGATACCAACTGATAATCAACGAGAGCTACACTATTACATTGGCAGGTGCATCAATAGCATCATTCGTTTTTATTCGAGTGACGCAAGTAAGCGAAGTAATGTAGCGCGGCTGGCTTGGTTTAGCAGGTTAGGCCCCGGCCGTGGCATGGCCTTACGCTTACATGACCAGTTAGCTCACGTTGGTTAGATTGGCTTCCAATTAAGCATTGCGCTTCACATGTTGGCGAAGACCAAGGTTTTGGGGGGGGTCGACTAACGACGTTTGTGATGCATTATGTATCTCGCTAATGTGTGTTTTTTTTTTTTGAAGTGTATTAACCATGTCCGATTTTCACAGGCCATCGATGAAGAGGGCGGAAATCCGAATGAGATCGCTATTAGTTTTGAAACAGCCGGAAAGAAAACAACAGTTAGACGGACCTCTAAAGGTATGTGACGTTCTCCACCTCAGGGCGTCGTCAGATTGCGCGGATGCATTCTGCAAATAACTAACGGTAAACAAGGAGAGAGAGACTCGCAGTTGACATATGCATGCATGTTTTTTTGGACCTGCAGGGAAAAGACAGGACAATGACGAACAGGGCGATTGTACTGTCGAAGAGGATTCGGGTGACGGGCAGGTGAGCATTCTTGCACACCTTATCACTGAGGATGTTGTTGCGTGGCTGGGATATTTTGACTTTCAGAAGACACACACACACACACACACTCACACACCCCAATGCAAGTCCATAAAAGAATAGTGCACTATACTTCTGTGGCTACATATCGTGTGAGTCTCAAATGAAACGGACACCGCTCACTGACCTCCCGCCTTCAGGACGAGCACCACGACGACAACAGCATGGACAACCTCCAGGAGATGGACATCATGGACATGAGCGTGCTGGATGACGCCGAGAACGACGAGGGCATCCCCGCGGAGGAGTACGAGGACGACGAGATCCTGAACGAGGATCCCGAGGAGAAAGACCCGCCTTTCAGCCCTGCAGCCAATCAGGACGAGGAGGAGGAGGAGGAGGAGGAGCTGGGCAACGGAGACGTGGAGATGTTGGACGAGGCCGACGAGGTGAGGACGGGTCACGCCTCGCTGCGGCGCTTCAAGCGAGCTCGTCGCCGATTCGTTGAAATGTAATCGTGAAAATACTCCAATGACCCCCCCCCTCCCCACCCCCCTACCTTTGTGCTTTGTGTCCACGCAGGCTTGCATTGACCAGGACATTGGTGACATGGAGGAGAAAGATGAAGATCTGATCTGTGCGTCGCCCACAGAGGTACAGGGTCTCTCTCTCTCTCGCGCTAGCTTGTTTTGCAAGGCTACCTGAACCCTTGCGTGTGACTCACGACGACTCCATTATAGTCGCGCCACTGAATGGGCACGTTTTCTTTTTCGTTCCAACAGGAAGACGAGGAGGAAGTCGAGGCCGAAGACTCAAAAGAAGGAATAGGTACTGTTGGGAAAGAAATATCCAAAGTTCCTTTCGATCGCAGTTTTCCTCCCCTTCAGTGTTGTAAAACCTCGGAATGAAAAATCGTTCAGTTAAAAGCATCCTCATAGGAGAGACTGGAAAACCAAAGGTAGTTTGCTGGCCGAGGGCTGGAAGGAGATTTCCCCGAGCGATTGGAGAAAAGGGACACGTCAGCATACTTCGGTGTGCCGTTCCCTCCACTTTTCCCCCAAAGGGTTTCACCTTCCAGCTCCCGGTGAGCACATTTTCCGCAGGTCAGCGAGCGTTCAGTTGTTGCAGGTGATGTTTCTAGGTTGCCACACGAAGACGAAGACAAAAAAATAAACCAAAGAAGAAGACCGGACACTCCGAAAGGCCTTTTTAGGACTGAACCGAACGCTAAACTCATTGGACGTGAGCCTAATGGACTTGTATACGAAGCCCCTCCCCCCTTCTCCCCCCCAAAAAAAGCCTTTCTGAATCACCTTCCAAGTTACGGACACTCGTCAAGTCGGTCTCCGTGACGATATGGACCCTTTTCTGGAGCGTCAGCTGGTCTTGTGGCTTTTCTTCAGCTAACTCCACTCTTTTCTGCTTTGGGATCAGGTGAACTGGAGTGGCTCCACTTCACGTGCGAGGGTTTAGCCTGAGTGAGTTGCTTGGTTCCTGTCTAGGCCCTTTGGTGATTTCCAGTCTCTCGCTAGGCTAGGCTAGGCTACGCTAGGTGTGCATCTGTTATACGTGTCTCAGTGCCAGAGAGGTGGGAGAGCCCCCCGACCTAATCCAGGCCTTGCCAGTTCCACGTTAACCTTTGCTGTGTGTTCAGAAGTGATTAAACTCTGTGCCATTCTATTCCTGTTAAATCCGTAGAAAGTGAAAAAGTAGCCGGGTCTTGTTTATCTGAGCCACTTAATGAAGACCACCCGGAGGACACCACAGAAGAAGAGCAAGTCGCCGGCGCCCCCGGGGAAGACAATGTGCGCGCCAGCGCCGAGTCCGCCAATGCGAAGAGCCAACCGGCGTCGGCTAGCGACGCGGACAAGGACGTTGACACTAAGCAAAGCGGCGACGCCGAACAGGAAGACGCGGAGGACCCCTGTAAGGTTCCGGAACAAGTGACAGTTGACACTGAGGGCAAGGGCGCTACCGTTAAGGCCGATAGCGATAACGCGGGCGAGAGCGAATGCGCTGTTGATACGGATATGGCACTTAAGGGCGAGGAAGATGACGAGGCGAAGACTGAAGAGCAAGCTGCTGATTCCGCCTCGGCAGTGAAAGAGTCCTCTTCTGTTGAGGGCGATCAGAAAAAGAGGTTTGTTGTTTTCTGTACTAGAACCAAAAATGGCTGACAAAAAAAAAATCTGTTGCATTGGCTCCTTTTATTAGCAAGTTTGGATGCTCTTTTTGAAGGTAAAAAAAAAAAAAAATGCTCTGCGCATTTTGTCTCAAGTTGTCATGTTTGCCATGATGTCCCCCCTCCCTCCTCCCCCCCTCTGTCCCATCCCAACTCTCGGCCATTTTGACGTAATCTGTCAGGAGTGTCTTTGGCCACCATAGGCATCCTAATGACATCCTATTACTGTTCCGTCTCGGCCACGTAAAGGGTTTGGTATGTCTGTCAATGGTCGCTTGTCCGCGGTAAGTATGTTTCACCGGCCGGGCCAGGAGGTGGCAAGCCGTCTCACGGTTGCATTCTGACCGCGCCTTTCTCTTTTCTCTAGCTCGGACGAGGACGCGGGGGGCAAGCCTGACTCCAAAGATGAGAAGGGTACGGTACTGGAGGTTGGGCTGTTTTAAGACACGCCTGTCTTAATTAACCAAGGACCCGGGTCGTAAAGATGATGCTTACTGTGTGTGTGTGTGTGTGTGTGCGTGCGCGTGTGTGTGTGTGTGTGTGTGTGTGCGCGTGTGTGTGTGGGGAGCAGGCACTCCGGGCGGCAGCAAGAACCTGTGGGTAAGCGGCCTGTCCTCCACCACCAGAGCTACCGACCTGAAGACGCTGTTCAGCAAGTACGGCAAGGTTCGTATCCACGCCGACGGCCTCCGCACTTCACCCCCGCCCCCCCGCTTGCCTGAAACCACCTGCATTCTATCGCAAACCTCGCCTTTTTATAGCGAGAAGCAACGAAGCGGCATGTTTGCCTCTGAACGCCCCTTCTCCCTCCTCCTCCAGGTGGTTGGCGCCAAAGTGGTGACCAACGCCCGCAGCCCCGGCGCCCGCTGCTACGGCTTCGTCACCATGTCCTCCACCGAGGAGGCCACCAAGTGCATCAGCCACCTGCACCGCACCGAGCTGCACGGGCGCATGATCTCTGTGGAGAGGGTGCGATAACTACCACCACACCCCCCCCACACACACACACACATGCCACAGACTCACTGCAGAGGCTTGCTGGGACCCTGCATAATCAGCAGCATGTTTCCCCTCTGTTCTCCCCCAGGCCAAGAACGAGCCGGCAGGCAGGAAGCCAGCAGAGAAGACCGACCCTAAGAAGCCTGGCACAGAGCGGAGACACTCGTCAGACTCCAAGTCTGAGAAGTAGGATCTTCACACCTCCGCTGCCCACACACACATACACACACCAGGAAGAAACCTGAATGCTGAGGTTCGGCCTCAGCCCCAGTTTGTTCTTTTCACCTCCCTCCTCACGCTGTTGTCACCTGTCCAGGTCGGACGTCAAGGACGAGAAGGCTGAAGGCGGTGAGGGGAAGGATGGGAAAGGTGAGTCCTTGAGGAAGGCGGCTGGTAGACAGTTGGAGACAGTTCCAGACCTCTGGTGCTCTCGTCTCCCTGCCCCACCGGTCGCAACAACTAACTCTTTCCCCCTCCTGCCTGCCCCTCCAGGCCGCAACGAGAGAACAGTGGTGATGGACAAGTCGAAGGGGGAGCCTGTCATCAGCGTCAAAACCAAGAGCAAGGAGCGAGTGAGTCAAAACGCCAGCATACGGCGTCCGTCCTGGACGGCGCCAGGCGGCCTGCGTTGAGGTCCCCCAACACTCTCGCTCACTCGCTTCTCTCACTCCCCCCCCCTCCCTTCAGAGCACAAAGAGCCGCGACAGGAAGTCGGCGAGCAAGGAGAAGAAGGACATCCTGTCGTTTGACCAGATCAAGGAGCAGAGGGAGCGCGAGAGGCAGCGGCAGCGGGAGAGGGAGATCAGGGAGGTGGAGAGACGCAGACACTCTGGGTGAGGAGGGGGAGGAGGAGGGGGAAGAAGGGGAGGCTGGTTTAGACTGCTCACTCAAACATACAATCATCTTTAGCTCCCTTTTCATGTCTCCAAAAGTGTTGTAGAGTGGAATTGTTGACTTCATGAAACGTACCATTTAAAATGGCTGCAAAATTGCACAAGAGCGCCACTTTCCACTCGCTCTCGCTGCTTCCTATTGAACCACCCGCTGGCCCTCCAAACAAACAAAGTGATTGGCTGTGTTCCGCCCTGTCCCCTCCTCCCCCTCCCCCAGCGAGCGCGACAGCCGCTCCGAGCGCGAGCGCATCCGCCTCTTCCGGGAGAAGGAGGAGCGAGAGCGTCTGATGAGGAAGAGGAACTGGCTGGAGGTGAGTGACAGCTGGGCTGGACGCACGCACGCAGGCAGGCAGGCGGGAGGATAACAAGGGAACGGCTGGATCAAACACCAGCAGGGACGGACGGACTGGGATGACTGTTTTCGCCCGCCTGCCAGCAGTTTCAACAGTGGATCGGAAACATGCTCTTTTCTTTGTGTGCTCTGCTTTTTAAACCCCCTCCCCCCCCCCCCCCCCAGACACAAACACAGCGGAGCTCAGGGGCCGCTGCAGTGCTGCACCCCTCCGACAGTGCAGGGCTAGGTGCCTTGTTCAGGGGCCCAACGGTAGGCTACTGTTGACTGGAGCCCCTCCCACCTGCCCCCAGAGATTAACTTGCTAAATGTGCTAATTCCTAAAAATAAAATCATGTGGGGGGGCGGGGAGCAGTCATAGTCCACAAGGTGGTTGGTCACCGTAGGCGCAGAAGTCACGTGGCCCGGTGGGTGGGGGGAAATGATCCAGAAGTCTTTCTGCTGGTGTTGGTGCTGTGGGGGCGAGGTCTCCCCCCTCCTCCCCCCGATCCCCTCCCCCCTAAAGCTCACCTGACCACCATTCCTCCTCTCCCTCCCCAGGTGGAGAAGCAGGGCCTGGACGCCGACCGCATGGAGTGCGAGTTCCTGGAGCGCGAGCGCCTGCGCGTGGTGTACGAGCGCCGGCGCGAGCAGGAGCGCATCCACCGCGAGCGGGAGGAGCTCCGGCGGCAGCAGGAGCAGCTGCGGTTCGAGCAGGACCGCCGGCCCATCAAGAGGCCCTACGACATGGACGGCAGGTAACCCTCACTCCCCCCTGCCACCCCCACCACCACCACCACCGGCCCCATCAGCCTCCATCCACTCCTGTCAGTGTGTCACGAGGGCATGTTACCATCACTGACCCCCCCAGGTCCTTCTCCTACAGGAAGGACGACTGGCAGGACAAGCGGCTGGCCATGGACGACCGCTACGGCGGCCGCTCCGACTTCAGCCGCCAGGACCGCTACCAGGACATCGACCACCGGGACCGCGGCCGTTACCAGGACGACGGCATGATGGACAGGTGGGGGAGAGCTGGCCGTGGAATGGGTGGATCTTGAAGTGTTGAAGAGCGTGTGTTTTGAGCTCTGTGACTGATGTCATGTTCTCTCTCTCTGTCGCTCGCTCGCTCGCTCTCTCTCTCGTAGGAGAGACACCTCCAGGAACGTGGTGGGAGACAGAGACAGCCAGGTATGAAGCCAGCCTCCAGGTCCCTGAGAGGGGCTCTGCTCTTTCCACAGTCACTTCAGGTTCATGTCTGATGAGTCCTCTCTCCGTCTCTCTCCCCCTATGTCTCTCTATCCGTCCCCTCTCCTGAGCAGCACTTCTCAGACCGTGCTGATCGACACGGCAGAGACTCCAGAGACTCCTGGACTGGAGGCTATGACAAGCGCAACATCACACCCAGGTCAAGACCTCCCTCTCATCTTTAAACACATATAGACACACACACACACACACACACATACACACACTTGTGTCAAGGAGCTAACTGTGTGTGTGTGTGTGTGTGTGTGGCCATGCAGGGACGGGGGCCGTGACTGGGACTCTGGTCGTAAACTGGACACAGACAGAGCGTGGCAAAGTAAGAGGCTCCATCGGTTTAACTGTCGTGCTGTTAGGGTCACATGGCTGACCTCGCTGGGTCTTTGACTTACCTGCATGTGTGTGTGTGCGTGTGCGTGTCAGGTCGAGACGGAGGCATCCCTGGGCAGAGTCACATGGCACGAGGAGGCATGGCAAGGTAAACACTACCACCTGTCTGGACGCCGGTTCGACTTCATACACGCGAAGCCACCTTTGACCGTTACAGCAGCTTTTGACTGATTCGTTTGCAGATTTCTTGAAATACCAGTAGTGCAGGAACAGCAGGCTTGTCATGTCTAGACTGATGTCCTCCTCCTGGGGTGGGTTTAACTCCTCTCCTCCCTACGCCCCCCCCCCCCCTGCAGTCGCGGAGGCTACATGGGCACCGGCACGTCTCAGTCCCTGTCTGGAGCGCTCAACAGGCAGAACCACATGATGCAGGGTAGCAGCATGCAGGGTGCGGCCTTCGGGCGGCGCTATTGAGCCCGCCGTCCGGGCCAGCCGTCCGTCTGCGTAAAGAGGTTAACAATGTATTTATCTCTGTGTCAATCTTGTCAGTTCATACCCAGGGGGGCAAATTCTATACACATGTTTTTTTTTTTTTTGTTCTCTTTCGCAACATGACGTGTTACAAGTGTTTGATGTCACTCGAATTAATCCGAATCAAGAGACCGAATTGCGTTTTATTTCTCTTTTTTTTTTGTATCGTTTCAAGTGTTTGGTTTTTGTTCCTGTGTGACTCCAGTCTGTGACTGTCAGGTGTGTTTGCCCCTGGTCATGAGATGCTGTAGACATGTCCTGCAGGGCTCCCCATCTCACACACACACACACACACACGCGTACACTGTGTGTGTGTGAGACGCAGCGCTGACCCGACGGTGTGGTGGGTGTGTGGAAGACTTGAGGGGCCTCGTCTACAGGCTCTCCTGGCTGGCTGACACCCACCGGCCCCTAGAGACCCTGCGTCTTGCAGCTTGTACATACTGCTCCAGCTGTGACTTCAGTCCCTCTCCTCCAACACCCACAACCCTCTCCCCACCCTCTCCCCCTGTCCGTCCTCTCTGAAGGGAGACAGGGAGAGAAGAAATGCTTCTTATTTTTTAACGTAGATACACAACGGAACTAAAAGGAAACAGCTTTCCGTTGCGATCGACCCCCCTTCGTGATTCAGTTTTTTTTTGTTTTTTTTTGCTGCGATGTTCAAGCCATCGCTCTTTTTCTCCTTAATTCTTTTTATTGTTGTTTTTTTTTAAGTGATTTGGTGTGAGTGGTGAGGAATGCTCAGGAATGTGTTGCTCTTCTCGTTTGAACCTCCCCCCCCCCTCCACTGAAACCTGTGGCGAACGACCAAGTGGCTCATTGTACTTCAGACTCTGTAACCATCACATGTGTTTTCATCGTAGTTTTTGTAAATAAAAAACCTTTTTCAGACTTTGTATGGACACGGCATGGCGGTGGTCACTCGCAGCGCTGAAAGTGCGGCCGAACAAGGCGGCAGGCCGACTCGTGACGTTGTTCTCTTGTTCTGCCACTAGAGGTCGTGTTAGCCCAATGAAAACGGAGGGAGTGTCTGAAATGCTGTTTGATGAATAAAGGTTTTTGGATTTTCCGTTTGGCAGTGTGACTTGACTGAAGCTGGCATCGGTGTCGTTCTCTCGACCAAACGTTCTGCCTCAAAGCAGCAAGAAGGGTTCAGAAAGGACGGAGCAACCGTTACTAGGTTCATGGCTAAATCCGAATGACAATTTTCCTGGATTTGCTGGTGTCTTTGATCTTCTGTGGCTATATTTCATAGTAGAACTCATCATTAGGTCAATCTGAATTAATCGTGTGATTTCATTCGCCCGACATCCATGCCAAACGTTGGGTCAAAGTAGAGTTGACTAGTTATTGTTGGAGCAGGAACCTTAGAACCTAGCTGTCCAACATCACCCAACAGTTTCATGTGGACGGACAAAATCTCAAAACACAGAAGATTCTAGTTCAGATCAAACCCGGTATGTCCGTGATCTGTTTCGAAAACCAAGCGAGCCAGTTGAATGCGTTGACGCATGAGTCTAGGGGTAGTCTGAGCAGGGCCCTGTGAGAAGACTGTTCTGTTGCCACATGAGGCTGGATCCTGAGACCCTCTCTCTCTGACCAGACTGGGGACTGATACCCAAGCAAGCAGGTCTCAGCTGGCCTGGTCGGACTAGAGTGCATGTTGCACAGAAAAGTGAAGCTGTTTGGGGGGAGAGGGGGAGGGGGACGAGAGGGGGAGTGGAGGGAGGGGGACCCAGTTTTCTAATTGCTCAATCCTTGACTCAATATTTACTTTGTTACGGAAGCACAAAAATAGAGTTCTCTTCCTGTTGCACACTTTCTATCTCCCATAATTAACTGGCTGCAATTTGGAGCTCTTCTCCTTTCAGCTTCCTCTTTGGGGTTTTTTCCGGCTCCAAATGTTTCCCTCTTTCCGTTGAGTCAGAGTGAGTGCCTGAGGATGGCGTATGTGTCACCCAGAGAGAGGAGGCCGTGCACCACCTCTGGACTCTAACCCTAACCCGGTACGCCAGCGAGCCCTGGTCGCCCTGATGAAGGCCACGTACACCTTGAAGAATCAGCCCATCGTGTCCTTTCTGCGTGCTCAGCTGTTTACTCACCAAAAGGGAGTAAAACTAGATACTCTCTTGCACACACACACGCACGCACACACACACACACCCTGACTGTGAGGGCAGAGACCTTGCCGTTGCGTTATCCCGTCCCGAAGCAGGCATCGACCTCTCAAAGCACGGGATCTTCTGACAACATCCAAAGACAAACTTTCCAAGGAGGAAGGAACCATTGATAAAGCGTGGAAGGAGACCTTGAATAGACCCCTTTGTTAGGACTCGCTGTGGTTATTCACAGATAGATCGCCCAAGGCCACGAGTCGTTTTTCAACCGACGTAACCTCTCGCACTCTCGGCCTCGGTGCCCTCCTGGATTACGGCGTTCCTAGAACGTCCTGCAGAGGGCGACGTGAGCCAGCGGTTCAACGCACTCTCAGCCAAGCCTCCCGGGACGGACCACGAGGAGACAGACACGGCACCTGGGAGATAGAGATCTGACCAGGAACAGATGAATCCGCATCAAAGAGGATCAGAGCATCTCTGTTATCGAGGCGCTTACGGCCATCGACACGGTTTCAACCTGTCTACTTTCAAAGGAATTTTCGTATAGGGGGAGATAGGATATCTGTTTGCTAAGAGGCAGTGATAAGATAGGTCTCTTGCTTTTCCACTGGGCCGTCCGCTAAACCGTCCTGGAAATATGGGCCAGTTGAGCAACTATACAGGCATCACGCGTCCACCAAACGCTGGGAATCACTTTTCGTTTTGGCTGACTTTCACGTGCTCGGAAAAAGAGCTGTATCAGTGAGAGAAAATGAGTCAGGCGTCTGCATTCCAGAATCGGAGCGAATATTGGATTAGAATATTGGGATTCTGTTCAGGTTCTATTCAGCACATTAGTGCCACCTCTACACGCCCTCCCCCCCCACACACATCCCCACCCCAAAAGCCCCCAGCTCGCGTAAGACTTCTCACATGTTAAGCTGGCAGTGATGGAGGGCGCTCTGCCTTTCGGTTATGGAACGTGACACGGGACATACATGACAGTGTGTGTGCGTGCGTGCGTGCGTGCGTGTGTGTGTGTGTGTGCGTGCGTGTGTGTGCGTGCGTGTGTGTGTGTGCGTGCGTGTGTGCGTGTGTGTGTACACCACTCAGGAGGTGGGGCAGTGTGTGCACTGGCCCCAGGGGCAGGTTTTGTATCTCAACATGATTGTGCCAGAGAGGAATCAGCACTGACCTTTAGTGAGAGAGAGATAGAGAGCTTCTTAAAGCCTGGGCGTACATGACACAGTGCTGACTGCTCATTATAGTACATGCCTTACACATGCGTGCAGTGTGTTAGCAATTATTCAGTCATTAATATCTAAAGCCCCAACAAAGGACTTAGACTGGAGCTGAGAGGAGGGCAGGAGATTATCGAGAGCTTTAAGCTTTAGGATTCCTGTGTACCTGTACTTGCAAATAGCAAAAAACACTAAAAACTGAAACACACACTCTGAAATTCAGTGGTATTTAGACATTAGCAATCCAGCCCTAAAACGCATGCCAGAGCCGTCTGAGACAGAATATGTGTGAAGTGTGCAACAGTAGATTGCAAGTAGTCAGGCTTTGAAATAACCAGGATCTCAGATCAGCTGCAATGAGCTGCTCCTTAGAGTCAGAACACTGAGTACCCAACGTGTGTGTGTGTGTGTGTGTGTGTGTGTGTCTGCTCCTACATGAAGTCGTTCTTTGTCAACCTCCAGTAGGATGGCATGTTTCTCACACAGGCAGCACATGAGCCATAACAGATGTAGCATTCACCCGCACATACGTCTCCCTTCTCTGATCTGTCCATGTAAGCGCGTGGGTACATGTGTGTGCACACATCAGCTTTGTTGTGTGTTTGTGTGTGTGTGTGCGTGCGTGTGCGACCAGATGCAGATGTGTTGCGTGTGCCCGTGCTCATGATGTGTGTGCATCCTTGGCATGTTCGAGTGCGTACGCACGTATAGAGCGGCCCACTGACACGGTCCAAATCTGTGCGTGCGTGTGCGTATGCACGTGCGTGTGTGCGTGCGTGTGTGTGTGTGGTGCAGCTGCAACAGACAGACTTGGCAGTCAACACCCACCCCAGTGGACCTGGCTGTCCTGTGTGCGCTGAGGCAGGGGGGGAGGCCGGGTGGAGCTCAGAACTCTTGACTGGAGCGCTGGGGAGACCTTGGCAGTGTCTGGTTTGGATTAGTCCTCCTTCCACTGTTCCACCCCCCCCCAGCCCCCCCCACACACACACATACAGAACATACCCCACCCCCCTGGAAGACTGAATTCTAAGTGTACACCAAGAACTTCAAGAACTGTGGTATGACGCAAGCCTGTAAGCGCACACGCACGCACACACACACGCACACACACACACACACACACACACACACAGCTCCCTCACAAAGTCCCTCTGCCCGAGAGCTCCCTCCTCCTCTCTGTCACCCCACAAAGGAGGGGATGAAAAAGGAGCCCCGGTTTCTGCTGTCCTCCCGGTCTTTACGACCCGGTCCCTCTGCGGAGGGTCGTAAAAGCCGCCTCGCGCTGTGGGGACCGTGCGCTACCCCGCCCCCATGTCCCTCGGCCCTCTTGTATAGGGGTTTCAATCACGTAGAACATCTGTAGTGCACGGCTGCTAATTAGTCGCTTTCTTTGGCTTTCAAAAGACCTGACAGAAATAAGCTGTGGATGGGGGGGGCAATGACACTTAAAACGTTTTTTTTTTAACGTCGAGTGGAGGTGGAGGGGAGGTCAAATAAAAGAAGTGAGGAGGGGGGTGGGGGAGTGTAAAAGGAGGAGGGGGATAAGTGGAGGAGGAAAGGAAGGCGAGTGAAGGAGGGGAGGAGGACGAGGGGAGCAGACTCCAGGGCAGCTTGGTCTGGACGTTTCCCCCACAACAGCAATATAGTGTCTCCTCCACAAGCAGAACTTTGACGCTCTACAGTGCTTGGAACCATGCAAGCTCCCCTGCTGGTCTCCTTTTAGAGGCCTGCTTCATCCGGCAGTGAAACCAGACCCCTTAACTCACCAGGTCCCCCTTTGTGAGTAAACACACGTGGTTTTGGCGAAGGGATCTATCTCCAGACTCCAGTCTGTTGACAGAGGGAGCGAGAGAGAGACTTAGAATGTGTGTGTGTGTGTGTTTGTGTGTGTGTGTGTGTGTGTGTTTGTGTGCGTGTGTCTTTCTGCTTTCTAGGATGGATGGATGGGCTCCTTTGAAGTAGCCTGAGTATTGTAAACATAGGGGCCTCCAGTCCCAGCTGTGTTATGCTGTGCGTGCGCGTGCGTGTGCGTGCGGATGCATGTGCTTGCATGCATGCATGGCCTTCTGTGGGTGCGTGTGTGCATGCGTGTGTGTGCAGGCATGCGTCCGGATGCAGGTCAAGCATGCTTGCGCCGGCATTTGGCCCAGACGGGGCCGTATTTCTCGCTCGCGTAAATGTTTGCCATTAACGACGACACTGCTTGTTGTCCCATCGAGGGTCTGGACTGCTCAGCTGGTTCTCTGGCTCCCAGGGGCCTCGCTGCTAGGTCAAGCAGCCCTAACTCACATCTAGGGAGGGATGTTTATGGAAACAAACACCTCCCTGCAGGTTGGTTCTCCATCACGCTAAGAAGAGAATGGGAGCAAATGGAAACAGACTCTCTGAACCCTCAGCGTCGAGGCCGACCCAGGTTGTCGGGGGGCAAAACCCAACGAGGGGTTGAGGAGTAAGGACATTCTTTCCTGACAGGAAATGGTTTCCTTCTCTTCCTGCAGCTGGAGGGGAACTCACCGTTAGCTTTTCATTTCCTCGTCGCCATGGTAATCAGGCCGATTGCAGCAATGCGTGAGACTAAACTGAGGCAGCAAACGTGATGTGTACCAGACAATGCACCTCTGGCTGTCTGGCTGTCTGTCTGGCTGACTGGTGTGTAGCGTGAGAGCGGAGGTATGTCTGTGGATGTGTGTGTGTGTGTGTGTGATTCCAATCATGTGCTTTTGGAACCCTAAAGATGGAACCCATCAAGATCACCCCTCATATGTACTTTGACTGTATCCAGTTGAGCGGCCAGCTTATCTCCTCGCTTATCTCCTAGCATCTCCTGGGAGGGGTAAGGCTGAGAGAAAGATCTAGAAGCTAGGCGTTGCTCTGGCTGTTAACCACTGGGTTGTGCCCGGAACAGGGAGGCTAAACATCACTTCCTTGTGGTGTGTCAGACCCAACATTGTCATTGGGCCCAATTAGACGAATAAGCTGTCTATGTTTAGTTAGATGGTAAAGAGGAGCTGATTTGGTCCACCACTGGGAAAGTGATGGCTGCTTTGCCATGGTTTGTACCAAATGTGGGTCAAACAAACTGAATACAGCGCAGACAAAATCGTGCAACCTCTATGGAGACACTGGAGAGCACCTTTTCATTCTTGACGTGGTCATTTTTACAGGGATTCATCGTTTTCGACACACCCCTGTCTTAAGCCCATTGGCTGGGGGTTACTGTGAGGCATTCTGGGTTTGCCACGCCCATAACCCTTCACATGTAACCACTGACAGGATGCAGGTGCATAGATACGTTGGCTTTGCAAGATGATTCCATTGAATGATACGATATTTTGACAGGTAAGTAAGGAGGGGTTTTGCTCCAGAGGAGAGGAGAGAGTCTGGCTCTAAGTCCAGCAGGGGTTTCATGGATTATGTAGAAAAACAGTGGATACTATAACCTGGACAAGCAAACATTCAATGTTTTTGTCTGTCGAGATCAAATAATATAATGGGAATGTAAAGGATATGGTTTGGGATAACCTGCTGTTGTTTTCGTCCACTAGACTTTCCAGACTCAAATAAGACCCGCATGTATATTGGGCTATATTTAAGGTGTGCCACGCTTCACTTTCTAGTAAACTGCAATTGTTTATAAAAACCGGTCTTTCTCATCCATTTTCACACCCACGCGTCTCTCATCTGTGTTATTTTTTAATTTGACATCCGCGTGCAGAGATGCATGCAAGTCTATGAAACTGTTTTGCTGCCAGCATGAAATGGAAATTGCGTTTTTAACATCTGTGTTTCACTGTCGCAATGAAACGCATTTGGCCTACCAAGTAATTCTGGCTCTTCGTCTCAGAACAAAGGACATTCGTCGCGCACACTCTCGGACTTCTTAGACTCGTGGCATCATTGTTAGTCCACCGAGGTTTGCCATTGTTTCCAAATTCAATTGCAAGTAACCGTTCTGGAAGCCCAACCAATGAGCAAGCGAGTTTCCCAACACACCCAGACCCTCCTAGGACAAGAAAGTAGAGACATCTCCAGTCCCGGCCAACTCTCTGACGCGAAAGTACTGTAGCCATTCTAATCGGTTCCAAGAAACAATTTGCACGTCAAAACTCGCCATTTCATACACATAAACTCCTCAATCATCGTTTATAAAAATGTTCAATAAAAAATATTTAGAGAAATCAATGAAAATGTGTTTAATTTAAAGAGCATGTGTAACCAACAATCCCTGTACGAAATTGAATGATCGATTAAATGAATGTTCTGGAATGAAAGTCGACTTCAAATTCTTTGATCGAGTATGCATTCCCTTCTATTTATTTTCGTTTATTATTCTCTGTTGTATTGGCTATTGACGGAAATATAAGAGCCAGCATAAAAATATATGTAGGCCTATTTAATTTGATCTCTCAAAAAGCATGTCTTTTAATATTGTGGTTTTGAAACGGTAAACAATTGGATGACGCTGAAAAACGAATATAACTTTTATTAGGCTACCTACTTTTTTATTGACATTTCATTACGATCTAATTGCATGTTGTGCAAGATTATATTTGTGAAATAAAAGTTAGACATTTGTCAACTCATCATATTGTCATAACAGGCATATAATCGCAAGATAACCCATGCCAACTACAGCTAACCCATGTTTGGCCTCCTCCCCCAAGCGTGGGGTCGTTCCTGCTTGGCGCAGGGGGAGTTGTGAATGATTTCAGAGCTAATAGCAAGTTTGGAAAGGGTTCAAGCCCAGCCCACTTACTCCAGACCAATGGTGAATGTTTATTCAAATGAGCGACTCATAAAGATAAGTTGGTGCGCAATTGTGGCAGACTTCAGAGAACCTTTAGCCTTCACCGCATCTCAGGACCCACTTTGGCCGGAGTCTGACTAAAAGTGACCCGTGTAATTGGATATACCACTGTTAAAACAAAATTCAAGAAACTTTTTTATTCCGGGACCTGTCAGGGGAACAAAACCAAATCCAACAATAATATGGGAAAGGAAACTATCTATCTGCTCACCTTTTGGATAACTTTGTTAAAAATCTGTGCAGTCCTTTCATTCACCAATGACCCAACTTTTCATGGTGAGTATTTTTCATGATAAAAAATGAAATAAAAAGCACGGTTTCAAACAATACAAGGCTGGCTGCAAAAACTGTGAACTGCGATGTTGAATTGATCTCATAAAATAAACACTAGTGTTTACGGGAGGGACATAATTAATTCAGCCCGCTGCGAGTGACCGAGAGTAACCCACGCTGTGGTCCGGGATTAGATGAGAGACACCAAACTTGCCCAGTTGCTCAGCCGGAGAGCAACATTCTTTAAATAGTTGATCAATTTAATGCATTTGTGGTCTGTTTGGTCAGACTGCAGACTACACAATTGTAAAGACTTTCGTATTTTATTTGATTTACATATGGAAGAAATTAAGGTCAGTTTGCAGTTTAAATCTATTCCATATTTCGTTGTTTTTCCATACATTCAGATGTGAAATTACAGCGCTGAGTACTATTCTTTATTCAATTGAATCGCAAAAACTCGATTCTTGGAGAGAATATTTGAGCTGGTGAATACATGTAAGACAAAAGGGGGCGATATCCTACTTCATAATAGAAATAGCCTAGCAAACTGAACCGCATATCAAACGGATTTTGGATTTAGATTTACTGTAACTTTTCTTTAAATACATTTATCTGTGCGTTATTTTTCCAGCACTCATCCAAAAAAAAAATTCACCAACAGTAAAATTGGGAAAACTATATGGTTGGTTATTTATTTTAATTTGAGATCCATTGATTCATTCATTCATTTTCTACTGCCGGTCCCTGGGAGGGATTGCGGTGCCGCTTGTTCCTGTTTGGGGTCACGGGTGACTGGAACCTAACCCAGAAACTTTGGGCCATAGGCAGGGTACACCCTGGACTGGGGCTAAAAAGTCACGGGGCAAATATTTGAGATGATATAGCATATTATGATGACTGGATGTTATAGATCTGTATGGCCCCATTTACTGAATGAAGACCAGATATATCTGATAGACTGATGGAAAATAATTGTAATAGGCGAAAAACGTGTCGTTTCTATATAACCCCAAAGTCTGACATCATCATTATGCACCTAATGTGTCTCTGTTGTCCAGGTAACACCACTAAGAGCCAAACGCTCTCCACCATTCCGGATTGGCTCTTGGACTACACTGACATCGTGTCCAAGTTCTCTCTCCGCACAGCTGAGACTCCTGATGATGACCTATGCTACCTAGTCCCCGGCCAACCAAAGACCATCGCAGAGTGTGAGTTCAACCCTGACACGCAGACCTTCGTCATCATCCACGGCTGGACGGTAAGTGGAGCCAGCGAAGAGTTGGCAACATGTCATATAATCATCCTTTGCGTACTCATTTGAACATGCTCTTTTTCTGTATCCTTCGATGCAAATGTTTAAAGTTTAAGGGCAAAAAGTTAAGATAGATGACTATCTTTTCCTTTTCCTCTTCACCCACCAAAACCAGTTCAGCAATTACACAGTCTCATATTGAGTGGCAGGCACAATGCCAACCAGTAATGTCATCCTAACCAATCATGCTGGCTGGGACCCTGCAGAGGCCTGGCCAGAATCCAATCAGAGCGCTGACTAGGCAATGAGGTGAAAGGACTTGAGCACGTTGCGCCAGCGGATGACCTTATCGTGTGTATGTATGTCTGTATGTATGTGTGCCTGAATGTGTGTGTGTGTGTGTTTGTGCGTGCAGATTACAGGACTCTTCGAAAGCTGGGTCCCCAAGCTGGTGTCGGCCCTGTACCAGAGGGAACCCAGTGCCAACGTGATTGTGGTGGACTGGCTGACCCGTGCCCAGCAACACTACACCACCTCGGCCGCCTACACCAAGTTAGTGGGCCGGGACGTGGCCAAGTTCGTCAACTGGATACAGGTAGGGGCTTCCTTCAGAGCAATTACTAGTTGCAAATACTCGAAATAAGGGCAATTTGTTCCAAAACAGAAGTGGAATTTTCCATTTTCTATCAACAACAAGTGTCATATCCGAAAGCCAAATATGTAGCAAATGTTCCCTATTGGATTGGGACAACGAGGAAGGGAGAGTGTCTGAGTAACGGTAGTCTAGCTATTGTGTCTGAGGTACGTTTCTGCCTCCTCAGAAGTCCCGTGGTTAAATATGTAGCTGATGAAGTCATCTGTGTACTGGCAGAGGAGGAGGCCTGACTCCTCTGCTGTTAGGATTTGCTACATAACATAACCATGATAGCCGAGCATTAGCCAGTCATCCCACGGCTCACCCACTGATTATAAGAACTGCACGTAGCGCTTAGAATTCCCCTCAAGATAAAAGACCACGAAACAGCTGCTTGAAATCCAATACAGATCTCGTTTCCTTGACTTTAATCCTGAGCTAGAATCCTTCATATCCTTCATTTTGAATGTTGGCGTCTGACCAGAGTTTGGTTAATCTGGATATGGTTCATCTCATCTCTTCTCATGTCCTCCACCCCTCCCCCCCTGCAGAAGGAACTCCAGTACCCCTGGGAGAAGTTGCATCTGCTGGGCTACAGCCTGGGTGCTCATGTGGCAGGCATAGCTGGAGCCCTAACTGAGAACAAGGTGTCCAGGATCACAGGTACCTACAGCAAACAGTCTGCCTCTCTCTACACCCGTCTCTCTTCCTACACCACGCCTAGACCTGTCTGTCACCACCAGATACCTGTCTCTCTCGTACAGTCTCACCCCTCCCTGTCTCACTCTTTGGTTGTCCCTAGGATCAGGATTGATCTGTAATCAGTTTTTTTTGTACCTTTCTTTATCCCCCTTCCTCGTTCCCTCCATCGCCCCTCCCAGGTTTGGACCCGGCAGGACCCAGCTTTGAGTACGCCGACTCGCAGAGCACGCTGTCCCCGGACGACGCAGAGTTTGTGGATGTCATCCACACCAACACCCGGGGCTCCCCCGACCGCAGCATCGGCATCCAGAGGCCAGTGGGCCACATCGACATCTACCCCAACGGAGGCACCTTCCAGCCAGGCTGCGATCTCCAGAACACCATGCTGATGATCGCCTCCTCCGGCTTCCAGAGTAAGACCTTCACTTGGTTCTGACATACTCTTTGTACTCTGTTTGACTCGATCTAGTCTACTCCACTAAGTGGTTCTTCTCGACATCGTAGAAAGGAAAACGTCCCCTGTTACACCTTAACTGCACACCTGCACGTTTTCAAGTTGGCTGGGAGCTTTGCATTGCAGGTGGAGCCTCAGGGCCTTTCGAACCCTCATAAAAAGCTTCAGTGTCTCGCTGTCCAAGTCTGGGACTCCGTAGACTAAACACACAGAACCAGCTGTCCTTCCTGTCACTGTTATACTTGGCATGTCAGTGACAGGACAGTGTAGACCCAGACAGTGCTACTGACCCAGTTTCACGCCTGCTCTCCCTGCTCCCTCCCCCCCAGACATGGACCAGATCGTCAAGTGTTCCCACGAGCGCTCCATCCACCTGTTCATCGACTCCCTGGTCAACGCGCAGCTCCAGAGCATGGCCTACCGCTGCAGCAGCAAGGAAGCCTTCAACCAGGGCCTGTGCCTCAGCTGCCGCAAGAACCGCTGCAACAAGATGGGCTACAGCGTCACCAAGGTGCGCATGCCGCGCACGACCAAGATGTACCTGAAGACGCGAGAGGCCATGCCTTACAAAGGTGAGCCGGGGGAGGAGGGAGGAGGGGGAGGCCCGGGGAAGGGGGGAGAGAGAGGAGAGGAGGCAAGGGGAGGAGGGAGAGGGAGGATGGGAGCAACCCAGAGAGATACGCGAAGATGGGGAAAGGGAGAGAGAGACAGAGGGATGCCCGAATGTGAATGCATAGAGCGCCTTTTGCGTAAAACATTTCCGCGTTCAAACATATTCGTAATAATGACTGAACAATATTTGATTTGCATGTATTAGTTGCCGTCTCCAGGTTATGTTTGTTTGTGCTGCCGCTGGTGAATGTACTTATTGTGCCTAAAGCTGAGAAAGCCTAATCCATCTTTTAGAGCCTTTTGGGGTCTTAAACAACCTGTGCTTGTTACGTTAACACGACACGTCTCACACGCGCGCGCGCCCACGTCTATGCATATCACACGGTCAGTGGATATGGAGAGGGCTAGCTCGCCACTGCCTTGTCACATTACCCCCGGGGCCTGTGGGGGTATATCTGTGTTGGGGTAGGAGGGGCAGAAGGGTACTTGACACCGCAGCTTACTGATTTACAGGAGACCCTCCACAGCTGGCTTGTTCCTAACCCCTTTTGGCGCTGGCGCTCATGTTCACTCAACCCACAGCATGTAAATGATTCACAAACTGGCTGGGAAGCTTGGCACAGCTTGGTGTGAGGTAAAATAGTGCCCCCCCCCTCCCCCCCACCCACCCACCCCCCTCCTCCTCTGACACTGACAACTGGTCTGAGTTGAGCGGGCTGGAGGGTGAAGACGTTATGTAAGAGGTACAGAGTTAGATCATGAGGGAGAGCAGACTGGCTGTGAAGATCCAGGCAGACATGACGGGATAGTGACCACCTGAGTGACCCGGGGGTCCGGTCATCTGTCAGAGCTGCACAGGCTGCAGATGTATTGTGTTACTGGACGGGCCTGCTGCGTGCTAGAAATGCTCACCCTTCCTTCTCTCTCTCTCTCTCTCTCTGCCCCGCCCCCCTCCTCCTCTCCTCCTCCTCCACAGTTTTTCACTACCAAGTGAAGGTGCACTTCTTCAGCAAGAACAAAATGAGCTTCAGCGAGCAGCCTCTCCGAGTGTCTCTGTACGGCACCAACGCAGAGAAGGAGGACATCCCTCTCACCATGTACGTACGGGCACACCCGCACACCGCACCTAGCAACCATCCCATAATCAAACATGGATATCATTCAGCTCCTGCATGAGAAAGTCTGTCTGTTTATAGTTCCAAGAGCCAAAAATAGCCAACGCCCTCCCACGAACACGCTCATTCACAAATACAAAAACACACGCCGCTCTCTATATATTATAGTCTCCTGACCCCCGACCTTTCCGTGACCCCTAACGCCCCCCCCCCCAGGCCCTTCCTGAATGGCAACAGCACCCTCTCCTTCCTGCTGACCACTGACACAGACATCGGTGAGCTGATGATCGTCAAGCTGCGCTGGGAGAAAGACGCGCTGCTCAGCTGGTCCGACTGGTGGGGAAGCAGCAAGTTCCATATCCGGAAGCTTCGCGTCAAGGCCGGGGAAACTCAATCCAAGTGAGTCGCTCGGCTCCGTTCGCATGCAGTTTTGTTCGCTTTCGTGGCGTTTTCTGAAAGATAGCCTCCTGAATGTGAGAGCGCGCGAGGCCTGACCGACTTGTCTGTGGACGTTCAGGGTGATCTTCCGGGCCAAGGAGGGAGAGTTCGCCTATCTCAGCCGAGGAGGCGAGGACGCCGTCTTCGTCAAGTCCAAGGAGGAGAACCTGAGCCGCACGGATCGGAGGTAACGCACGCCTCAACACCTTCAACATCCTGTTGACACCTGACTCTCCTGTCCTGCAAGTCCATTTGTTCTGGTCTCCGTTGTTGACCCCCCCCCCTCTCTCTGTCCGTCCAGATTGCACAGGCTCAAAACCAAGGGAAGCCTTTTCGGGAATAACGATGCTTAAAGTGGCTCCCCCGCCTCCCCCCACCATGTCCTTCCAAGCTGGCCAGGATGAGCGGGAGAAAAGAACCTTCTTGCACAGCTGTAGTGAGGATACGAGACTTGGCATGTCACCTTCACTGCACGCCTCCTTTTTCCTCCTCTCTCCCCCTCCTCCTCTCTCTCCCCCTCCACCTTCTCCTCCTCCTAGTTCTCTGCCTTCTCCACGCTCTCCCAAGCACAGCCTGGACCACCTTGCCCTGTTAGGGAGTCTGCTTCCTGTTTGATCTTTTGCTCAGCCTCCGTCTGTCTTCGTTTGTCGTTTTCGCGCGACAGTCCGACCACCCATCCGCCTGTTTGGTCACCAACGTTCGCGGCGAACGTCACGATGGCCTCAACCATACGCCAAGATATTATCGTTGAGAACACCGACTAACTTCCCTTGTGCAACTCACCATTTGCAAGACCTTCGTTCCTGCTGTCGACGGCTGCCCTTGTTTTGAACTCTGTGGATGTCTGCAAATCTAGGTTGCCTCTGCCTGTGTGAGCTTGATCGATTCTCAAACGAGCGGAGAGTGATAGGCATTGCCAACCCTCGACCAGGAGTTTGTTCGGCACATCTCTATTATTGCTAAAAGAATCCCGGCTAACGTTGCTTATGTTAATTGTGCCGCAACCACTAACGCTACATATGCTATATCACAATGCGGCCCAAAGATATCTAGCTCTTTCTTTGTGTAAATAGCTTTTTTCAATCAGTATTATTATATATATGGGTAAAAAAAAATGTGTTTATCGATGAGTGAATGCATGCTTGTTCCTGCCTGGTTATTGTGTCTGGCACCAGTCACTTTAAAGGCTCTCTGTTCCCCGCAATCCCAGTGAAACATTCTTGAAGGTCAAAGAATGACATTGTTTGTTTTGGAAAGTTTTTTTTTTTTTTTTTACCCACATAGATCTGAGGTCATGCGCTAAATTCTGATTCCCTGAAGTATCTCGATGTCCTCCTGAATGGGTCAATGATGTCATGTGTTACGCTCGCTAAAATGCCCTTGTTTTCGATAGGTCAATCTGTTATCTGGACAAAAAATAAATCTAATGTGTAATGTAAAGCCATCTGCAGTCACTGCATTGTAATCTGTGACCAACCCAACATCATAGCCATATTACATCCAGAGAACATCTCATATTCTATTTATTGAATGTACCTGTACATGTATATATTTGTATATTAAGTTGTAATATATTTGGCCAAGTTTTCCAATGCTGTCGACCTGTGTTTTTTAAGAAGAAGCATTGCGATTTTGTTTTTTGCACGCGTGGCTTTCTGTGTAGCTGATCAAATCAGACTTCAAGGCCGGTTGACTTTACTGAACTGAAATGCAGTGCACTGTAAAAAACAACATCATACTTTAATAAAGTGAATCCAATCCACACTCGGGTATTCGGGCGGTCATTCTTCCATCGTTCAGCGTATAGGGACACTTTAAGTCCTTGACTATGAGAATTTCCAGTCCTTGAGTAAAGTGCAGAGTTCAGTTGTGTTTCAAAGTAGATATTTAGTGAAAACTGGAAAAGGCCAAGTGAACCTTGCAGTAGCATGTCAAGATCTTTGTAAACGAATCCCTTCGTGAAAATCAATCATTCGGCCGACACAAAAGTGCCGAACGCAATACCGAGCGTGACCGCATCAAAGGCAAAGAGGATTCTTTGCTATATTAGAAAAACAGTAGACGGCAGGAGACAGTAGGCTGCCGTTTAAGTATTTATGATGGGCCGTGAAAGGCGGCCACTGTTTCGCCGCTCTCCGCTGGATTCCTGACATAACTCATAACCGTGTTATTACTCCGATGGCTGCCTTACAGAGGCGTCATTGTAGCTCAGCTGATACCTGCCCCACAACCGCGAGTTGCGGCTAAGACTCCGCCACCAGCCAGGTTGGTGACCTCCGAACTCTGTCTCCGCATGCAAAACAAGTTGCGTAACATGACGCGCACCATCACACAAGCAACTAGTGTGTTCCCTGTACACCCCGTTCCCTAAATTTGGATTAATTTCGTGGAAGTTTTCCATCGAATCGCGTCATTTCATTGGGTAATCCTTGGAGTCTCATAAAACGTTCTAAATCCAACCCTGGTTTCTTCCGTGAGATATTGTGGGACATCTCTGCTGTGGATCATTAGGAGACATGAAGCCCATGTGGGAACAAATCCACTTTGAAAGATAGATCAGTCACTCCAAAGGCCTTCACCATGATACTCGTCAGTCCACGAATCAACACTGAGGAATCCTTCCCCAATCCTGGAACCACCATTGAAGTTGCAAATCCCCCTATTCTCCCCTCCCCCCTTACATTAAAACATTTGAATAATGTATCTGACTTGTTTTAGACCTCGGGGAGAGGCAGGTAATGTTGTCTTGCTGTCCACCCACACAGGTCACCAACGCCTCCCATTGGCGTGCGCATGACCATTTTAGTGGCGTGGATAACTCACAGTAACACCTCCACTCCGCTCGCCTCCCCCCCACCCCTCCCGCTAACTGTGACACAACGTCCTGTGCGTGGAACATTCCGCGATAGGCCAGTTGTAAGTAGAACCTCGTAAAGCCAAGCCAAACTGGAGCCAGAGGACCTGGTGAGACCTCTTGTTTACGTCCCACCAAACGGGCTGCTGTGTTCTCCCCCTACCAGCGCTCTCCCAGCCCTCCACCCAAGCTGCTGTTCGACCGGACCTTCCGTCCGCTCCCATCAAAACAAACGACATCATCGGCCTCCCAGTCGCTCCTTCCCTCCCACATCAGGCAAGGAGCTGCGTGTGTTGTTGTGCTGCTGCGGCTGCTGCTGTTCCTGCTTTACAAGGAAACCCGTGGAGCCGTTCCTAGAAGACAAACACGCCCGAGCCAACTGGAGAGCATCAGGACTGAACACCACATTTTGCTGGAAGAGGTTGAAGCCAGTAGTATGTGTGTGGGTTTGTGTGTGTGTGTGTGTGTGTGTGGGTTTGTGTGTGTGTGTGTGTGTGTGTAGTTGTGGTGTAGTGTAGTGTGCGCTCACACCTGTTGATAGGGGAGAGATTCTGCCACCAGAGCCAAATTCTTCATGTTTTCAGTCAGGGACATTGGAGGTCTGCATCTGTCTGTCATCTCTGGAGAGTCATGCTAGAGTAACAATCCGCTCGACTGAGATGTGCACACTTGCATTGTTAAATACTTGAATGAATGCAACACCCGTGGGCTTGGCGGGTGATAATGTTATCACAGTGACTCAGTGCGTGTGTGTAGTGTGCGTATGTGTGGTGTGTAAATACTACAGGCGCCTCATGGGAACCTCGCCTGCATCAGGTTTCACTGCAGCAGCCTAACGCCAGCTCATACCTCACCACTCACTCACCTGACTCCTCTGTCTTTTGGAAACAACGAATGACAGAACAACAGTGGGCCCAGTTAGATGTGACCACGGTCACTGGTACAAAGTTCATTTGTAGTTCATTGTGCCAGTACAACAACACCTTATGAAGCTCAATAGATGGAAGGGTCCTCTGGATTCAAATCCCACTCAACAAGTCAGATCTGCAGCCTGCATGCTTCAAGGGCATACATGAGGTGCCATGGTCACATCTACAGTACCTGTCGGGTTCCGTAGCAAATCAGAATTGACATCAAGTTTGTAGGAAGATGCCTGCTGCTTACTGGTGCGTTCGTGGGGAAGGGTCATTTGGCAGTAGTGCTAGCCTTCATGTGCAGAGGGAAGAACCTCTCAATTGTATACCAGGGTGGTCAGACAGGGGCCAAGGTCGAAGGCAAGGGGCCAAGGTCGAAGCCAACCTTTGCGAGAGCTGGGGGGCCTGTGTAGTAACCAGCTGACCTTAACCGTGGCCCCTTATCACTGGGCCCCCTGTGCTCAATGGGCTTCTTAGACTGCCCATGGCTGCTGGGAAACGGCTAAGAATGTCAGGGCTTCAGAGGGTTATTTTCTGTTACACAATGTAGGCTGGGTGAACCAATGTGAAGTGAACCAGGTGTGTAAAACATATAGACTACTGGGTGAGCTGCAATACTGCAGTGCAAAACATTCAAGTCTGTGTGGTGCAGGTTGGAAAAACAACGAAGATTTGCCATTTAATTAGACGTCCTTACAATTAAAATTGAGACTATTCCCCATGTTGCTTCAAATGGCAGTATGACCTTGCTACAGTCAAAACTAGGGCTAGAATGGACTCGTCTTATGAAAGTTGGACAATTTCCGTTTTGCAGAGACAAAGTAATAATACGTTTGACCAGATGTCGCACATTACAATGCGCATGGAGAGATTTTCCTTTTAAAAGGTAGAGACCAGGGACATCAGATGCAATAAAATCCACAAATTATTTACTTTCTACTCACGGCGCATCCCCGCCCGTGGGAGAGCAACCAATGAGTTTGCGAGAGGGTGAGGTGCTATTTAAGAACAGAACAGTTCAAGGTGGCTCGGATATCAACTCTCCAAGAGCGAGTGAGCGCACCGGAATTACTGAGCAAAGCAGAACAACCTTTAGGACTACAGTTAATCATTAAGACAAGGAAAGGAACTTGAAAACGTGCCCCTTAAAACTTCCAGTGGAAAAGAGATGAAAGGCTGGCAAGTCCAATGTATTTGCTTTCTTGTGTTAAACGCAACTATTCTTCATGTGACCTCATTGGAAGAAGAGCTGTCTGATTCTATATTTGGTGAGTTGCGAGTTCACTTTCTGCTTTACAGAAATACATTATTTTGACATTTGCACAGTGACCGTAAAACAGTGCAGCGCCTGTGAAGGATACCTTGTGAGCGATGGTGGCACCAAACAGCTGTGGATGTAAAGACGCGCGCGACGGCATGCCCCCGATGCAGGAGGTTGTTTTAAGAGATGACTTGCCAACAATCACTGTGAAAAAAGAAGACCGCCGGACAAGTTTGAGACGCCTTACCAGCTTTGTATGTGGAAGGTAAGAGGGAGGAAAGAAAAAGAGGGGAGGTACCGCGAACAATGTTGGAAAATATTCTGGGCCAGCCGGTAATGGAAATTAAGACAAAAACACGGCGGCCAAGGCCACGGACGATGTGGCCCCAAAAGAACGGGCATAAAGGCGGGGGCGTTGTGAAGGAGCTAAGACGTCAAATAATGCGAGTCCAACCAACGACAGACAGAGCACGCATAACCGAGCCCCCCCCCCCGCGCGCCCCACCCTGGCAAGCTGGATGAGGACGGCAGGCTGGACAGAACAGGCCGCGACCGCTCCAGGCGCTGAAGAGCGAGCGGAGAGAACAAAGAGGGGAAAACACCTGGGCGCGAGCAGCCTGAACCGCATGAGCGAAACCTTCCCGGAGCCGCGCAGCCGCGAAGGGCCGCAGCGGCCGGTGCAGCAGCGGCCGGCCCCCAGTCAACACCGTTCATACCACCCTGATCATTGAGGGAAAACAGGCTAAGGACCTCGGGAGGCAAGTGGGAACGGTGCGCACGAACACGATAGGAATGGTCTAGGCACACAGGTGCCCCGGGGGGGGAGGAGACCAACTCAGGAGAATACCCAGGGGGGAAAGGGGGCGTGAGAGATGAAGCCTCCAAATAGTCGAGAAACGAGAATATGCCATGGCAGGTGTTATAGGAGAGGGAATAGAAATTGCCGAAAATGCCCTAGGCGAGTAAGGTTTGTGAAGAAACGCAACACACCCAGTCGGACAACAAAATTAACCCAATACTGAAGCATCCAGGTCCGGCCGGCCCCGGTGGAGAACAGCGGGACCCGCGTGGATCTAGAGGAGCCTGCCTACCTATCCCGGAGGACCAGCCCACTGGAGTTCCAAACTGTCTAGGGGTCTGTCTTCCGTGAGTGCGCAAAACACCCCACCCAGCGACCGAGGTGGAACTGACTAGCGGCTACAAGATCCCAGGAACGCGGTAGTTATCTGCTTGTTTATGCGCTGTCTCATCGTGGCCTCCTTCAACAGCACCACCAAGACCTTCCTGGTCATTCACGGTTGGACGGTACGCTCGCTCCCTTTCTCCTGCGTTCGGTTCATGCGCTGGAACCTAACCTTGCAACCGCTAATGTTTGGATTTGACCCAGTCTGGTTCTTCTAGCCGGTCCAAGCACGCTTAACCAGCTTCAGTCTGTTGCTCAATCACTGGTCTAGCTATGCAATCCCAAGTCTCTGAGGGTTATAGATAATACCCTTTATTTCTACTGGATATCCTGCCAAATTTCTCATTTGACTGTTAACAAAAGCTTTTCTTAGAAGTATGGAACAGGACAGATTTGAATATGCTTGGAAAGGTAGGGTTGTAACTCAATATTTGAATTTGGATATCCCCATTGGTGACAACCCACATCTCTCTCTGTCTCTCTCTCTGTCTCTCTCTCTCTCTGTCTCTCTCTCTGTCTCTGTCTCTCTCCCTTCCAATCCTCAGGTGAGTGGCATGTTTGAGAGCTGGGTGGCCAAGCTGGTGTCTGCCCTGTACGAGAGGCAGCATGATGCTAACGTCATTGTGGTAGACTGGCTCACCACTGCCCAGAACCACTATGTGGTGGCCGCTCAGAACACCAAGATGGTGGGCCAGGAGATCGCTCGCTTCATTGACTGGATGGAGGTGGGTCCACTTCATGAATGCCTTGGTCAGAATACTTGATCACATCTTGTCAAAGGGCCCCATCTCAGACGTCATCCATCTTTCATTCATCCGTCCATTCCTCCACGTGCAGTTTTGTGACAATAGTCTTATGTTTAACATTGACTTAATTACTTTCAGGAGACCACCAACATCCCTCTGGAGAACCTGCACCTGATTGGCTACAGCCTTGGAGCACATGTGGCAGGGTTTGCTGGAAGCCACGCCTCCAATAAAGTGGGGAGAATAACAGGTAAACAGCTGGGTTTGGGCTTTCACATGTCAGTACTTTCAACTAGTTCCAGCTGTCTTTTTTTACTGGCATATTTACTTTGAACAACTTTTGTGAACAACCTCTTTCTTTCTCTCCCTCCCTTTCATTCTGTGTCTCTGTCTCTTTCCTTGCTCTCTCTCTCTCTCTCTCTCTCTCTCTCTCTCTCTCTCTCTCTCTCTCTCTCTCTCAGGTCTCGACCCTGCAGGGCCAGACTTTGAGGGGGAGCACGCCCACAGGCGTCTGAGTGCCCAGACGAATTTGACGCACGGCGGGACTTGCCCCCCGCACTCGGGGCCTCCGTGGGCGCGAAAGCAGTGGGAGGATCGAGCAGCCAGGGAACACGGATCACCCCAACACGGACCACGGCTTGTTCCAGCCCGGCGTGTAAACCGGCCTCCCGTGATACGGGATCTGAATGAGCCCTTCAGGGGCGATGTAGTAGGGGGAGAACAGGCGACTGGGGGCTCACACGCGCCTGGCAGTGTTTGTGGACAGAGTGAACACCATCGAAGAAAGGCAGCTGCCCAGACATCTGCGAGCGCCGGGAGAGGGACGGGTCGCTGAGTGAGAAGATGGTGGGGGCAGAAACAGATAGAGGAAGAAAGTATGCGAGCAGGACAGGGATACATAACCAGTATTCCCTCCAAGACGGGCCGGCCGCTAACCCCCCCCTCCCCTCCGCAGCCATTAGCGACGCGGTCAAGTGCGAGCACGAGCGCTCCATCCAGCTGTTCATCGACTCCCTCCTCCACCAGCACCAGGCGGCCAAGGCGTACCGCTGCGGCAGCCACGACATGTTCGACCGTGGCGTCTGCCTCAACTGCAGGAAGAGCCACTGCAACACGGTGGGCTACGACATCAGCAGGGTCCGGCAGGCGCGCGACGTCCAGATGTACACCAAGACTCGCGCCTCCATGCCGTTCAGAGGTCAGTACCTGGGATCAGAGGTCAGGAAAGGGGTTGACGGTCAAGAGTGAGAGTAGGAGGAGTTTGAAAACGGACATCAACACAAATGTAGCCTGGAGGCTGTTTATTATAGCCATCGGCTGAGTCTGCAAATGTTCCATTGCCTTCCTGCATGTATTTCAGGACCATGGTGTTCTGCATGTGCTAGTGTCTAAGGTCTGCTAAGGTCTGCTGTTCTTCCCCTCTGCAGTCTACCACTACCAACTGAAGATTCACTTCTCCAGCCTGGTGAACCGGTCTGAAGCAGAACCCTCCCTCACCGTCTCTCTCTTCGGGACCAACGGAGAGGCTGAGAACCTGGAACTCACACTGTGAGTAACTGATCGGACGCCAGTGTCAATCTACCTAAACGCGAGGAGCCGCGTGGTGATCCGAGTCATCGTTCAAGCCAATGTTGACACATCCAGGAAGGCTGTCTTTCAGATTGAAGAAACAGGATCTGCTCCCTGATATTAGTCACCACATTGTTTATATTTGTAACCTGCGTGGATGCCTGAGGGATTTGTGATTTCATACTTCTAGTTGTTGCGTCTTAATGACAACCTCTTTATTTTGCTCTCCTGTCGTTGCTACAGAAAAGACAACATCGTAACCAATAAGACCCATTCGTTCCTGCTGGTGACGGAGAAGGACATTGGGGACCTCACAATGCTCAAATTTAAGTGGGAGGAGTCTGTCAGCTGGTCGGCCTCCTCCGTGCTCAAAATGGTGTCTTCGTGGTGGTCAGGTGACACCGGCTCCGGCATGGAGGTCCACAAGATCCGCATCAGAGTGGGGGAGACGCAGAAAAAGTGAGTTGCGGATACCCGATTAGGCAGTCTGTCAAACACTTAGACATGCTAAAACACATGCAGTGGCTCACGCCCATTTGATCGCTGTGTTTTGAGAGCAGTCAGATTGGAGGCGCTAGTTAGCAGTGTTAGCGGTAGCGTGAATGGGTTCGCTAACCTTACGTGCGTTTGTGTTTTCGTTCGACAAGGATGGTGCTCTGCGTGCAAGACTCTCAGGCTCACATCCCGGAACAGGAAGTTACCTTTGTAAAATGCAAGGACGAATGGAGGCCCTCCAGAAGGTGAGACATCTGGTCGGCCCTGACCTTTCAAGTGTACAAGCGTCAGTACTAGTTAGCGATGCTGTCATTGGAGAGAACCTGACCTGGACTTTTATTTTGACAGGATAACCCTGCAGAAGCCTTAACTCTGGAGCAGCCAAAGAACGCCCTCGTCACTGCACTTACAAAAAAGAAGAAAAAAAAAATACAGAAGCTAGAATTTGTCTTGTCTTTTCGGCGATACAAAGACAGTACTCCATTGCACATAGTGTACAGGGAAGTCTATTTAAAAGAATGCTATGTGAATAATATTCTTTTTGTAAACACTGCATTTGTGGCATGTTGCTGTAAGTGGTGGCCCAGAAACATGCCATATTCTCTGGCAAACCCTGCAGTATTATTCCTGTGTAAGATGCGGAACATCTGGTAGTCAGAAGCCGGGCAGATCCTACTGAAGCCAGGCAGGGAGGGTCGCGGGTGGGCCGGTCCTCTGTGGACACCTGGCCCTGTCCCGTTAAACACCTGGGAGAAGTTTGAAGGAAGACGCCCCACGCGCGCTTCTCTTTCCTACGTGATTCCGTTCCGAACGTTTAGCAACTCTTCCATATCTAGGGGATTCTTTTCCCCCCCTCAGCTGAGGTTTAGTGTCCAAACAGCAGTTGTAGAAAGAAAACATGCACACACTAATGTGCAGGTTTACCGCACATGTAGGTGAAGGGTCATGTTGATTCGACACAGTACTTGGTCCGGTCCGTCAAGCCTTGAGGGGGTTTGGAGGTGGTTGATCAGATGAAACCAAACGTTCCCCCCAAAGCGGATGAAGACCACTTTGTCCGTTACTCTTTGAGGGGCGCAGACCTGGAGAAGCGTTGCCGTGGTATCTGGGGCAGTGTGGCCCCATGGAGGCCCCCCTCGGTGGTCTGTCTTCTCCCGCCTGAGCATTCACCACGTCGTCCTCAGCTCCGCGCGGGGCTGCAGGATCAGACCCGTGTGCCTTAAAGATGGTCGCCACGCAGCAACACTTGCATACTGTTGCAAATGAATGTTGGGTCTAAAGCAATGGGTTTGAACGTTATTTTGTTTGTTTGATGTTGATCGTTGTAGTGTTTGAGTATATGTTTTGGACATGGAACACGACCCCATTGGTATCAGTAAGATCTGAATGGCACATTATTCCAATAGCTCTGTGTCATATGCAAGCACTTGAGCAGCAATGCAAGGACTTTTCTACCGTTTTTTTGTTTTCTAAATAGTAACAAATGTAGTTGTGACATTTGCGATAATAACTGATATCAGTCAGTGAAGTAAGATCTAATATGGGTTACTACAAAGCTGTTATTAATACTAAGTATTTTACAGATACAGTATATTTTCTACCTATCCATAAGTACTGCTGTATGTACGCCAAATAAGTTTCATTTGGTGCAGAGAAGGAAGGTTTGTTTCATTGTGATTTGTGGGAGGGCACCTAATGTCATCGAAAGAAGTATAACAGGACAGCGTATATCAACAAGATTGCACTGTGAACTATAGCAGACAGTTTCTCAATGACAGGAGAATAGAAGGTTGTTGTGTTTTTCACTGCAGATTCTATTGTTGAAAGCACTTACTGGGTTCAATACTACAAAAAATACAGAGATTGGTACTGCAATCCTTGTGACACATTCATTTGTATACATTTATTTCAGACTTGTAATGAGACGGAATTGTACTATTTTTGCACTGAAATAGAGGAAGGGGTCACTTATAAAGTCGCTTATTTGGATGTTAATATTTAAAAAAAATATCACTCCAGCTATTCATTCATGGGTAGAACAGAAAGATATTGTTATTGTATGTGTTTACCCCATGATGAAAATGACATGTTTCTGTCTATTCACTTAAATGTAAACATATGAATGTATACCAAAATAAAATTGAGCAATATTTTTAGTTTGAATGAGTGTGTTTTGATGAGTGCTACATGTGGGTCTATTGTCTGTGTTGCAGAATGCTAGATTAGCCAGGCTGCTCACATAGATTTAAACGTTTACTGAAGAATGTTTTATTGATTTTTGTACATTTGGTATAGGGGCTTCTGTCCTAAACACTCCGCAGAAATGGACAAAAATCACAGACGAATCCATTTGAATATTTATTCACAGTAAAAAAAAGGCTGCCATATTGTGTTTCCTAACCAAGAAAACGGTACATCCAAACAAACTTAGACTGGTCCCTTTGTCATGTGACAGGAAGTGCTCTCACAATCCTTTCTGCATCAAATCAACAGATGCATTAACACCAACAGCCTTGCTTGAGCTTTCCCCAGACTGGTGAAATACCCACATCTCAAAGCCTCTAATTAGTTCCACCAAAACCGATATTCACACAGTTCTTAAGGTGCAGCCGACTCTGACAAAATCCTGAAACCAACGTGAACATGAGTCCAGAGCCTCGGTCAGTCTAGACTGGATGGCTCTTCTCCAGGGTCTTCAGACAAGCCTGTGAAATGGAAACCTTGACCACGGTCAAAACTGAAATTAGCCCTCAAATTTTAAACATCTATGCTGGATGCAGAGATGAGAGAGAGAGATGGAAGGGAGAGAATAGAGTGGAACCCAACAAGCTTGCAGTGGACAGCTGCCTCTAAATGAGGACAGTCTCCACCCACAGTAGGGTCCAAAAAACACACGTGGCAACCCTGGCGCATTTTCCAAAACACGTGCATGGGGTTTCTGTGTGTGTGTGTGTGTATATTGGACTGTGTCTGTGTGTGTCAATCTATATGTGTGTGTCTGTGTGTGTCGATCTACATGTGAGTGTCTGTGTGTGTTGATCTACATGTGCGCGTCTGCATGTGTGGTGCAGGTGATAGGGAACAAGGGCTTAAAAGGGTTCCTGAGTGTTGATGTACAGACTGACAACTGACGGCGTAAGAGGGTTATGTTGGGGTTGTGATGTAAGAGGTGTTCTGACAGACAGGTGTCAGGAGAACATTCCTCGGGCTACTGAACACACTGCAGAGGATCACAGTCTTGACATCAATCCAGACAACGTTCACTTTTAAAGGTTGTTCACACTTTCAACTTCCCCTGCATCAATCTTATTGTTGAGAAAGGAGGTCTATCAGGACACCGAAGTTGACTAGATGTGAAGTGTGACAACACACTTCACTGATGGCATCTTGTGCAATTTTCTTGGGTTGAATCCCAACCATTGGCTGTAAAGCGATCAGTCTCGTCCTCCAACGCCCCCCCCCCCCCCCCCCCCCCACCCCCACCCCCCACAAGTGCTCTCGTGACCTTACGAAATAGGGAGATCAGGTCAGGGGTGAGGGTTCAGGGGTCATCCACGTCCAGAGAACGTCCAAACACGCAGATGATGATGCCCATCACCCCTGACACCGTTAGGATGACCAGGAGGATGGCCCACCAGTATGCCTGTAACACAACCAGTCTTGGGTCAAGCACAATTAGCCAAGCACAACACATACATATGGTGCCTTTGATTCATATTTAAACACAAAACCAATGGAACCTTCCCAAAAAAATTAACATTGAGTTAAATCTCCTTGGCTAGCCTTCACCACATTTACTCTCAACAAGGATCAGATAGGGACATGCTTTTAATAAGTCAATACCTGCATTACCTCTGGAGCAGGCCTTAGTGGACCATAGCACTGATCACACAGTAACAGACAGTGTTCACAATTGCTGCCATCTCGGATTGGTGGCCCATTTAAGAAAGGTACGTGAATAAATCCTGGATGACTGGATAGAAGATTGACTGAGCTGAGCGACTCAGGTTGTTTCAGAGGGACAAACAGATGTGCGATCGGGGCAAAGGTCACCTTAACTCTGGCTGGAGCCACGACCCCACAGGCACCTCCTCACCCCAGTGGGCGTTCCAGATTCTCCACGCTATCCTGCCTAACCGTATCTCAAAGCCAGATACAAGAGGGAAAGGGGAGGAGCCTGAGGGATAAGCCCCTCCTGCAGGAAGCTGGACATGTCCTCCTGGGACACGTGTCGCTATGCTAATGCGTGGCGAAAAACAGCCAACGCCCTTATGGAGTGAGGCTTATTCCATGCCGACATCTACTGTAGAATGCCAACTCTAAAACCTCAACTCATTTCCAAGACCCAAAGACCAAAACCTTGCCCAACCCTGGCCCAACCCTTGAGAGAGGGCAGCACACCCTCAAACATTTGGAGTTAAAAAAAAAGGTACATCGTCAGACCATTGATCTCCAGAAATGCCAGACCTCCAGACCCCTTCAACTGTTTGATCACTGTCTTGATTTCTTGTTACTGAACATGTTGTTTCCCCTCCCTCCACTGACCTTCATCCAGTCCGCCAAGTCCTCGTAGTCGTTTAGGTGGAGGAAAGAGTTCTTCAGATGGGCGATCGGACCATCAGCATTCAGCAGGCGACAGAGCTGGAACACGTCACAGAAGCCCTGATTGGACGAGCACGGTGCCCCAGCAACCAGAGCCACCTTCTTGCCCTGGAACTGGCGGGACAGGATGGAGGAGACTGTGCTGGCACAGGTTTGGGGTTTGTCTGAGGACAGAAAGAACATCTTCCTGTATTCAGACTTTCCCATCTCATGCCTGCGTATCTGACAAAGGTATTGATATTGTAAATCCTCCTTTTTGTGTTTAAAACGTGGTGCTTCCAAACAAAGGCACGTGGATTTGTGAGTGCGAAGTTTGGAAAGAACACTACAGGCCAGATCTTTGTCACTGGGGAAACGGCCTCGTGGGTTTTTTTTTTCAAAGTATCTAGAGCATGAGGTGAACCTGAAAGCAAATTGACACAGTCTGTTTGTCGTCTATCATAAACACATTCCGCAGAGGAATGGAGGTAGGGACAGGGAGGGTTGAAATATGGACGGGGTGTGTGTGTGTGTGTGTGAGGGGGCATTTGTCTGTGTGTGACGGAGAGGGGGGGGGTGTTACCGGGTTGCTGGCAGCACATGTAGCATTTCTCTTTCATGGAGACTCCTGGACAGTCACACTGCTCCAGGCCGTGAGACAGACACAGAGACGCCGAACACGTCTGGGGAGAGGAGCAAGAGGAAGGCAGGAGAAGAAGAAGAGGAGGGGAGCGCACAAACATCGGGAGAGTCGGAGAGGAAGAGAGACCCGCCCGGGGTGGAGCGAGAGAGGGGCCGAGCGTGGGAGGGATGGATGAGGGAGGGGAGGAGAGGAGAGAGAGAGAGATCAGGATGAGGGGCAACACAGTGTTTGTGGTGTGACGGGACGTGAAGTCAAACAGCGTGACTCTCGACGTCCAACTGCTTGTTCCTTTGGGGATTGGCTCATTCGTAGAAACACTGTTTTTAACTTTTGTGTTTATTTATATGTTCTGTGGGGGAGGGCTGGGGTGGGATGGGGTGAGGTGGGGTGGGAGAACAGAGTTTTGGCCCAGTTCTTGCATTTCAGGCAAACCCCAGGCCTCCAGGAAGACCCCCGGGGGAGACATATGTTCAGACTGTACAGTGAAAATGTTTTCCAGTTGTCTTTGTCAAAGTCAATTCCCTATGGGAGTGTCGTTCATCATCATGAACACAACTGGAGAAATTCAGTCACGGTCTGGGAGGACGTTCTGGTGGTTTGAAAGACGATATGGTTCCTGCTGATGGGAGTTCAAAGAGCAGGGGGATCCCCAGCCTCCTCCTCAGCCTCAGACCCCAGCCCCCAGCCCCTAAAGCCCCAGCCCCGTGTGACAACATCCATGGCCCTACGTCGGCTCCACCCTGAGCACTCACCCCGTTCAAGCAGACTCGCGTGCCCAGGCTACAGAGGGTCATGTTGGGCCTGGCCTTGGGCTGGGGGCAGATGGGCGACATACCAGAACACACACTCCTCTCCATGCAGTCTGTCTCCTCCTCACAGCTCTGCCCAGGGGGCCTGAACACACACTCTGGAGAACAGCACAGGCCCTGGCTGGGACTGACACACACACGCACACACTTAAGTAACAATTTGAAAATGTGCCTCTGGAATGTTGTTTTGTATTGAATACCAATACAGGGGGGTGACTTGTTCCTCAATCTCCACCACAGAAACGCTCAGAATCTGATGTGGAGATGTGTCTTTGCTTCCACCACATCAACGGTCTCCCTGCATATCCTCCATGGATTTTGCATGTACTATCGCCTCCAAGGCCCTCCTACCATTTCTCATTTTCATCATAAACCTGTGGATTTCTTTATTCTGCGCGCCCGTGGAGATTGCATCCTACTTCGTCGTACAGCGTACAGTGTCAATAAAGATATTCCCGTCCTACTTTGAAGCCTGGCGTTCTTGGGCTCGTGATGCGTTCACCGGCGGTTCGGTTACCTGCACATCTTGTTGGGTTTGAGACGACACTGCACTCCGACCGCCTCCTTGGTGCTGTAGCAGCAGGGGTCTGTGTCGTCGTGCCCCACGTCGCACTCCTCCCCCTCCTGCACTAGATGGTTCCCACAGATGGGATTGTTGCTGACTGTCGAAGGAACACACACGGAGGTTTCGCCTCTTACAAGTTTGTATAGACACGGACAGACATACTCATAGATAGATCGACCGACTGACTGACTGACTGACTGACTGGCAGGCAGGCAGGCAGGCGCACACGCCAAGACCCGCATAAACTCAGGCAGGCAGGCAGGCAGGCAGGCAGGCAGGCAGGCAGACAGACAGACAGACAGACAGACAGACAGACTCACCCACAAAGCAACTGTCCTTCTTGAGTTGGAGAATCTTGCTGATGTGTTTGACACTGCAGGGGGAGAACTTGTTACTGTTCTCCCGAACCTCGTTGGTGGCTTGAGGGAACATGAGGAAGCGTCCTTTCCCACCCGATGAGCCCAGGTTCCCACAGTTGGAACCCTCGTCGTGCTGGGGAACAGACACGGATACAGAACATCTGAATACGCAACGCGACATCGCAGCATGGAGGAGCACTTTGAAATGCGGAATATGCAATCAAATGTAAAACAATGTAACAAATCACCTTTGTTACATTGTTTCTTTCAACAAAAAAAGAAATGTGTTGAAAGACAAAATCGGATTTCACAAGGTTGTTGGCAAAAGTCAACAAATGTTCAACTACCATGATGCTTTGCGGTTTCTGGGGCAACCGGGAACTCCTCTTCCTGTATTGCTGACATAGTCAGAAATTAGATTTGCCCTACAAGCCCAAAATTGTGGCCAACATCAATATTGCCCATGAAACGATCTCAAACCAGACTAAAATAAAGCAATCAATGGATGCACTTGATACAAATAACTGGCATTCACTGGATTTGAGTCCATCGGTCATCCACTTGTAACAGCTTCTGCTGTGTCAAACAGTTGCTTTATTTCCTCTCCGAACCACAAGTGTGTTTACTTATACTACTGGATTAAGATAGCTTTTGGTGTATGTTATCAGGGTCATGACAGGCCAAGGGGAAATGCTGAGTGAGCTATACCGGAGGATCTGAAAGGAGAGCCACTATGTTCTCACAACACGGAACTGGCAGCAAGGACATGGTGCAGATAGCGGGCCCTGCCCTAAGCCCTCTCCTGGCCAACGCAGGTCCACGTCTCTGCTCCCCACAAACAAAACGAGACGATTGCGCTAATCTGCGGGAGAGACACCGGGGAGTTTGTTTAGGTTCCGCCGAATCATACTGAACGAGCAAGGTCCACGGGGGTGAGGTGAACCGCTTTGAACCGAGTGCGAGGAGGACGGGAGGGGGGGGGGAATCATCCTCTCTCCTCGTCTCCTAACGTCCTCTCTCTCCCATCTTGCGTCCCGCTCGCCCTCTCTCATCCTCTCTCCCTCAGCACACTCTGTGAGGACCGGAGACCCGCTGAGCATGGCTTCAGGCTGCCCGTGGCATCCAATGAGAAGTAGGCTAAAGGGCAGAGCCCCTCTTACCCCCACGGCCCTCCCACCTCCGCCCCAGCCCGAACTCCTAAATCACAGGTGGGGCTGTCGGCAGCCCGGATGGCCCCCTTCCCCTCTCCTCCTCCTCTCTCCCTATCGCTCCCTGCCCCTCCTCACCCTGGTCAGAGCGGGCCAAGCGTGTCCTCTGCAGCCCATGCCAATGTGGCGGAGCAGCAGAACTAATGCTCTCAGGAAAGCTTAGGGTGGCCTGCACCCCCCCCCCCCCCCCGTGCCCTGCACCCACCCCCTCCCCGTGCCTCTCAACCCATGGAGGTGTTAATACCCATGCTGGGGGAGCCTCTTTGGGGTTGAGTTGAGGCATGGATAGGCAGGGGGGAGGTGGTGGAGGGGGGGGGGTTGTTGGCATTTAAGTCAGTAGGAGAAAGGTCGCAGGTGGTCCTGGTGGTGGTTCTGTAGGGGAAAGTTTATGTATGCATGTATGTGTGTGTGTGTGTGTGTGTGTGACTATGTGTGTGTATGTGCGTGATAGAATCTGTTTGCATAAACCTTCAGAAGATGGACAGACAACATCTGTAGTGTGGATGAGGTTGTAAGTCTCCTGTCATGGCAGCTCATCAAAATAGTTTGGGAGATTGGAAACAAAACGCTCTGTCTGCGTTACACGCTTGATATGAAGCCTGCCTGGGGGAGGCCCGCGGAGGACATCTTTTCATGGTTTGTTCTGGCAAAATGCAACATATGTGTGCATTTGCGTGTCCCGCAAGCTGGAATGTAAACTAAACCAGATCTGTCTGGGTGCTCAGTCATTGTCAGGTAGACCAGACATTCAGGTCTGTCATGAGTCACAGTTCTGCCACAAAAAACAGTTAGACAGACAGATAGATAGATACATACAAAGTTAGATACGGCTAATACATTTATACATCAAATCAGTTGAAATGTGTACACGTGAACAATTGTGTTTTATTAAGTATGCTAATTGGACAAAATGTTCGACCAATCAAAATGAGAAGTCTGAAGGGACAGGATAGAAAAGAGGTTAGGCTTAATGGGTAGGAGGCGTAAGTAGTAGTAGTGTAAGTAGGGTTATTAGGTAGCAGGGTAGTGGGCAGGGTGCCAGGCAGCGAGGTAGTTGCAGTAGGGTAGGGGTGAGTAGGCAGTGGTTGGGTTGTGGGTGGAGCCCAGGTGTGTAGTTGTAGTAGGGTTAGTGGTAGCTAGTTGTGTAGCGGTAGTTAGTTAGTGAGTAAGCAGGGTAGTGTGGGGTAAGCAGGTTAGTGTGTAGCAGTGAGTAGCAGGGTAGTGTGTAGCAGGTTGTGTAGTTAGTGGTAGGCAGGGGTAGTGTGTAGGGTTAGTGAGTAGCAGGGTAGTGGTAGGTTAGTGGGTAGGAGTAGTGTGTTGGGTAGTGAGTAGCAGGGTAGGTGTAGGGTTAGTGAGTAGCAGTCAGTGTGTTGGGTAGTGGGTAGGAGGGTAGTGTGTAGGGTTAGTGAGTAGCAGGGTAGTGTGTAGGGTTAGTGAGTAGCAGGGTAGTGGGTAGGGTTAGTGGGTAGGAGGGTAGTGTGTTGGGTTAGTGAGTAGCAGGGTAGTGTGTTGGGTTAGTGAGTAGGGAGGGTAGTGTGTTGGGTTAGTGAGTAGCAGGGTAGTGTGTAGGGTTAGTGAGTAGGGAGGGTAGTGTGTTGGGTTAGTGAGTAGCAGGGTAGTGTGTTGGGTTAGTGAGTAGGGAGGTGGTACTGTAGGCTACTAACCGGAGCTCCCAGACTGTGACCCAGCTCGTGAGCCAAGGTGAGCTGGACATTTGCAGCAGGCAGGTGGTAGCCGTAGTTCTGCAATGTGATCAGACCCGTGTTCAGGCTGCTGTTCAGTCCGTTTCGCATGGTGGTGTGTTGGGAACAAATCCCACCCCAGTTCCCTGAGGAAGGGCAAGCAGATGGAGGTCAGATGAAGCGTCGTCATGGTGAAATACTGTCATGTGGACATCACTGGACTCAGGCCGTGTAATACAGGCCACAACAGAGAGATCAGACCTGGGATCAGCACCTCCAGCAGCACCTCGTAAATATTTGTTTACCCTCTTCTTACTACAGGTTACATAACATGAGATTTTGCCTCCCCCCTTTAAGCCACACACTGTTTGCAGCGATCTGTATTGACACCCCTGGGTGGCCCATAGGTCACCACAGGACTGCCTGGTTCACCTTGCAAAGCCTTCAGCTGGCTTCCTGCAGCCTGCTGGGTTATGTAAGCCCCTCCCCCATTCCACCCCTTCCACCCCACCCCCTACCGGCGCCGAACCCGCTGCCCCCTCCTACTCCCACACCCTGGAGTTCCGTGTACAACGCCATCCCAGCCCACACAGCTGCAGTGTTCTGTCCAAGACGTCACCCCTGGCGATCCCATGTGAAGAGCAGCAGCCTCCTCCCATCCAGAATATCGAGAGAACCCGTGTTGACAACCAAGGCTGTCCTAAAAACACTCCAGGAGGTCGCTAGCAACAAAAAAAATTGACTGCCTCAGCCATTCAAGGAGCTACTTGGGCCTCCATGAGTCAGTGTGACTGCGTGTAGACCAGGTTTAAGAACACAAGCGTTGTAGGGCCCTTGCTGGGAGAGGCCCGAACCGGAAGAAGGCCATCCCATTGGTCGGACTGTGAGGATGAACGGTAGCTCATCAGACGCCTAGACTGGCAGCGATGGTCATCCTACTTTTCCTTATTGTCACTCTTATTATCATCATCGTCATTCTCATCACCATCATCTTCAACCTCTTTTCACCGTCATCATCATCATCCTCATCCTCATCGTCATCATCATCACCACAACCATCATCATCATCATCCCCATCATCCTCATCCTCATCATCATCATCATCACCATCATCATCATCACCATCATCTTCATCATCACCATGCCCACTGGGACGAATCCCAAGGGGTGATGCAATCCATGATGTAACCCTGAGTTACATCAACCCCCCCACCCCCTGTTCGCTCCAGGGGGTGGTCTCTCCCTACAAGTCACGTGGCTTTATGTAACAGATACTTTCACAATACTTTAGTGGCACAACTGCGTACAAGGATTTGGGGAAAATGACTGTTTGTAGCAGGGGGAGTCAGAGGGTATTGAGTGACACGCGACACGCCCCTACTGTTCTCCAGTAGTTAGGCCTCTACGGTTGTTTTCCTGGAAGACCGTGGGCAGGGGCCAGCCATGGAGGGATTGACGTCCTGCCAACTGTCAACCTTAACAAGATAGAGGCCGCAGAGCCAAAACATGTCTAATCCCTGCAGTGCTATTTCATTCAGTTCCATCCAGTCTCTTGCCAGTCTGACAGTAACTGTGTGTTTAAGAGTGTGATCTGCTCCCAGTATTTCCCCACCACGTGACCGAGTTTTCTCAGAATCTCAGCTCTTTGAGATTTTTCAAAAGTCCTGCTCACGCAAAGATAATAAAACAATCCAGCGAATCAGGGGGAGTGGCTTCAACCTAGCCGGCCAGCCAATCAACACCAGAAGATGTGTTCAAAGTAAAGAAAGAAAGAAAAGGTTGTTTTTGCTACAGCTAGGTCTTCCAGGTGACCTCAAATGCCCCCTCCAGAAGGCCAGTTAGGGGAGCCAGGGTTCCTAGAAAGACGGACGCTCTGGAGCCGGTTGTGTGAGGCCAGCCCAAACTCTGGGCTCTGCCTCGGAAGGCTGGACCGTACAAAGACAAGCAATGAATGGTTGGCTTGTAACGGCCTCCTTAAACACACACGAGCACAAACTCGGACGCACACACGCAAACATGTGTCCGTGTGCGCACGCAATAATGTGCGCACGCAAACAGGCAGACCCCGTGCGCACGCATGCACGTGTCCCTACGCGCACGTCAAACACACGCTTCCAGAAATGTTCTCTAAAGTAATGCAAAACACCACACCGGCCAACTGACACCAAAACAACAAACAAACTCCCATGCTCTCACCGTGACAAACAAGAGTGGATGTTGGGGTTCTGGGTGGTGCTCTCTTCACAGAGGTTGTCCAGGCAACAGCTATGGGGAGGCGGAGCTTTGTGGACAGCCATGTACGTACTCAAAAACCCACCGCCCATCACAACAACAACAACAAACCAACAGTTGTGGGGGACTGAAAAACCGACTGTTTCCTGCAAAAGTAGGCTACATGGAGCAAATCTCTGTTCAGATATTTTGGCTTGGGCCAGGCTAGGGGTCATATCAGCTGTTTTTCCGTTGAGCTCACAGTTGTTTTGGTCGTGGTGAATGGCTGGCGGAGCCAGTGATGGTTGGCACGGTTTCACGCTGCAATCTGCCAGCTATAGCACCAAAAATACCAATCCAGTGTGTTCATTGTCAGCAGAGGGACAGTGTGAGTGTGTGTGTGTGTGTGTATGTGTGTGGATGTGTGTGGATGGGTGTGGATGGGTGTAACTATGGTGGATGTGGAAAAGTGTGTCAGTGTGTGAATCTGGTTGTATTTGTTGTAATATCTCTGTGGAGGTACAGCATGTAATATCTAGCTCTTTTCTTCCAGGAATCTGCGTGTCTTGATTGTTTCAAGAACATTCAAGCATTGTAAGAAATAGAAATGTAGCAGGTGTCAGACTCCGGCTCCAAGGACATGCAGTGCTGGTTGCAACAAATAAATGGACATTTACAAAAGCAAAAAAACAAAAACACATTTCAATATGTAGGCAGGTTTACAGCCTGGCTCTCGAACCACAGCCACAGCAACAAGACTCAGAAGCTAGCTACCGCAGACAGAACGCGCTTCACAAGAAACAAACTGGAACGTACTTCGCGTCACTAAACGTTTCTCTTCTCACGTCGCCATGGGCAAAGGGGTCAATTGATATCTTTCCTGTCACACGAGGAGCCCATCGCCCGAGAGGTTGACCAGTTCCGTTTGGAAACATGGACCAAGAGCACTGGGCTGGTGTAATCTAACTCCAAGACTTATGTGTGCAACCCACTACCGCTTGGAGAACACTCTGCTGTGGCTATCTTCATCATTCCCAAACCTGATTGCTTCCTCTGCACTCCCGGTTAGGAATGTGAAGGGAGGTGGGGAGAGGCAGGGTGGGAGGCCTGTGCCCCTCCCCCACTCCAGAGAAATCTAGAAAAAGAAAGAATGAGGAATAGAGCAGAGAGAGAGAGAGAGAGAGAGGGAGAGAGAGAGAGAGGGAGAGGGAGAGAAATACAGATACAGGGAGAGAGAAAATATGGCCAGAAAGAAAGAAACACAGAGAGCGAAAGAGAACGAGAGAGAGAACGGACAGGCACAGAGAGAGTGAGACAAAGAAAGAGAGACGGAAAAACAGAGAGAGTGAGAGAGACACACACACGAGATCACAGGAGAGGAAAGGATGAGAAAGGAGGTGGAGTGAGCGATGGCTCCACCGTCAAGGTTGACTGGGTCCACTACGTGGGTCTTTGAGTTTAGCACCATGCCACTGGGTTCAGGCTACCTCGCCTCACTATCTTGGCAGCAGTCCGGATTATAGTGGTGTGTATTTTATGGTTTAAACTCCATGTTTTCATATCGCCTGTGTCCCTACGATTTTTTTCTGTCTCCTGGGGTCGAATCCCAATTGAGAGCGAACGTTTAGGTCCAATCATAAGTCGTGTCACATGGCCGTCTGAGTTTTGCAGTCACAGCAATGCTTTGGATATTAAGGGTCTGCTTTGTGTCTCTCTGTGTGCGTGTGCACGCGTGCGAGTGTTTGTGTGACACTGTATGTGTCTCCTATACAACGTCCTCACCATAGTTAACGTGCTCAGGAATGCGGTCAGCCTCTATAGGTTTTTGAAGACATCTGGGGGGGGACAGCCAATCGCAGGCCCCTCAGCTGACAGTGATGGAAACGCCCAGGAAGCTAAGCCCACTGGCGGAGCCCCCCCCCCATCCTCCCCCTCACCCCTCCCCCATCCTGCTTCCCACCACCTGCCCCCCCCCTTCCCCATCCCCCCTGCAAAAACAACCTAATCACCACAGTGGAGCCTTTGTCACCGAGAGTAGCGTGAAGAGCGGTGACATACTGAAATGGCCCACTGGCTGCTCGCCTGGGAACTATGTAGATGTTCATCTGCTTAACAGAGACACTGTAGCTCTGCGCTGGTGTTCCAGCCAGGATGGTCTCAACAACAAAGAGAGGTCGCTTCCAGAAGTAGGTCACAGAAACGAGAAACTCTGCCTTCCCAGAACGTCAGATTGCCAATATAAATATGATCGTATTATGGGATGTTTGTTTTGTGGTGGAAGGCATGTTTGAACTTTTGTGCCAGAATAGTGCAAACAAGTCTGGATCAGGTCAATGATCCAAGATAATGTTTGTTGCCTGGTTTGTTTCAGAAGCCCTGCATGCAGAGCAGCACTGAGGAAGCCTGATGGATGAGGTACCATCACAGGGCCTCAGCCATGTTAATAACTGATCCAGGAGGTGTGTGTGTGTGTGTTCCATGCATTGCCCCTCAGCCCTGCTTCCTCACCTGCCTTGCCCTCCCAGGCCAGCCCCAGAACCCCACTGTAGTCCCTGTTGGTGAGCAGGTAAGACAGGCAGTAGTTCCCCCAGTTCTGATCCGAATAGAGACTCAGCAGCTTCTCCGGGCCCAGGAAGGGCTTGTGAAGAGGGTTGGTATCATCTTCCTTCTGGTCCACCTGAGGAGACACACACAGACACCGCTGTGTCACCACACAGCAGCCCCCCTTCCAGAAACGACCCTACCAGACACATTCAACATCTGCTGACAACAGCTGTAACAGCTCCCTCCTCAGAGGGAGGTGTTATCGAGAGACAGAGAGACGTATTGAGATGAGAGACCGCTGAAACGGATGAGTTTGCGGACTCATCCGTTTCAGCGGTCTCTCATCTCAATACGTGGATGAAGGTTGTAACGTCAGAAAATCCGAAATGAAATTGGAGACTTAGCCGTCGATATTCTGGGGCTGCTCCAGAAGTTCTTACTGTGAGTGATTTCACTTTGAAGTTGATCAGCTGGATCTCGTCAAACTCCACCTTGTCGTAGATATCATTCATCGCCTGGATGTAGGTGGCAATCTGTACGAGGACACACGCAGATCAGTTTGACTATTGAATGCGACATTAAGGAAATCGGAGAAAAATGTCCCACAGTGTTTTACACTAGAACGAGATTGTTCTTTGATATAAAGAGTATAGGTAACATAGTATTTAGTAGTATTTTTTCACCTCACCAATGTTGTGATTGTGGCATCAGTGTAACCTCTATTGAGGTTGTTCGTCCTGGATTACTTTGAAAGTGTGTGTTTGTGTGGTGTG
>BROE01000028.1:6488384-6532485 GCA_036571765.1 Plecoglossus altivelis
GCACAGCAGGAGGGGAGAGGTCATCGCACGCTGGCAACAGCACGTGGCACACCTGCGCCATCCGTGTTTATTTACAAAAGAAGGCTCTGACCGCACACCAGAGAATGTACTTGAAACATCAACTTATAATGGAAATCATGTTTGGGACTTTTGGTGGAGGAACATGTTCTACCGCACCAGATCAGACAGGTCGGGCCAGGCGAGGTGAGGGGAGGTGAAGTACGAAGAGGAACAACACAGAACCAGACCTGGATGACTGAAAAAGCACTTGTGAAGACTAGATGAGGACTAAAAGAGGATACAGATGTCAGTAAATGTGATGTTCACTGAGTGCAGAATCAGTATCCAGCTGGAAGCCCACGCCTGCTACAGCAGCACCTACCCTCACAAATCCATGTGCCATTCAGCAATGTTCCGTTTCAAACTAACGATGAGTGTCAGACCAGGGACTTAGACGTTCTTCAAAACGCACACAAACACAGGCCGAGCCAGGTCTGGGGAGGGACCGAGAACCCACAGCTATAGTTTTCTTCGGAAGCTTTTCCTACGATCACAATCGAACAGTCCCTCTGTGTCCCAACATCGTCCCTTTCCTCATGGGGACGCCAGACACCTCTGTCCCACTAGCACATCTGATCTGAACTCTCACCAAATGTGTCATTGTTCAATCCTGGTATGTTTCCACATAGTCAGATGCTTAAATAATTTCCCTCCGCTTGTCTGCATGGGAGCGGCGCCAAGGCACTGGGATAGGCGGGTGGTCAAACAGACAGGCAGACACACGTAGACAGACAGGCAGGCAGGTAGACAGACAGGCTGGCAGGAAGGAGGTGAGTGGGAAGTTCTGAGACCTCTGTCCTCAAGAAGGCATGCCTTGGCACATGTCTTGTTCTAGAACATTGTTCCCTCCAATGTCCTGTACTCTAACAACACATAGCCTGCACACTTTGGCCCTGCATAAAAAGCCCTAATGCTATGTCTTATTTTAGAAGGTCTTAGAAAATGGAACAAGTTTGTGAAGTGAAATCTAGCAGTGGCGAGGACACAGCTACACAGTGGCAATCTTAGAAGCCTTTGTAACTCCAATTACTCTGGGTATGGCTGGGTTGTGACAGTGTTGGGGCAGCCCTCCAAGGCTCTGGGACCCAGGCTCTAGCCCCCAGGCCCCATGCTCCAGGCCCCAAGCCCCAGGCTGTAGGCCCCAGGCTCCTGCCCCCAGGCTCTAGGCTCCTGCCCCCAGGCTCCGGCTTCAGGCCCAAGACCTGGAGGACATTGACTGCTCTGGGGCACTCCCGTCCTCCACAACTCAAACAGGATATACCCACGGGCATGACTGGAAGTGAAGTAGTTGTCATGACTGGCACTTTTGGCAAACAGCTTTTGCTGTTCCCCTTAAAGTAACTGTATGCTGTGCAAGTGGTGCTTTTCTTAATTTGACCCTGACCTATACCAGGACAGCTGTGCGGTTCTGAGGGGGTTTGACTTTGAGGTAGGATGGATGGGACAGGGTGGTCTAGGATGGGGTTGAGACAGGGGGTTGTCCCACTGGTTTGCAAGAACTTTGGTGCTTTTGACTGAACGTGTCAAACCACAAGGCAAATGGATTTTCAGGGCTGCATAAGTTTATTACATTGACGAGATTTTCATCATGTGACTTGTCTAACTAGTTGTAGATCCTTTGGATTTCTATTGACATGGTTTCATTGCTTCTGAGTTATGTCATACGTGGACATTACATGGTGATGTTTTTCGTTTGCGGTTCAGTGACCTCTGTAGATTGGAGTTCCTGGTACATTTTGGAAGGAAAGCTGAACTTTTCAACTTGGAAAGATGGCTAGTTTTCTAAGACCAAATATTACCACACAAGAAAACAAATCCAGAATGCCTATCAGCATGTGGGACTGTTACCTGTTGCATGAGTAACGACCAAAATAGCTGAATCACTTGCTCATCTCCAATGCTTTTCCAGCATCTTTGATATCGACCACTAAACCACTCAGAGTCAACGGAGGTTCTCCCCCAACAAACCGCAACAGCATCAAAATTCAATGTATTTTCCCTCACAATTTTTCCAAGAAACGGTACCTTGACAACGGAAGAGAGAATTATCAGGCATGCAAGGTGGCTTGGCGTCCTGAACACTTGAACTGCCCAAAATACTCAATGTTCCCTTGCGTGATTTCTCCAAACAACCAATCAAAGAACGTGATTTGGACAATAGACCACCTGGTGAGGAAGAAAACGTCCTCCCAAATGTAGGGTTGCTGAACTGTTTCCCAGATGTCACCCGCGGACATCTCCAGATCAGAACAACTTATCCTGGATCAGCATCAGCAAACAGACAAGGGCACCATGGGCCATAAGCCAAGTCCTGAGGTCTTATCTCCGACACACAGAAGTTACGTAACAAACGTGATGGTGTCGTACAATATACCAGGTTTTCAGGGAAACTGGCTGTTGAAATAGCTGCGCGTTGAGATCTGCCTGTGCTCATACATTCTTTAAACTAGGGAAAATATTTTCGATTTGCATTAGTGTGTTACAAGTCATGCATGCTAGGCTGTCTCTTGACCAATCAAAATGGACCTAGCCACGTTCCCCTCTTTGTCGACCAATCAGTCACCTGAGCCACTACGGCGTCGACGCCTAGCCGAAACTTCCTTGAGCAAGGTAGATCATGGCAACTAGCTGAGTCACGCACATATGAAATGAAGCCAAGACAGCGGCGTTTTGGATTGTCACACCTGCTCTCCGGGATCTGGATGCTGGCGCCCCCTGTGAAGGTCACAGGAACAACACTTAGCAACAGTTACTAGGCAGCCAGTATAGTTCTAAAAGTACCAATCACGACTCATTGAAAGAATATAACGATTATCCATACATAGCCACGGGTTCACTTCCATCCAGCCCCTCCGCCACACACACAACTCACTTAGATAGATTGAGTCAATCCACAATGATTTACATCACCACCCAGATTCTATCGAGAGGAGATATGTTCCACGCGTCACTCTCTCTACCACTTGCCCCGCCCTAACTCCCCCCTCCACCCTCACCCCCTCCCAGCACAAGCCCACCCAACAAGTCCCTGACACCAGCGGCTGTGTGCGGTCATCCGGACAACGTGAGCTCTGTCACCCCTACCCTAATGCAATCCAAATATGAGGCGGCGCAGAGAGAGGGGCACCCTTGCCAGCCTGGACCATAAAACGCGAGCGGCGAAGACCGAGAGAAATTTGGCGCCCCGCGTCCCCCCATTGTTTGCAGACCTAATAATTGTGTGCCACGTTGACCCCCCCCCCCCACACACACACCGACACACACGAAACGAGCCCATGCACATGAGCCCTACCGCACAAGGTTATTGGCGATGGAGTGGGGAGCGGTGACAGATCCCTGGAATGCACCATCAGATGTAGAGGCCAATGGACTGATGGTATGTCATCTCGGTACATTCTCGTTTCATCTGTTTCCACCATCATGAGGGAAGCACACGCATTCATAAACCCAGAAGTGAGATGTGAGTTTTGGGGCCTGCAGCCTTTGACAGAGAAATGCCTTTCTATAATGGTCCCCCAACATGTCTGTGAGACAATGGGTTGTGTAGTCAAAGCAAATAGGAACATATTGTATGTTGTTCTGGCACGTACAACGTGACCTGCTGTTTTCCTACTTAAATAAAGTTACAGTACAAACCAGCTGAAACAAGACAATGTGTTGGGTTTGCCCCATGAATGCGTAGTAGGTTTTTTCTGCCCATGTTTTGAAGTATAAGGGTCAGGGATGTTGTGTGGTGTTTTGACAAACCAGAATCATGTGTTTGCTATTGGGTATTTGCATCACCTCTTGACAGTATGTGTGCGTGCATGGGCCTCGGCGTGAGGGAATGAGCGTGCGGATGTGAGTGTGTGAGAACATGTGCGTGCACGTGTGTGTGTGTGTCAACATGTGTGTGTGTGTGTGTGACCATGTGTGTGTGTGTGTGAGCATGTGTGTGTGTGTACGTGTGTAGGACATCAGGAGGTGTCTGGCCTGTCCTACCTGGTCTGGTAGTCGGTTCTGAGAAACATACTGGAGAAGGTTTGAACCGCAGAACCCATCCTGGCTGCTTCTTACAGAGGACATATCTGGAGATGACACACACACACACACACACACACACACACACTGTCTAAGTCTACCACAAATTTCGAATATAAAAAAACACTGATATAAAGTAAAGGTGTAGTGCTGCACATGCATTTTGAAATCAACTCATTTGTGTGTGTGTGGACGACCTATACTGTGTTTAGGACGCTATGATCTATAAGGATGTGGGGGTCTCGTGGTTACATAATACACCATGCATGTGCGCGCGTTTGTACCCACTGGGTAGGTAAACAATGGTGGACTATTAGTCCCTTGCTGTTTGTGGAGGAAAGGAAGACTGTGTCCATTTGCATCTGTTCAGCAGGAAGGGGGACAGAGGTGATGTTTGCGTGTGGTGAATGTTTGTGTTTTTGTTGGCGTGTTTGGGTTGTGTAATTAGGTCTGTTTACCTCACACACTATTGACAGCATGCCATCGTTGGCGGACAGTAGGGGCCGAATCCTGCTAGTGTTGGTTTGTCATAACAGTGTGTGGGCCCACATTCGAGTATTTGCTAAATTGATGTTTGTCGGTCCAACTGAGAGGCAGAATTCCCGACGAAAGACCCCAATTTTGTGTTTGAGATGTGGAAAATCCCCAGTTTTACTGTTGATCCATTGTCTCATCAGGAACTGACATAAAGGTTAACTTTTAAGGGCCCCGATTAGAATGTAATGGCTAACCCTGACCTGAAGAATAACTTAATATCTCTGTCACATTTGTCAAACAGACAGAAAGCTGTCGTTCAGTTCCTTATTGCTGCCAGCAGTTCAAGAGGGTCAAAACTACAATCCCTTCTTATCATGTTGCTGTATAAGCCCAAGGTCTTAGAACACCATCCTTACTAAGACAGTCTTCATTAGACAGGTGTCGGAGACTACATTTCCCAATCATCACCAAACTTATTTGCCGTGGAGGTCATTGGAGATTATTAGAGATCATTCTACATTTCTCATAATCTCTTAAACTGAGATAGGACGAAATATGTCGACTGTCTGAGATTGTGAAGCCTCACTTGTAAAGCCCCCCCCCCACACTCACAACACGCACACACACGCACACAACCACACACGTTCACGATGTTGAAACCATGCAGTAAGAAGTGTCAGGGGAGACATTATGTTGCACGGCTTGGCTTGTAGACTGTGGTGTGCGATCAGGGTCTGCGCTGCCTGGACTTCTTGAGGCTGCTAAGAGGACCATGCAGCGCCCGGTTTTGCAACAGTTCCCGTAGAGACCATAGGGTTCGTGGTTCGAACTTTGCCCTGTCTATGAAGAATGCGGGGCCCTGTACCCACTGGCTGGCGAGACACGCTTCTGTAAATGCTCATGGCTGCCAGCAGAACCAACATCTTCCAGACGGTGACAGAAGGAATTTATTCAAGACAAAACCAACCAAAATAAGATGGATTAGGACATTATGACGTGAAAAAAATCCATCAGGTTGGCAAATGTTCCCTCAAAAAAAGAAAGTAGCAGATATGGAAACTGCTGTGGATGGTATTCCTCCCGGATGTGTTAAAGCTCTAACCATAATTCAAAAGGCACACAGCAGGCTCATACTCGCAAATAATGTGGATGAACAATATTTTGGACAAAGAAACTTAATGTATGGCACTAAGCTTGTCTATTTGTGCCCTCAAATGCACTATGTAAACACCCCAACCCCATCCCCCTAAACCCCCCCTAACCCTCACCACCCACCCCCTCCAACCCCTCCCCTTCCACACACACACGTTAACACACACCCCTCAGATAACCAGGTAAATCTTTAAACCAGGATCAAAGTTTTGCTGTGATTATTTGCTATAAAATCCCCGTACTCTGCAAAAAAAATTAACTCCGGCTTAGCCTGAAAGTATGAAGTAAAACATTACAAAATGGACTTCATATCCAGTCAATGATTTTTTTCTATAAAACCTTCAAACCCCGCTAAGGCTTCCTGTGACATAATCTGATTCACATGTAATTGCCTGACACCAGGACGTCTTTCTGACCCAAGAAAGAGTTGCCAGTTTCCAGAGTACAGAGTGACATAAAGAGAGTGAGAGAGAAAAAGAGGAATGGAGAGCTGAGGAGAGATCTGGGTGAGAGATGTAACGTGGACATAAAGGGGGAGGGGGTTGGGTGGGGTGGGGGTGGGGGGGGAGGAGTCAGGAGGGACTGGATGGTTGGCGCCATGTCGCTGGCCCATGCGCTGGTATGAGGCCTCCAACTGCCTTTTCGGCGGCAAATGGCCTGACAACGGTCACAGATCCACACAACTGGGGAGAAGGCAGCAAGCCAATGGAAGAGGGCAGCGGTTTGGGCTCCCTATAGGATGGACGGGGGTGTGGCTGGGGGGAGTGGGGAAGCAGCAAGCCAATGAGAGGCAGCGGTTTGCTCCTATAGATGGACGGGGTGTGGCTGGGGGAGTGGGGATGTAACCACCGGGCGTTGACCCATTGACAGAATTATTTCCAGACTTTCCCCTCCCTCCCTCTCTACGTCTCTCCCTCCCTCTCTACGTCTCTCCCTCCCTACGTCTCTCCTTTCCTCTGTACTTCCTGTTCTCCCCTCCGAGTGTTTCAAAGCCGCGCTCTGCCTGCGAAGAGGTCTACATGACAGAGGTGAGCACGTGCTGAAGAGGTTTGCGGTTGGCTCGGCCACACTTCCCAGCAGCAGGGCGGTCGCGTTTGCAAACCTTCCCTGTCAGGCTTCACTGAACTGTGAACCGGCTCGCTGCAGTCACGCCGAGGCCAACCCACTGCAGTCACGTTTTTCATTGAAACGCTTTGACTGGTCACAACAAGAGTTTGTCACGAATTTGGCTCAGTCTCATTGGTGAGTTTCCTGGAATCGAAATGCCCCCCGCACCCCCCCTGGCTGAGACCGCGTTCCCGATGGAGAATGGATTTCCACCAGACTAGTAAACTTTGCGGATTTAGCTTCCCTCGCTGTAAGAAGATTTAAACCCACCCTCCTAATAACCACCCACACCCCCACAGCACAAGGCCGTTTCCACCAGACCGTGATGTCATTACCTCAACATGTGATTCTTCCTGTTATTTTAATGGATTAAAACCTATTCTGGCCTAATCTTGGCTTTCACTGTGATACAGGGCAATGTGGGGAGAGAGGCTGGTAAAGGTCGACAACAACGCAAGCACATAAAACTACAGAGTCATTTTAGCGAAGAGGCGGAGCCTCACATCTGGAAAGGGTCGGTTTTCCGCAGGTGTTTCCACTAATTTACATCCGGACAAAAAAATGGCAGCCAATCTCAACAAGCCTACTTACAAGGCTGTCAAGCACCACATACATGGTTTATTGGTCGCAGATAAAAAAAGGTTATTAACTCCAACCACATGGGTTGAGTATTTACTTTATTGAGCTGTGACAACGCTGGCTGACTTTTCACCCATACTAATGCACTGCATGCTACGGTAACATGGAGGTTTAGGACATGAGGTGTGTGTGTGTTTTCTAAGGGTGAAATCTTGTGGTGGCACACTGGGCAGGAAGCAGGAACAGCGTGTGTGTGTGTGTGTGTCAGCTCCAGGAAAAGCATGTGAATTGCCCTATAGTTACCTTCATCTCACATGGGCTATATGGTGTCACTTCAAAAGACGGGGTCATGTGATCATAAGTAACTACAGGGCACTAAAACACACACACACACACACACACAGGCAAACCTCACTCTGTTGCTGTGTAACAGGAGTTCACGTTTGTCTTTTAGCGTAACACAGCATGGCCACCTTTCAGAGAAACGCTCTGATCCTCAAGCCTGGACATGCACCAACACAGCTGCTGGGTTACATGAGAAATACAGAAGAAGTCGGTCAGGCGGAGATGTTGGGCGCGTGAACGTCACCTTTGGTGTGGCGACGTTTTGCCGCGTTGACGTTTCACTTCGAAACCGTTCATTAGTTCAACTGCAGACTGACACCTGCGTTCCAAAGCCAAACCTGCCGCTTGGTTGCGGTTGGCAGAATGCCTGACGGCAAAACGTTAAACCACAGAAGGACGTTTTTATTCATTCCTAACCGCTAATTCATCTCTCACCCCTGCTTTCTTATTTCCCCAATCCTGATACTCATCCAAGTGAAATTGCTCCAAAGCTATTTTGACATCTTCATCTATTTGACTTTGAGCTTCATTATCTCTGGATAAGGACGTCAGCCCCTTCTGAGACTGTGTGTGTGCCACCATGGAGTGATGGACCTCCAGGACGAGGGTTAGAGAGAAACATCGATGAGAGACAGACAGACGGGGGGGGGGGGGGGGGCACAGACCACAGCAGTGCTGTTGAGCTGTCTCACAGGACAGCGGGTCATGACAGCAGTTGAGAGCATGCAAGGAAACTCTCATCTCTGGGAAGCCTTGCGGAGAGCTAATGGGGGACGCTGGTTCGGCTCCCGGCCTCGTGCACGATCACACGCAGCTCTCCTCCGCTGTCGCGGGTCACATGACCCTCCGGTGAAAAGAAAAAACAAGCCCAAACACAAACGGAAGCCAGAAAGGGAAATCCGTTCATCAGGCGGGATTCAAAAGTCGGGAACGAGACACATGACCGTTATGATAGGAGACGTCTGTCTCTGAATCATGGCACAACCTCAGGACCAGAGACCACAGGAAGTGGAATGGAATTGACCAGAACATCACAGAGTGATTCTATAAATGGACCCACTACCTCAGCTTCTGGTGGATAGATTCCACTGACCGTTCATGGCTTCCTCGAGACTTAAGACTCGAAACGTCTCCAGAGGAAGTGTTATACAACACATCTGAAATGCCTGCTCGGCCACACAAGCACAGGACACAAGCATGGACGAACCTCATTAAGTACAGATGTGGAAAAGTTGTTTACGGGAGAACGATAGAGCGAGGAAAAGAAAGTGAAAGAGAGAGAGAGGGAGGGAGATGGGTGGGGAGAGAGAGCATAAATAAGCACGAGCGACATAGGTAGAGAGTTTCTTTGGAAGAAGGGGTGTGTCTTGATTCGGTATTCTTCCAGAAAATTGCTTCCCTGGAACTTCGGCTTCAAAGCCGAGACACACACAGGCAGACACGCAAACATACACACGCGCACACACAGATTAATTTTAAACAGGACGATGGCTCCGATGAATGCCACCTGGCCAGATCTCTGGAGCCCATCTGACAGGCGATCTTGCAGGCCCCCTGCATCGGGTCTTAAGATTCGCTGTGGGAACCAGCTAGAAAGCTCTCTGAACCTGATCCCATGACGCTGTTTTCCCTCCAGGACCTGCTCCCCTCCTCCCTTCCTATACCTCACTTCTCCCGTTCTCCCACGGCTCTGCCTCCCTTTCTCCTCCACGCCGCCCCTCTTCCTGGCCTCCCTCCCTGGGCTCTCCTAGCTTGGTCTCCCTTCCTGGACCCCCTCCACCTTGTGCCCCTGTGTTCCCTCAAGCCTGACTGTCTCCTCCTCCCTGCCTCCCTCCTCCCCCTCCCTTCCTCCTCCTCTCCCGGTCCAGCACAACATCTCAGGTTTGTCTTTTCTTTGGCTGGCTCTCAGAGCCCCAGTCCTCATACCCCCCGCGCACAAACTCTCTCTCTCTCTCACCACAACACACACGCACACACACACACACACACACACACAACACACACACACACACAGATCCATAATCAGACCCAGCTGTTAGAGCTTAACCCCTTCTCCTCCGTCACGCTGTGGGTTAGGGTACGAGAGATCGGATGTTTAACCCAGAGCAAATCACGCTGCTACCTCTGACACTGCCACAAATTAACAAAGGCCCATCTTTAAGAACATATTTAACAAACAGCCATCTCAGCTTCCACTTTGACAGGAGATGAAAGCATTTCATCTGTTTTATGACATTTTCGGAAGAATATGTCTCTCACCCAGGTCATCTATGTGGTAGATGATAGAATGGTTCAGTGGTGGCTGGTTGGCCAGGGGCTGGTCTAGGGGAGGCTGGTCCAGGGTGGGCTGGTCCAAGGGGGGCTGGACCAGTGGGGGCTGGTTGGCCAGGGGCTGTTCCAGGGAGGGCTGGTTGGTGTATCTCTCAGCAGGTTCCACGTGGTAGGTCCCTCCAGCTGTGTGGATGAAGCCTTCAAACTGGCCCTGCTAGAAAAGCTCAGCCAACCAAGCTCCCCCTGCAGGAGGCTTGTGCGCCCAGAGTCCATCATTGCACACACACACACACACACACACACACACACACACACACAGATCCATAATCAGACCCAGCTGTTAGAGCTTAACCCCTTCTCCTCCGTCACGCTGTGGGTTAGGGTACGAGAGATCGGATGTTTAACCCAGAGCAAATCACGCTGCTACCTCTGACGCTGCCACAAATTAACAAAGGCCCATCTTCAAGAACATATTTAACAAACAGCCATCTGAGCATCCACTTTGACAGGAGATGAAAGCATTTCATCTGTTTTATGACATTTTCGGAAGAATATGTCTCTCACCCAGGTCATCTATGTGGTAGATGATAGAATGGTTCAGTGGTGGCTGGTTGGCCAGGGGCTGGTCTAGGGGAGGCTGGTAAGGGGTGGGCTGGTCCAAGGGGGGCTGGACCAGTGGGGGCTGGTTGGCCAGGGGCTGTTCCAGGGAGGGCTGGTTGGTGTATCTCTCAGCAGGTTCCACGTGGTAGGTCCCTCCAGCTGTGTGGATGAAGCCTTCAAACTGGCCCTGCAGCACCGAGCCCCTGCAGGAGGATCCACTGTCATCTGGAAGCACAGAGGGGCATCATGGGAGATGGATGGAAGGATTCATGGATGGATGAAAGCGCTGAGAGATTGCTGGACAGTGGGTGGGTGAACGGTGGGCCAACAAACTCGACAGACAAACAGCCAGAAGGTCATCTCCCGACGCGCGCACCTTCCAGATGTCCGGAGTAGATGTGAGACAGGTCAGCCGAGGTCGGCCCGCTCTCCGACGCCACGCTGAAGCTCTCCGAGAACGGCGTGGCGTCCCTCCTCAGGCGCAGGCGGAACTCCCTGAGGAGACGGGAGGTCACAGGCCAGGTGCGCTTCATTCGACTGACTAGCTGTGCTGCCGGGCGCCATTGGTGCGTGACAACGCCGGCTTAAATGATGGAAATCTCTGCACGTTTTTTTCAAGACTCACACAAGGACACACACACATACACACACCTGTTGAAAGCTGTAAAGTCGAGGTGCAGGGTCTGGTGCTGCGTCCCCCGCCTCACTCGCTGGTGCCTCCGGTGCACCTCCTCTCTGTTGTAGGACAGGCCCTCGTAACGCATCAGAAACGGACTGAGGCCTGACACTGCCCCTAGTGGTGGACCGAGGAAATCTTTAATGGTTAAAGTCTGCCTACAGGAGGTTGAAGACCACAATTAGAGAAACTAGCTGTCATCCCAGGCCCTGACCCCCAGGGGGCACCCAAGAGACTCTGCCTGACTATCGCATTAGTCAAGGTCAGCATCTTGTTAGGCGGTGGAATAGTCATAACTCCAAGCTGCAATCAGAAGTAAGAGTTCTTGGTTTGTGGTAATAAGTATTATAATCTCCTCTTATGTACAAACAGCTGGGGAAAGAGCACAGACAGAACCAGGATGGTATCCTCCTAACCTACGTGTCCAGACGCCTGATTGCTTACTATGAATCCAGTTCAGCACCATCCAGCACTCCACTGAGTACTTGAACTGCTTGCTTGGCCTTCACATCATTTGAATGGATAACAGACTTGAATAGATGGCAGATTCTCGTAATCTGCCATGTCAGACTGCGTTCGCGATGAACCAGCGAGGCCATCTGAGGACAAGCCCGCCCCGCACGATGACTGTGCTCCTCCTGCGGAGGTCACCGCGACTGTTTATAGACCGCACTCGCTGGCTTCGGTTCCTCTGGGGGATCGCAAATAGTAAAAACTGACCACCCCCGTCGCGGAGACAGAAACACCCTCCTCCCTCAAACGCACACGAAACGTCTCATCAGCCCAGAACCAGCTGGTTTTCCCCAATCGCGCTGCGTGATTGGAGAGACACTAAAGTGGCTTCAGCCAACAGAATTTGCATGATGTAAGGGTGCAAATTCATAGTAGGGCAGGTTTAAAGAGCTGCGTCTGTTTGACAGTCCAGCTGGGCGACAAGGAGAGGAAGGAAACATTCTTAGGGAGTAAAGGGGAGGGCATGAAGGGTGGGGCGGAGTGGGGGCAAAGAGTTGGAAGGGAAGGAGGGGAGGAGGGGAGGAGCGGAAGTGTGGGGAAGTAGTAAAGGGTGGTGGTGGGAAGGGGTGCGGGGGGTAGGAGTGGGGGGCAAGGCTTGTGAAGGGAGAGGGATGTGAAGGAAGAAAGAAGAAAGAGAGAGGAGGACGGGATGGGAGGGGGGGGGTAGATGTTGGGGGAATGGGTGAAGGGGAGGAGGGGAAGTAGTAAAGGGGGAAAGAGCGGGTGGCGGGTGGCGGGTGGCAGGTGGAGGGTGGAGGAGAAGAGGGAGCATAGCCGGAGGCATTATGAAGAGGGCCAAGAGAAAAGGAAAGGGTAGCCCTGTTGTAAGGAGCAATTGATTGGAGGGAAGCCATAGTCCGCTTTATTAAACCTCTAGTGAGAAGTCAATTATTCCCTGTATGTGGTGCAACGGAGCGGCTTCTGGGAACTTCCACCAGAACCATTTACGTACTGCAGGTATCACAGCAGTCAAGACACTCACCTCCACCCCACAGAACGCACGGATCCACCTACACAGTCACGCCAGAGACGACAATTCTTAAACACAAATACATTATCGCCCTCCCTGGGGCTCAACAAGGGGCCTTCTGGTCCATCTACAGCCATTAGGACATTCACACCATACTAGGGCAATAGCATCGGGGTCGCCACACTGACCCACCATAGTCTCAACCAGTCCATTCTCAACCCACAGGGGGGGCAGAAAACCCTCATTGCCGGGGACTCCCCTTGGGCCGGGGGCTTGGGCAGCTCTTAGGCAACCCGCAGACGACCCAATGGTAGCATTTAAAGGGTGAAGATGTGATGCTTACCTGTGTAAGAAAGCAACCCCAGAACACATCACACCGGACAGCGACAGGAGAAGCGACTATCGCTGTCTCCCCCTCTACTTTCACTCTCCCTCGCTTCTCCGTCTTTCTTCCTCTTGTCTCTCTCCTTCCCTCTCCTGTCTATACAAGTGGAAGTGAGTCCGCTTCATTCCCAGCCTCCTGCCTGGGCTGATCACCAGGTTAGGAGCCCACACAAGCCAAGGCAGTTCCAGACCTGTTGAGTTGTCATGCTGAAGGCAGCTAAGACCTTTTAACAATGGACTTAGAACTCGTTTGCGAAGAGATCGAGGCGAATTAAGAACAATGACTTAACAAGTGTAATTTGACAGGAGATTTCGGCTGTGAATTGGACCCAACCGACAAAGCACCTGCGTTCTGCCTAGGGCTAAACATGAACTGCTAATAAATAAACATCATCGAAAGTCAGAAATGTCATCGGAAATCTTAGCATCTCAGACGTGGGTGACGCACGCAGTAGAAATAAAAATCAACTCGGCTCCCACGCTATCAGGTTTGGGACATCACTCGTGATTGTACATGCTACCCTGGCTCTGAATGACCCCACAGAGAACGAGAAGTTCCACAAAGCTCAGCGCTCAGAAAGCGCAGGAAGGGTCAGGATTAGCCAACCTTAATATACAGAAGCTTATTGATACGCATTCCATCCCCAAACAAACAGTTATACACAGAACGTACACACGGAGATACACACCACCACAGGCTATGGGATCAATTCCAGACTGTGATACAATGACACACAAATCGTATTATTCAATGTTTGGAAAGGATAAAATCTTGTGCGTGGGCCACTTTAACCTTGGAACTAACATGAGAGCGCACGTCGGGTGTGTGCATGTGTGTGTATGCAAGAGTGTGTCTGTGTGTGTGTGTATGTAAGAGTGTGTGTGTGTGTGTACAGTATGTAAGAGTGTGTCTGTGTGTGTGTGTATGTAAGAGTGTGTGTGTGTGTGTGTGTGTATGTAAGAGTGTGTCTGTGTGTGTGTGTGTGTGTGTGTGTGTGTGTGTGTGTGTGTGTGTGTGGAAGAGTGTGTGTGAGTTAGTGTGTGCAAGATTGTGTGTGTGCACCCACGCAAGCCAGTGTTCTCAGCGAGTTATAAAAGTCCAAACCGCCCCCACTACACATGATGTGATTACACTGAGACAGGAAGTGATCTCACACACTCCTCTGCATGTTTCCTGCCCCTTCAAACCCAAACTGGGTGACAGTCCGCTCTCCTACACGTCCGTGTCACACCACTCTGAGCCAATAGGGGTGCGGTCCCAACGACAGTGATCAATTTAGGCCACTTTGAGGAACAACGTTGTCTATTTGTCACTTAGAGGTGGTGTCATTGGGGTAAAGTTCATGTTGCTTGATAAGTGTTCGAGAGACGGAACATATTTCTGTATTGAGACACATTTGCTACTCCCAGTCAGTCAAAGTCACCAATGCGTGCTGGTCTGGTGTCTGTGCATGTGCCACAGAGACACTGTCACTCTGTATGGAGCCAGCCTAGACATGCCTATAAACATCAACACCATAAATCTTCATACAAACACGTGCGGCTTACACACACACACACACTGAAACGGGACACACACACACACACACACAAAGTCTGGATCGGGACACACACACACACACACACACTCACACACTGAAACGGGACACACACACACACAGTCTGGATCAGGACACACACACACACGCATAAACACACAGTCTGGATCCGATAGAAACGAAACAGAGTCGGATGCCTGTCGTCTCGAAGTCTCTAAGTTGTGGTGTGCGAGTCTGCCTACCTACCGTGTCAAGAGACAGCGGGGAATCGCATCATCTTCTCATGGTTCTGAGAGGGAGAGCTGTCTTGCAGTCACTGTCCAAACACTTTGCTCTGTGTGCCAGTGAGCACGTGTGTGTGTGTGTGTGCATGCATAAATGCATGTCTGTGTATGTCCAGCATGGAGGGCTGGACAGATGCCAAAACAAGCACTGTAGCACACAGTACTTACTGTATAGGAGCCTAAACCAGATGGGGCCAAGAATGTACTCTGCACTAAGATAGCCACCCTTTAATACGCAGTAACACCAGACATCTGAGCAACTCCTGTTAAGAAACAAAGTGAAGGTGACACAAGCACACCGACAGCTACTGGCTTTTCAAGTCAGTTCATAAGTTCAGGTAACAGCACATCGTCTGCTTCTCTGCAAACAAATGACTGTTGCTCTACATTGATGAGCTGGTTGAAAGAGATTTCTAACAGCGAGTTTCACTCAAAAAGAGACAGAACCAAGTCCTTGTAGCCTGACGGTCTTGGACTGGGCCTCGGTCCAGGAACGAGTTGCTCTGGGAGTTGTAGCTGCCCGGTAGATATCCTAGCGTAGCCGTTGGCGCTCAGCTTAACTCACTGGCACGCTCATCTGGCGCCCTTGTCGTCAGAGCTAACCACCTCAGGCACCAGACCCTCACCTCCCTCCATCAGCCATGTCGGAAGAATTGCATCACAAACACAGCCCCCAGACACACATGGTATTATTCTGCTCTCAGGGTTACTCGGGGACATTCTGGGGTTTTGGTTTTGGTAAATTAAAACACTATAAACAGTGTGTGTACGGGGGGTTTCATTGTGTGGGGTTGAACGGACACCGAAAACAACAAACATACCACAACCACTATCAAACAGTTTGTATTGTGAGTTATGTTCCTCTTATGAAAAATCATTTTTGTTATTCTAGTCATGCTTGGTCTCTCCCTTTTATGCTGTCTCTCTACCTTAATCTCCATCTCTCTCTCTCTCTCTCTCTCTCTGTTTCTCAGTCTCTCATCCTGACGATGCACAACCTCAGCTGTATCTGGATGTAGTTTGACTGAAAGTCTTAGCTTTGATTTCTTATCAGTCCATCTCTCTATTTTGTGAAGTTCACCTAATCTTCTCTCTCTCTGTTTCTCCTCTATCACTCTCTCTCTCTCTGTTTCTCCTCTATCACTCTCTCTCTCTCTCTCTGTTTCTCCTCTATCACTCTCTCTCTCTCTCTGTGTTTCTCCTCTATCACTCTCTCTCTCTGTTTCTCCTCTATCACTCTCTCTCTGTGTTTCTCCTCTATCACTCTCTCTCTCTGTTTCTCCTCTATCACTCTCTCTCTCTCTGTTTCTCTGTCTCACACACATGCATCATCTGTGTTGTCCCCATCCCTCTTCTCTCCTCCTCCTCTCCAGTCCTCTCTCTCTCCTCTTCCTCTCCAGTCCTCTCTCTCTCCTCCTCCTCCTCTCCAGTCCTCTCTCTCTTCCTCCTCTCTAGTCCTCTCTCTTCCTCCTCCTCTCCAGTTCTCTCTCTTCCTCCTCTCCAGTCCTCTCTCTCTTCCTCCTCTCCAGTCCCCTCTCTCTCCTACTCCTCTCCAGTCCTCTCTCTCTCCTCCTCTCCAGTCCTCTCCTCCTCCTCTCCAGTCCTCTCTCTCTCCTCCTCTCCAGTCCTCTCTCTCTCCCTCCTCTCCAGTCCTCTCTCTCCTCCTCTCCAGTCCTCTCTCCCTCCTCTCCAGTCCTCTCTCTCTCCTCCTCTCCAGTCCTCTCTCCCTCCTCTTCAGTCCTCTCTCTCGCCCTCCTCTCCAGTCCTCCCTTGGTTACGGGTGAGCGATCTTCCTTCAGAAGGTGCCTGGTGGGTGAAGTTCATCAACCTTCTCTCTTCCTTCCTTCCTCCCCCTCCCACCCATCCTCCTCCTCTCCTCTGCTCCTCCTCTTAGGACTGAGCAAACCTTCCACATACACTCCTCTCTATAGGCAGATGTATGTTTTGGCTCAGCTCTCCTGACCTAGCATAGAACACATACAACTCAGCAGGCCTGGGCAGCCAAGGGAGTGTTAGAAGAAAACATTGAGCGCTCCGATCTCAGGGGGATCCGGTCACGTTCCTCTCACACGTGCTGGTACAGTATCTGACTGGTAGCAGGTGGGGTCGGGACTCTGCGCAGGTCATCACAATATTATCAGGACGTTTCTTCACATCCTATCTTCACGGAGGGAGGGGAAGAGAGAGGGGATGAGGGAACGGGGGAGAACGAGACTGGGGGTGGGAAGGGTGTGGGAAGGGGGCGGGGAGCAAAACAATGATTGAAAGTGAGACTGAGAAATTTACAGCTGGGGAAGCTAAGCTTTTGTCTGGTTTTGTTGTCTCACTCGTTGGTGCACCGCTGCGAGGGCCGACCTGCACTCAAGCCGTCGAGAATCAGTCAAGAATCATTAAGACAGAACTGGGAGATTCATACTTTTAATCAAGCTTCCAAATGAAACCTCATCAATCTGAACAGCGTTGTAGAGACATCCCACCCTGTTTGTGTGTGTGTGTGTGTGTGTGTGTGTGCGTACAGATCTAATCAACGCATCAGGCTGAACCATCAGTTGTTCCCTTAAGGCCCGTTGTCAGGGTAACTGGTGTTCCTTAGTGACAGGCCTGCATGTGGCTGGTCTGGGTGTCACACATACACACTCAGACACATATACGTACACACAGATAATTACAGTCATAGACACCTTGTCAGAGGACAATATGAGGAGACAATCATTTCCCCATGGGCCCCTGGGAACGTCTCTCCGGTGCAATTGTTGAACCAGTGGTGTCCTGCTTTATGAGAGAGCAACCTCAAGCTCACTGGCTATCAGTTGTGCAACACTACCCTCTGCTGGACAAATATGTGAACCTCAACATTGCAATGAAGAGACAGCTGGTGTATGACACAGATGACTGGGAAAAAGTTGGACAAGGAGTTGGACAGAGATGGAGGGAAGGGGGTTGGGGGTGCTTTCATGGAGAAATAATGCACTTCTGAAGAAGAACCTTGATGTCTTGAGTGGGGAAGTCGTGGCCCCCAATTGCTTCCCGGGCGCTGGAGCAATAGCTGCCCACTGCTCCGGGTGTATGTTCACTGTGTGTGCATGCGGTTGCCCACTACTCACTGCTGTGTGTGCACTTGGATGGGTTAAATGCAGAGGTAAATTTCGAGCATGGGTCACCATACTTGACAATACGTCACTTCACTTCTGCTGAAGTTTGGACACAGAAGAAACCAGCTCTGGCCAGTAGGGAGCGCCCTGCCATCACCCAGGTGGAACAGCTCCCAGACCACAGAGCAGTGCTAAGGTTTTGTAAGATCCTCTTCCCACCAGCAGGTGGCAGGAGAGTCTCACCCCTCCCCATCCTTCCTGTGGGTGAATGTATTTATTTGTCAGCCTGTTTGTATATCGTTCAGTATTTCCATCAGCTGAGGAGCTTCTCAGTGTCATTATCACCGCAGGCTCTGTAAATGGTGTTTGACACCATGTGAAACAGGCAGAGATGGAGCTAGTGTGTGTGTGTGTGTGTGTGTGTGTGTGTGCGTGTGTGTGTGTGTGTGTGTATCTAGTTGCCTGGGGCAGCAGAGACATGTGTGAGACCTGAATCACCACAGTCAATTCTTGCTGACTCGGACTTCCTGTCATACATATCTCTTCCTCATCCCAAACAGAGGTATGTGCCCCCACGCTGCCCTTTTGGGCAGAGGCTCAAAATGATTGCCCTCTTTTTCTTGTGGGGTGAGTTGAGATCTCCTTTTTGGTCTCTTCATCAGTCTCCTCCTCCTCCTCCTCATCCTTCTCCTCCTCTTCATCATCCACCCCCCAGTCTCTTCAAGCTCCTCCTCCTCCTCCCTCCACTCTCCACTCCTCACCCCTCTACTTCTGATCACTCGGTGCTCTGAAGAGGACAGTCCATCCCTGCTCTGAACTCTGACCTTTCCGTCTCTGAGAGGCGGTAAGCTGGCTTCTGGTGTGCTGGCTGATTGTGGCGACTGTTTCTGTATGGCTCCCTCTGGCAGACTGGCTGGCTGGTGTGCTATCAGTTGAATGGTAGGCAGATCGCGTCATCCATTTTTCCTGGAAGGTGAGGAGTAATAGCCAGATAAACCTAGCGCCTGAGTACAACTCATGCTATCAAAATATGTGTGTGTGTGTGTGTGTCTGTGTGCGTGTGAAAACACTGTACGTGTGTGTGCGGGAGAGAAAGCAAGAAAAACAAGTGTGGATAAAGACAGGAACTGAGATGAATGAATGTACAGTGAGAGAAATCTAGTAGCAAACGGAGCCCATTTACTGATCCAGACTTACAGTCTTTCCATCCCTCCATCCCTCCTCCTACCTCCCTACAAACTCCCTCCTCCTTTCATCACCTGTTCCTGAGGTGGAGGTCATTCAATGAGTGAAAGTAACGAGGCGATAAGCACTGTAAACACAGCGCCGCCCTCCATCCACTTGCCATTCAAACTCCCCAATCTTTATTTGAACTGCCTCCGCGGACAGTGGAAGGAGGCAAATGCTGAGGCAGATAACCTCCGTGGAGCGGAGGGTCATGTTGAGACTGGTCGCACACACAGGTCTTTGTGAGCGACTCCGCTGGATGTTAGCGCTCTCGAGGGCATCGCGCGGTAGCGGGGAGGAGCTGTTTTGTCTGTGGTTCTGCTCCCGGTCCCCGCGCTGGTGTTGGAGTGGCTCGTGCGTTGAATGTGTAAGGGAGGACGTCATTGGCTGAAAGAGATTCCTGAAGGCAAAAGGGTAGCTGGGATTGGCCGAAACGGGGGGACGTGGAGCGGAGGTTTTTTTTATTTTTTACTATTGAGCTTGACTTTCTGGCCGCGTTTCATGTTCGCACTTCCGTTTAATTCATGGCATATCCTGTCCTCCTCCAGTTCAGCCTATGTGCTCTGCGCACTTACTTTCCCACAGCCCTCCGTATGAATCACGTTGAACCACAGACGCAGCGAGCGCAAGACTCCTCGCAGTGGAATGTTCAGCCGTCTCCCGCTGATCTGAGGCAGAGCAAGCGAACACAGGGTGGACTGTGACGCTGTGTGTGTTGTGCAAGGAAACCATCTTAATGGCAGAAGAATGTGCCATGCACTTCACACTCGGCTCTGGAAATTCCTCTCGGTCAGAATGTAAAGTTGAAGTCAAGGGATGCCTATGCCATGACTCAGAAACCGCATGTTGTTGATAGTCTTTGACTATATTCTACGTCCAGCTAGGTGTGGTAAGCTAGCATCATGCTACCAACCTGGTGTTAGTTCAACACACTTGTCCTAACCCTTTGCCTGTAACTGTTGCTTTAAGGGCAGCTATATCGGAGCCCTATTCCCCAGGCAGCCGGCTTTTTGGGGAGTTTTTTTACCTTAAAAGGCCATGAGGAGAACAGATCTGGCTTCCTGTGGGAGGGACTTCCTCCTTCTGACTGTGGATCTGAGAGGCTGACTCTCCGTGGTCACTCGTCTGCTCTTTCTCTCTCTCTCTCTCTCTCTCTCTCTCTCTCTCTGTCGCTCTCTTCCTCTCTATCTGACTCTCTCTCTTTCTCTCTCCCTCTCAGTCGCTCTCTTCCTCTCTCTCCCTCTCAGTCGCTCTCTGCCTCTCTCTGTGATCTGGACTCTCTCTCTTTCTTCTCTCTCGTTCTATTGTCTTCTCTCTGTCTCGGGTTTCGTGCTCTTGGCTTCTTGCCCCTGTTCTTGCATTTCGGTGTTTGTTTGTTTCGTGTTCCGCGGCAGCTGAGGCTTTTTTGTGTGTGTGTGTGGGGGTGCTTGTGTGTGTGGCGAGTTACACGGCCACTGCTTTTCCACTGCTCAAACCCGCTTTGCTGGACGGGCCGTTAAGCCCGTGTGGTGTGTGCGCGCGTGTGTGCGTGTGTGTGTGTCTACAGGATGGCTCCCCCCATCGTCTTTGTGAGCCAAACTCCTGACTGGCCTTGCTACTCAACAGGGAATTACCACAGTGAAGCAGTGTCTTGCCTGGTGTGCTTTTGTAGGGGAGCTCAGAACAGGGAGAGGCGAGGTAGAGGAGGTGGGAGTACAGAGAAAGGAAATGGGGGGATAGGGTAGGAAGCAGGCGGAGAGAAGAGGGTTGTGGGGGGGGGGAAGAGTAGGGGGGGGGGAGGGAGGTGGAGGGGGGAGGGGGAGGGAGGGGTAGGGAGGGGGGAGGAGGGGTTAACGTGAATGGATGCGAAGAGGGAGTGTTGTGTGAGGCAGCGTGCGCGCCCATACGTGCGCGTCACATGTCTGTGTGACTGAGAATCACTTCTTCGACTTCCTAAGGGTAAGAACCATCATTCTACTGCGACCAGACTGTGAAAAGTCCATATAAGGCCCTCTGCTTTGCTTTGCTCCGGGTGCGAGGTCAGAGCCACAGGTGTTGGACTGACAACACTGACAGGACAGGGCGACCCTCCTCATCCGTACTCAGGGAGGGTTGCATCATGACTCTGACTGTGGAGTTCATCACACTACAGTGTGTGTACTGTTAATGGTCGACGCGTGGCTTGGCTAGTGGGTGTGAGGGGGCGGGCGTCCCGCTGTGATCTCTTCTCTTCTCTCTCCTTTCCTTTGTCACCGTGCCTCCCTCTCTCTCTTCTCTTTTTCCTCTCCTCCGTCCATCCCTTCATCCTTTCATCCCTTTTTCCTTGCACCTTTGATCCTCCCTCCCTCTCTCCCACCCTCTCCTCTCCTCTCTCCCTCTCTCTCTCGTTGGCTTAATGTCTCTCTCCGCCCTCTCTCTCTCCCCCCTTCACTCTCTCTCCATCCCCTTATCTCTCCCTCTCGCCTCTCTCTCCTCTCTTCTCTCGTGGCCTACTGCTGCTCTCTCCCTCTCTCTCCCGCTCTCTCTCTCGCCCTATGCTCTCTCTCCTCTCTCTCTCTCTCTCTCTCCTCTCTCTCTGTTGCCTAATGTTCTCTTCCCTCCTCTCTCTCTCTCCCCTTTTCTTTTCTCTCTCTCAGCCTTTCCTTTCCTCTCTTCTCTCTCTTCTCGCTGTCTCTTCGTTTTCGCTCCTTTTTGCTGTTCGCCCTGTCTCTTGTGTTCTCTTGTTCTTTTCGCTATCTTCGCTATCGCTCTTTTCCTTTCTACTTTCATTACATCCACTCAGTGTCCCCGAACGCATGACATGGTGACGTTCACCTTCCCCTCTAAATCTTGCAGTACAGGTTCCCGTCCTGAGTTGCTCTGGGCCACTTTTTAATTTACCTTACCCAAATGACTCTTCAACTGTCACTTGAGATCATGCAGTATATGGTCACAACATGGGTCCCATGGGCCATTAAACTGACGGGCCTGGCTGTTGTCATTCCGGGAGTGGTGTATTTGTCGTGTGGTTCGTGACGGTTGCAGACAGAAGTTGAGGTGTCACTCGATCTGAGAGGGTGGTGGCCCGACTTCAGCCGGTGATATTTCTGAAGGGTGTTGCTTATGACGGAGCACAATAATATGACGATGTGCTGAAACAGAAGCGTTCACATGATCGTGTACAAAGCTGTGCAGACCATTACTCACACAGGTGTGTGTGTGTGTTTGTGTGTGTGTGTTTGTGTGAGCATGCCAGCGCATGTGTTTACTACCTGTGTGTTTGTGAGCATGTCTGCGTGTTTGCATGCGTGTACATGACGTCATTCTCTCACCCCAGTTCCGTGGTCCTTCTCACATCCGATTGGCTTGCTGTGATCAAAACATCTGTGCGGTGGCCAGAGGGGTTTCATGACGTCGTTTGATCTGGCACCGGAGCCAATCAGGAGAAGGAAAACATGTGGCTTGATTGCTCAGGTGCGGAGCACAACATCATCATCAGTGTTCTAACTCTGACCAGGTGGTGTCCTGTCTAGGATGACTCATCTCTACCCGGGGCAGTCACCCCTGAGTTTACACTCAGTTTAGATGGAACTAAACTGCCCTAAAGTGAACTAGCAGCACTATTTAGCACTGACCAGTTTAAAGTTAATTCAAATCCCCAGTCTTACAGAATGTACCTGAACCACATACAGGCTAGCACACAGATCCAACATGAAAGGAAACATTAAGAACATCAAACACTTGAAATAAGCTCTTGTTTGTGGCTCTCAAGACTGTCTTTCAGTAAACTCCTCTGTTCAGTCATTAAGTTGTGTATATTTCACGGATAATGGGAGATTTCAACCGACAACGAAACCGTGACAAGCAAACAGCCAAGGTTGCATGAAGGGTTCAGTTCTTTAATCAGAGCACGGTCAAAGAGAGGAAGTTAGTCCACCAGGAAACAAGACTGCCAAGAGGCATTCAGGGGATCCTGAAAGCAGGCGGCCAGGGCTCCAAAACAGGCAGATCTGGAATAAAAAACAAGGATGAAGAATGCTGGAAAAGTTCAAGATGGAAGGAAAAAAACTAAACTCCAAAGTTATTTCATGGAAAGAGGGAGTGGCTGAACGTGAAATGACAGGAGAGTTGGTAACAATGACAGAAGAACATCAATCTAGTGACAGAATCTTACAATTAGTGGGATTCATAACAAAAGAAATGTTCTCCCCAAGACCAAAATAAAACCGGTATGTTTACTTGTGAATACCAACACACCAGTCCAGGCTCCCACCTTCATCTCCTGTGCTCCCTGGAAGCGCTGACCCCAAACCCGACGACCCTTCCCAACACGGACGACTCTCACCCTCAGCCCCACCGTACATCTGAACCTCCCTCCTATACATCCCTTCCGCAGCCTGCGTACGCGACGCATTCCACGTCTGCCTCAGCTTCCTTGTTAACATTTCTGCGGCTCTGCTTTCGCGATGGATCGTGGAGCTGGAACTGAGGACGGGGGGATATGAAACACCTAATTACTGTCATGGAGTTTCTGTCTGAGAGGCTGAAGAGGTAGATGGCGATGGAGCAGAGACGAAGCACTAGACCGTTGACAATTTGTGCGCGTCCTTCAGATTCCATGGAGGCTCTGTTGGCCTGGTGACAGAGGCTTGGGGTTACACCAGTAGGAAACCGACGGTTCATTCCTCAGCAGATCCCCCCTCCATGCTGACTCTGCTGTTTTGTGAAATAAACCTTAAATCTCGACAGCAACAGCACAGCAGCAGGGAGGGGCTGGGGTAAAAATAGGCCTTGGACTTTGATCCAGACCGGCCCACCAGAACCGGCCTACCAGAACCGGCCCCTGTATACGGAAAATTATAAGGCCAGCGGCCCTCCGGCCCAAAAGTGCTTTGGCCCATCGAGAATTCTTCCAGTACTCCGATGGTCAGTTCGCTACTGGCTGTGGTTCCATATTCAACCTTGTAATCTCACCAGCCAATCACCACATTGGATTTGCCCCATATTTGAGGATTCCCGATTCTGTGAGCCTATCAGATCAGCGAAACCCGCCTGTTCCCCGGACACAATGCTGTTCGCCAGAGAATGTCCTTCCTGACACAGGCCTGAACATCTATTTCACTCGATTTCATCTCCAAGAAATCCGACCCATCCGCTTCTCTCGGGGAACCCATTCCAGCGCTCCCCCGGCGTGTGCTACATGCTAAACTGACCCGAGTGGTTTCACGGCCTAGGTGGCTGACAGGCCAGGACACCGGGTTGGGGAGGGGCGGAAGAGAGGGCCAGGGGGGGGGGGTCTACATAGTGAAAAATTCCTCTTCTCAACACGAGGCTTTTCCTGGCCTTGCTCTGCCGCCTCCAGGGATCTACCAGAAGGCGAGGTAGTGGAATTGCGGTCTATTGCTGGAAGGTTAGCACATCGTCGCCATCGCCTCAGCACGGCCAGCTGGGTGTGCTGCGTATGATGACCAAACAAGAATCTTGGATGTTCAGAAGGAGGGGGATTAGCCAAAACATTACGCGACGGTGTACAAGCACTAGCATCGTGACACCGCAAATGCTGCGATTTGTCCAAAAGATCCAGCTACCACCTTCATCCCCAATTTTTAACATTTGTTGTCAGTGCCAACTTTTAAATTGGTTTGCGCTGTTCCAAAGGAGTAGTTATTTTTAGTTGTATTTATCAGCCATGCATGGGGCCAGCTGCTGGGCGTAATCTGTGAACAGATCAACAGGCTGAGGTGTGCAGGTCTGGGGGAAGGGGAGGGGACAGGAGGTGGGGGTAGCCCAGGTCCCCACCAACCCTTCCCATCAATGCCATCTCCCTCGCCCTGCGTCTCTCCCTCTGTATGTCTCTCTCTCCTCATCCTCCCTCTCCCCCATCTCTCACCGGCCGTCTCCCCCCCCCACTCCCCCTGCTTTACACCACTCCCTCCCCTTCCTCGCATTCCTCCCCCCCTCCCCCCCTCCCTCATCTCTTCATCTACCCCGTGCCCCGGTGCTCTCTCCCTCTTCCTCCCCTTTCCCCCCTCACCCCCTGTCCTGCATGTCTTTCCACACCCCCCTCATAAACAACCCCTTCCACAGATCCACCATTGTTCAGTAGGGTCACAGATCTCAGTTGGGCTCAGCCTTCCTCACCCCTCCCTCACCTCACCAGGTGAGTGCTGCAGATTGGAAGCTCTCTCTCTCTCTCTCACACACACACACACACACACACACATACATGCCCAGGGTTCCACACACACACATCCTTGATGCAGTGCATGAGCTCAGTGTGGGTGCGTGCGTGCGTGCGTGTGTGTATCTCAGGGTGTCGGACAGTGTTTTCCAGAGACACAGGGTTAAATGTAGAAACAGCCTCAGTGCTTTTGCCTGCTGTCTGATCTCCCTGTCAGGGTGAAAACACAGCAAGCCAAATAAGGAGCTGGTCTGGGCTCCACTCTGGAGTGCAACTCTGCAATCATTCCTTAGAAAGGCCTGGGCCAGAGGGGAGTTCAAGCTGGGGGGGGTGGGGCGGAGGAAGGGATGGAGGCTGGGATAGGGGTGGGGTGGGTGGGTGTGGATGGAGAGAGAAAGAGAGAGGGAGAGGGTGGGATGGGGCGGGTGTGAAAGCAGGCAGGTTTGGTTGGTGTTTAAAGACCAGACGACTTATGTGGGCTGCAGTCTGCACCCCCCCCAACCCCTTGTCCCGCCTCCCCCCTCTCTATCTCTCCCTGTCCCTCCCCCCTCTCCATCCCCTCCCTCTGTCTCTCCCCACCTCTCCCTGCTCCCTTGACTCCGGTGGACTCAGGTTCCAGCTCCACACAGTCTCCATCTCGACCCAGCGGCGGAAGGAAGCGTAGGAAGCAGCTACATCTCTAACCTCAGCGCAGCAGCCGAGCAGCCCCACGCCAACGCCGCAGCCATGGAGGCCATCAAGAAGAAGATGCAGATGTTGAAGTTGGACAAGGAGAACGCCATCGACCGGGCGGAGCAGGCGGAGACGGACAAGAAGGCGGCGGAGGACAAGTGCAAGCAGGTGAGGAGGAGAGGATGGGGAGGAGAGAGGAGGAGAGAAGAAAGGCAGGACAGGGTAGGAGAGTTGAGGAAAAAGGAGGAGATGGAAGGTGAGGAGGAAGAGAAGGATAGAAGAGGAGCTAAATAAAATAGATACAAAAGACCCATAGATGGTCTCTTTTCTCTAGAATGTTCTCTGGCGTTGGAAAAGTAGAGAGACGTTTTTTCACTGCCCGTCCAAAAGTGAAATACATTATTCGTGGTGTTGCCAAGCTCCTCAAGCGAGCGCTTCCCTCTGTAAACCACCATAACATTGGTGCCATTCCACACATGCCTGGGAGGAGAGTGCATGTAAACGCACCTATCGTCTGTTTGGTTACACCCTGTGGATTCCATGTCTGATGGCACAGTAGAACCTGCAACAAACCTCCATCCCAAACCTGGAACCTGCGCCAACGTTGTGCTTTTCCGGACTCTTCTTCGACGGAAGATGTCCGTTTGCGAAGCAGACGCTGCTATGGGTGCAGTTCTACTACGACCCGAGCCTTTTGTACGAGAAAGACTCTTTCATAACCTTTTTCGCTGGTCGTCCTGTGATTGACCGGGGCACGACCCAGCGGTGTCAAGAGTAAACTCCAGGCCAAAGTGACCCAGGGCAGGTCAAAGCAGCAACAGAATACGTAGGTGTCAGACTTCCAGCCCCAGACCCCCCGGAGGTCGACGTGGATTCCTCAGGATCCAAACCAACGAGCCACGTCGCCTCCAAGACTCAGACCAGGGGTTGGATTCTTGTTCTTTACGCGTGAACGTGAGATGACAGGATGTGAGACAAAACGCGGAGGTCACGCAAGCACAGGGGCCAGTCACAGGGCCCGAAAGTCATAACATCAACGTAAAGCCCGTCTGGGCGTTCGCGTCGAGTACGCGCGGGCACGTCCCTCACCCTGACAGACAGCTCCATCACCAGGGTGAGGACAGCAGCCAGGCAGGCGTCTGTGGCACCAGGTGATAGCAGCTGTATTTATAGAGCGGAGGAGAGTGAGATAGACCTGTCGGAATCCTCTGGGATTATCAGCAGCACTTCAGAGACCCCACAGACCAACAGGGAAGCCTTGATTAGGGGGTACTTAACCCTGCCGAGTGGGCGTGCGCCTGGGTGTGTACATAGCTACCATGTGTCCTTGTTAGTCTGGACTAAATATAAACTCAGCTATCAACGCCCCACCAGAGTGAAGAAATGGCTGTGCTTCGTTTTAATCAACTTACAACCACATGATCCATCAATGACAAGGTCGGCTTCATCATCTAGTTACCCTGCTCCCTCTTTGATGTTGGGATTGTATAAGTTAGGGAGAGCAGAGGAGCAAAAGAAAGAGCGAAAGAAAGACAGAAAGACAGAAAGATAGATAGAAAAAAGAAAGAGAGAGAGAGAATGGGCCAGAGAGAAGGTGAGAGAGAGGGGGGGTTATGGGGAACGTCTTTGACTATGTTGTCCGTCCTCCTGTGGGACAGCTGGACGACGAGCTGGTGGGCCTGCAGAAGAAGCTGAAGGGGACGGAGGACGAGCTGGACAAGTACTCGGAGGCGCTGAAGGATGCCCAGGAGAAACTGGAACAGTCTGAGAAGACGGCCGCTGACGTGAGTGGAGACTGCATTCAACAGAGACACGCACGACGACAACCACACACGCAGCAAACACACACACACACGCGCAGGCAAACCATCATCCCATTAACCTTTTCAAACATGTTGCAGTCAACCAACACAAAATGCAGATGCCAGTCTAGCTCTGTGCCAGGCTGCATGCAGGTGGTGATGATCACCACCACAGGAGAGGGTGTTCTGTCAGCACTCTCTCCCCTCCCCACCCCTCTCCCCATCTCTCCCCCTCTCTCTCCCTCCCTCTGATTACCTGTCACAGTGCCAGCTGAGAAAAAAAAAGCTTTGATGAGACCTGTCTGAAGGAACACACACACAGGGCCATGCATTCCTCTGCAGCCAGTCCTGAAAGACAGGCTCATGAACACACACACACACACACACTAACATTCAAATACTCGTGTACACACGGAAGCAAAAACACCACAAATACCCAGCCTTTTCCAGCTGAAACCTTGCTGGCCACACCACAGCTGTCAAAGTGTTTATTTAGCTCCAGTAGTGTTGATGATGGTTAAGGTGGTCCTGCTGCAAAGAAACATTCAAACAGAGAAAATAAGTAGCTCTAAATGAACAGAGGACATTTGCCTCGCAGGATAACAGACAGATGTCTGGACAAAGTGAGTGTTTGTCTGGCTGGCTGTCTGTAGCCATGTCTGATGGTTTTCACAGACAGAATCCCAGTTGAATATGGCTGCTGTTCCTCCGAGAAGCAAGCATTGGTATGTGGTCCCGTGGCAAGAAGGATTTTACTGTCTCAATCCCATTACCTAGATACACGTTTTAATTCCTTACATTTGTCCTTAGTGTGTGCTAGTGTGTGCAGTGTGTTGCAAATGTGTGAGGTGTGTGTGTCCTCAATGGAGGACTTCAAACAAACCAAAACATAACATGTTCATGCACTTCACATCTTCTCAGATTTCTGAAAAAATGTCCTGTTAGTAACTCATGAATAAGTATTGTAAATATTGGATGAAAGAGAATTCCCCAAGTCCTTCAACAGTTCCTCCAGACTTGTGCGTGTGTCTGTGTGTGTGAGAGAGTGTGTGTACGTGTGTGTGAGCATGTGTGTGTATGTGTGTGTGTGTGAGTGTGTGTGTTTTAACCGCTAGCAGTTGAAAAGGAAGCTGCCTTGGGTACTCCGGTAGAGAGATGGAGAGACAGACAAGAGAGGATTACGGCCCAACCAACCAGCTCATCTCTCCTTCTGCCCGTCTCTCTCTGTCTCTGTCTCTCTCTCCCTCCGCCTCTCTCTGTCTCTGTCTCTCTCTCCCTCCGCCTCTCTCTGTGTTCTTAGCTGGGTGGGGAGGCATTCTTCGGCTCTGCCTTGAAAACACACCAGACTCCTGAGCACTCTGCCACATGCCACTTATTAGAAGCAGCAGTCAACTCATTACACATCTGAATTCACACTGCCCAACCTGGGGGGAGAGGGAGGAGGAGGAGGGGGGGTGGTGGTGGTTCTGGGGGGCTGTTGAGCCAGACAACAACTGTAGCCTTTGTGATGTGCCAAGGCTAATGCTGAAGCAGCCAATTACTGTCATATACGCATAAAACTATATGGTAATAGATGACCTGGTAGTATTGAGTCAATTGTGGTAGTCTGCTGAGCTAAAGGACAGGCCACAGGGCACTGGGTCCTCGGGCCTCAGGGCAGAATCCTTGAACCGTATCGTTAGTACAATCATCTGAACAGACATCTTAGTAACGTTAAGGAGTGGTCTAATGTGTGTTTGTTTGTGGGCACGGGCGTATGAATGGGTGTGTCTAATTGTTCTGTGAGTGTGTGAGGGAGAGTGGGAGAGAGAGGGAGGGAGAGAAACACAGACAGACGGACAGACAGACAGACAGACAGACTGACTGCGAGAGAGAGAGAGAGAGAGAGAGAGAGAGAGAGCGAGAGAGAGCGAGAGAGAGAGAGCGAGAGAGCGAGAGAGAGCGAGAGAGAGAGAGACATAGACAGACAGGGACAAAGAGAGAGACAGAGTCGAGGGCAGGTCTGGCAGTGATAAGGTCCAGGCAGCTCCAGGAGGGGAGGCTGGGTTACTCGGGCCCAGACCAGGACTGGTATGCCAGGAATGCAGCGAAAGCAAACAGAGCAGCCCACACTCCTGTGCCTAATGAAATCAATGCTCCCAGCTCTTCCGGTGGAGAGAATAAGACTGACTTTCTCTCTTAGGGGGGACTAACACAGAACACCAGCACTCAAGACTGAATTTAACCTCCTTGATTTGATATCCTTGGCCAGGGTGGGTGATAGACTTCATAACTAAACACCAGGTCCCAACACCAACACAAACTTTAGATATGAATGTTTAATCTACGTATCAACTTCGGTCAAGATATAAAAAATTCAATTCTAGCTACTTAGAACTTCACCATAGGCACACATGGAACGTGCACATACGCGCGTGCACACACACACACACACACACCCGCACACATAAACGCAGCCAGAGCATCACGCAGACACGCCCCGCCTATCCTGGAACCGTGACCTCATCCAAATCATCACACTTCTACTTGGGTTGGACGCTCACGCATTAACGTCTCTCATCATTCCAGACGCTTTTATCTGCTTCTCCAAACTGGAGCGCGGTGCTTGCTCACGCGTCCTTACATTCCAAAGATAATCTTTAAGTACCTTTGTTAAACTCTTCTCAACTCACGCTAAGATTCTAAAAAGACATTTGGGAAACACCTGGACACTGCTTTGGGTTGTATAATTGTTTTTCTTTTGCACTTAAAATACTTTTTTTATTGTGACACTTCAGTCCATTCCACAGAACTAGAATATTCTATTTGTGTATGTAACGTATTTTTTTACAACTCTGAATAGACCAAAGCAGCATCTTACTTTTGCACACTTAGTTTTTTATTCTTAAAGTATAGTTTCACGACAAATAGTTCGACAATGGCAGGTTTGAATTCTCTGGACGCTGTTAAGAGAAAGATCCAGTGTTTGCAACAGCAAGCCGACGACGCAGAAGACCGAGCACAGGTTTTACAGAGAGAGTTGGACGGTGAACGAGAACATCGGGAAAAAGTAAGACAATACTTTTCTCGCATCTCCTCTGCTCTCGTGATTGTCTTTCTGTTCTATAATGACTGTCTTTCAACCGTTCTAAACGTTCCTTCCGGTAGTCAGGTCAGAGATGTGTAAACAGTTTAACATGATGAAACCGATCGTGTATTACAGTACCGTTAAAATGCACGTTAATTCATGGAAAAGCCGGTGTAGTTAAAGGCGTTGGTCTCTCCGGAAAAAAATGGAATCCTTAAGGTCCTAGCGCGTGCCTTTTAACGTTCCTTCACTGACATAGAAATAGACATGCAATATCTTTCTTCGTGAAATAGAGTGTAATCAACAGTTATCTATCCTCAAACCAATAATGACTGCTAGTAGATAAGTATGTGAAAGATGAAACCTGTAGCAGATATTGACTAATGGGGTCAAACAGGGCCATTGAATTCCCTTCTCATCCTTGGATGAGAAGTAAAACATAAAACAATGCGATACTAAAACAATAAATGACCATGGGATAGTCAGTACAAACAGTAAAGCCTAAATCCTCCCACTTGGTTATGACTATGCTTGCTCCATAAGCCTGCTGATACAGATAGGCTGTAGTCACTCATCCACTACAATACATCAAGTCCTCAAACAAAGCTTGGTGATAAAAGAGTTGCCTCAGCACCTTGTAGCCACCAGCCAGGCCATGTCAGCTGGGTTCCCCCCCCGCCGTCCCCCCCAAATCTCCAGAAAGGTGTGGCTCCGAAGGGCCAGGAAGCGTGACGACTACTGAGTAAGCTGCATGAGCTTTCGAAAGACAGCCCGGAGTTAATGTTCTTTATGACACAGACTTCCGTCTTGTCTGGGTTATGTAAACCACCATTGGCATGGGATGATGTAAGTCCTGGTTGTAAAGGAGTGCCAGGGAGAGAGGTGTCGGGGCTGGTCTGGGGAGATGGATGAGATGAAGTCATGGAAGAGCATTGGAGGGAGTTTACCCTGGCTTTGGTTGAAGTCGGTCAAAGTCTAGTGCGAGTCTGGCTTTCTAATGACTGACACCGTCAGTTCCGGTGGCCAGGTAGCCTTCGCTGACATCCACTCATAAGGACTCCACGTTCTCTACCTCCTGTCTTTAAAGTGACCCAATCCTTGCAAAGAACCCCTCTCCAGGACTCTCCAGCTGCAGCTATGAGTCAGGGTTCAAGGATGAGGGGGGGGGTGGAGGGGGGGGGGGGGGGGGGGGGGGGGGCGATCTGCTACCTGGAGGGGAAAGGCTAGTCTGGCCCATGTGTGAGTGATTGTGGCCGACCCCAGCGATTTGTTGGGAAACGACAACCCCCTTTCATGGGACAAAGAGTGCAGGAACAGGGTGTGTTCGGGCGATTATCGGCCTGTCGAACTCTCCCTCCGTGTCGGAGCTAGCCAGCTTGATGCTATTTTCCTCAAAGTGGGTTAGCCTGTTGAAGGCGTCATCGACTGGTCCCTGAACACCTCTGCCTTTGTCGGTGCGCTACTGACATTTGAACACCTGGAAGCAGGCGAGATTACCAGCTCTGTTTTCCCCACTCATCCTCCAGGGCAGTGTGGGACTCTAGGCCTTCATTTGGTTGCGATTAAGAGGCTGTAGGACAACTCTTTTTTAGAGAGTGAACAACATCTTCTCTTTGAGAAGTAGGAGAAAATGCTGCTGGAATCAACTGAACATTTGGTATCTATCTAAAGGCTTAACACACCGCAGGTCTACATGCTGCAGTTACACACCGCACACTCCCACCCTCCCCCCTGACTTGAGCCTCATGACAGACCTGGGATCAGAGGTAACATTTTACCTCAGCCCACTAACTTACTCCAGTACTAATTCCATACTGTTGTCCTACCTCTGTGAACCCCCTAACCCTGGGGCCAAACATGTTCTCCTAAGATCCACCACTCCTACCATTACTGACCAGATACCGTAACCATGACCAGAGATCATTGTCCATTGCCGGCTTTCCCCTCCCAGACCACTCCCAACAGGAAGTAGCTTCCTGCCTTGGTACAGGACTTCCTTTCCCGTTCTGCCCTTGCCCTGATCAACAGGAAGATTAGCACAGAGCTGGAGGAAGGCGCGCACGCACACACACACGCACACACACACACTCACACACACACCTCTGGCAATACAGCATATCTGTAGGGGTGTACCCGTAGTGTTGTGTGTGATGTAATGGTTACTCTATGGAAGAACACGTTCCGTTCAAAGAGTAAACTGTAATGCCAGTGTTCCCAAGAGCCTTTCCTCAATGGAGGGAAAAGTACAGCACGCACACATTGTAACTGCAGCTTTTACAGGCCGCCGGCTCCCTCATTTACCTTCTCAAACTGTTAATTGGTAGGTCCAAACATGTGTAGACTCCAGTAGAGTAGACTGTGTAGTGTAGAGTGTGTGGTGTAGACTGTGTGGTGTAGACCGTGTGTCGTGTAGACTGTGTCGTTTAGACTGTCATGTAGACCGTGTCGTGTAGACCGTGTAGTGTAGACTGTCTCGTGTAGACCATGTCGTGTAGACCGTGTAGTGTAGAGTGTGTCATGTAGACCGTGTGGTGTAGACTGTGTCGTGTAGACCGCGTGGTGTAGACTGTGTCGTGTAGACCGTGTGGTGTAGACTGTGTCGTGTAGACCGTGTGGTGTGTGTGCTGGCCTGGGTGTGGGAGGACTTCTGTTAAGCTCCTCTGTGGTTTAACTGGACTGTGGTTTCCTGTCGCTAACTGCTCCTATGATGATGCAGCTCCATGTTGAATGGAAACAACGACTTCCTGATTGCACAGGCCGGGGCTCTCTCTGGCTCCCTGGGAATATCGTAAGGTTCCCAGTTTAACTCTGCGCTGGCAGGCATCAGATGGAGGTTTGTGGGACGCTCCCATGTCTGCTTCAGCATCAGGAGGAGGGGATCGCGAGGAGATTCAGGCTGCAGGACGAGCAGTGCGCGGGCGACAACGGGTTTGCACACGAAGAAAAAAAAATCTTGGAAAAACAAAAGTAGTCTCACTTGACCACTCAATTCAATGAAATCCTGTTTTTTCCATTCTGAGCATGCCTCTTTGTTCTGTGTTGGCCGCTCCTGGTCTTACCTGACCTTAGCCATTTCAGACTGCGTTTCCCTTGCTCTTGCCTGACCCCCGGAAACCCAGAGACCCCCAAACTCACCGCTGCGATTCGACCGGTGGTTTTGCTCTGTGAGACCCCACAGGTAGTCTGGACACGCTGGGCTGTACTGGGGCTAAACCTGCCCAGAATCTGCCCTCAGAGTGATATACGGACCTGTAAATAGTTTTACTGGCTCTGTGTTGACATGGCCTCTCGGTGGTTAACTCTGGATCGTTGTCAAGTCCAGAGGTCAAGACCCACAGGAACCACGGCTGGCAGTAGGTTTCACAGAGACGCTCAGTTTCTGGCTGTTGGGATTCAAGTTGTAGATTCAGACTCATTTGAACGTCTTGGAGGGACATTTTGTTTCGACGTTGTCAGACGCTTAAAAAAAACAACCTTGGGCCCAACTCAGGCTTACAAACGGAACATTTACACAGAGGAACTTCCTCCTGTCCCAGATAGCTATGCTCGGAAAGAAGAAATTGTAACAGGATATGAATGTGTCTGGAAGATTAGGTCATGTTAACTCCATATTGTATTTGCATGTAGAAGGCCTGTATAGCTTCATTAGAGGCATGTGGATGGGAGTTTAACAACCCTTTCTTTACATATCTCTGTGTTGACCTGGCAGCCTTGAAGGACACTGCCTTTGCTAATTCAAATTCAATAGTAACAGAGAGGATCAGTCACACTAGGATATTCATACACACAGGCTCTCCTGCAGACATTCTCACAGTCTCTCCCTCTCTCTCTCTCTCTCCCTCTTTTCTCTCTTCTCTCTTCCTCCGTCTCTTATCTCTTTCCCCTTCTCCGTCTCTCTCTGTCACACACACACACACACACTTTGGTGTATAGAATAACTTCCACAGCCTTGTGCTCCTTGTTAGCCCACTGCCCTGGAATCAACCGCTAATCCCATTTTTTTCATCTTCTCTCTCTTTCTCTTACTCTCTGTTTTTCGTCTCCCTCTTGGCCTCTTGGATTCTGTCCCTCTCTCTCGCTCTCTCTCACGCTTTACCTCTCTCGCTCTCTCTCGCTCGCTCGCTCTCTCTCTCTCTCCACGTCACTCTCATACACCTGGTTCCCTGCAGGTGTCCTCCTGCAGGCTGAGATGAAGGAGACAGCTGTATCTTTGTGGCTTTTAATAGCGTATTTACATAATTGCAACCCATGGATAGGCAACGGTCACAGATACAGTATCTTGTAGATATACTACACTCTCATACAGTCTATGTTATGCAATGTATGACTCGCTGGTAGTGTAACGATTGGGAAACACTTGGAAGAGAAAGAGACAGAGAGAGAGAGACAGAGAGAGAGAGACAGAGAGAGACAGAGAGAGACAGAGAGAGAGACAGAGAGAGAGACAGAGAGAGAGACGGAGAGAGAGACGGAGAGAGAGACAGAGAGGCTGGGGAGACAGGGGAGAGGGGGAGAGCGAGAAAGAGAGAGAAACTGAAACAGAGAGAAGGAAAGAGAGATGAGGGGATGCAACAAAGGGAGCCATTCAGTGAGCCAGATCCAGATGTTTTCTGGAACATGGTGTGTATTGCAGCGTTGGTGGCTAGCCGAGGATGCTACAAAAGCAGCGTGTTATTAGTGTCAGCGGGCGGCCCTCCTGTCATCTGCTGCCAGCTGCACCTATGAGTGTTGATTAGGCTTGGGACGCTGACTCTGGGGCAGGCTGGTAGCACAGCCAGAGATCCTAGCTAACGCTGCACAGTCCTAAAGTCTTATCGCCCAGTACAGATAGAAATTCCATGTTGCAAAAACAAATTCCTTTTCACATTTTGTAACCAAAGCTGAACTGTACCGTACTGACATTCAGAAATTGTGCAAATGCGCCTTTGCGGGTTTTTAACGCCAGTTTACGTACGAGGTGTTGATTTACTGATAGTCTAGTAGAAGAGTGACTGGATTTTATGACTGGTGGGTAATTGGATCAGTGATATCCGGGTGATGGAGTGAACGCACAAACAGAATTGCTTCTTGTAGTGTCTATCTCTCCCTTTCCTGGTTCCTGTAGCTACAGATGGTTTCATTTAGTTTTGTTGTACCCCCCCCCCCACACACACACACACACACACACACACACACAAACCGTGCGTGTGTTTTTGTGCGACTGTGACTTAGCACTCGTATATCTCCGAGAATGTGAGAATGTGGTATAGGCCGGCACCTTGTATGTCTGTGTGTGCGTGCGTGTGTGATTGCACTCCCTAACATCTCCCTGGCGCTCCACCACAAACATTCTCTCGAGTATGTTTTACCATATAAGGCGTGCGTCCCAGGCAGCCTGGGAATGCTCTGCGTGTGTGACTAAGGCAGGGGCATGGCCAGTCAGCCAGAGCAGGGGAAGAGAAAGAGAGACAGCGAGAGAGACAGGGAGAGAGAGCGAGAGAGCGAGAGACAAGGAGGGAAAGGGAAGTTTGACCCTGAACTAAACGAGAGCGAGACACTGAGAGGGGAGGGAACGAGGGTAGAGTAAGATGGTTTCCTGTCCCAACTTTTTTTTTTTTTTTTTTCACAACCCATTCAACTGCCCCTGCAGCAGGACAGCGAGTTTCATAAGCAACTGAATTCACTTGAATAAGAAGGGCGACTTCATCGTTTTTTCATGGTTCAGATACATGCAGCAGTAGAGTATGTAGACTCAGACATGTAGGGGTAGACTTCTACTACTTCTACTATCTAAGGGCTTTGGGACTCCGTTTGTAGCAGTATTTCCATTTGGAAGTTCCTCAACGGCCTACTACGATGTGGAGTGTGAAGGACCTAACTAGAATGAGGGAGAACACGCTCTGAAACACACACACACACTCTCACACCATATGACTGTATAAACTGTGAATGGCAGATAAACTGTTGTTGATCTACACCAACACAACAGTGTCCCTCATTGTCTCTGCTGGACAAGCATGGGTTCCCATGTTCTTGTGTTTTGGTGTGCTGTTATGGCAACTGCCATTTAAGTGCCAGTCTGAGTGTGTGGAGCTATTTTACTGCAATGACCTGCAAACCTGACTGACCGGCCCGCGTGAATACTACGCTTGTTTGTGTGTGTGGGAGTGAGGCGTTGTTCATCCAAGCTCTGGCCTCACTCAGGAAACTACCCTGTCTGTTTACCCAGACATCGTTTCTCTCCAGCTCGCACTTTGACCTGTTCGTTGGTGTGATGTCGGTGAAGGAAGAGATGAGAAAGAGAGGGTTGGATGGATGGATGGATGGATGGATGAATGGATGGATGGATAGATGAATGGATGGATGGATGGATGGAAAGAGGCTACCAAGACACTCCTCCCATCAGCACTTCTCAGAGCCGAGCTGAGTAGATGGGGAGATCAAAGAGAATCAGTCCTCTATTACTCTACCAGGACTATCTATATAACCTCTCCGCCTATCTATAATCTCTCTATCTACACTATCTCTACTATTATCTACATTACTTGTATAGCTACACTACCTCTCTATGTACGTGATCTCTATGTACACTACTTCTTTATCTATCACGCTGACTCATAAGAGGTTCTTCTGGTTGGCTGGATAAGGAAAGGGGCTATACTAGGGGCGAGAGACCTGCAACAGGTTTGAAAGTCATGTAAATCCATATACAATAGAACAATGGTTAGTGAATGGGACAGTATTGCTGATGAATCTCTGGTGAAACAGAACTCCCTGGGAGGTGGACACACACACAGTCTCACACACACACACGCTTACACACACACGCTTACACACACACACGCTCACACATGGAGGGACTGAGAGGAAAATCTTGTTTGTTTTCCTGTTTGCCTTCTCATTGGACCGGTGGTTTGTTTATTGATTGTAAAGAGCATCTCATTCATCCTCCATTTCCTTAGTCCAGTCACAGGCGGAAGGAACCGGAATACAAGTTATTCAAGCCTGATGCTTAGAAGTATGCTTTAAGTGTGAAGATATTGTCTTTGGAAGATCAAACTCGAATACATGAAGTGTGTTTACCTCAGATAGGTCTCGTTTGGCTATTTGTTTCACACTGCTGTTTCCTGATATTATTATGTAAGTCTGAGAAAGACACAGTGACTGGTCATGTGCTCCACTGCTTTCAGAATGGCAAAGTCTGATAAGTTAATTGTTGGTTCTTCTCTTTTCTGTTCTCTCTCCCCTTATTCCCTCCATATCACCTTGCTTCCTTTCCCTCTTTCCACCCTCTCCTTGCCTTTCCTCTCCACCCAACCCTGCCTACCCTCAACCCCACACCCCTCCTCTTTCCATATCTTCCACCCTCCTCCCTCACTCCCTCACTCCCTCCCTACCCTTCTCCACCCTCCCTCCCTCACTGCCCCTCTCCAACCCTTCGCTCTCCCTGCCACTCTGCACCCCTCCCTCCCTGCCCCTCTCCACCCCTTTGCTCTCCCTGCCTCTCTCCACCCCTCCTCCCACCCTTCCTGCCTCTCTCCACCCCTCCCCCCTCCCTGCCCGGTCCTCTCCCAGGCTGAAGGCGATGTAGCGGGTCTGAACCGCAGGATCCAGTTGGTGGAGGAGGAGCTGGATCGGGCCCAGGAGCGGCTCTCCACCGCGCTGCTGAAACTGGAGGAGGCTGAAAAGGCAGCAGACGAGAGTGAGAGGTCAGTGTTGGGGACAGCGAGCACCCGTCAGCACCCACTAACCATGGAGGAGCGTGCGTATCGCTGTAACAGCCCCATGTCTGTCCCCTCAGAGGTATGAAGGTGATAGAGAACCGGGCCATGAAGGATGAGGAGAAGATGGAGATCCAGGAGATGCAGCTGAAGGAGGCCAAACACATCGCTGAGGAGGCCGACCGCAAGTATGAGGAGGTAACGACCACATCAGGGCTGAGGCCAGGGCTGAGGCTATAGAACCGAGGCTATAGAACTGAGGCTATAGAACCGAGGCTAGAGCAGGAGGGTGGGAGATGTGAACCCTATTCAAACCTGGGCCTCCCGTCTCCTAAAAACCTCACTAGTTGCACCACTAATGTAAGATGATTCGAACGAACTGGCTTCAAGACTTGATCCGCAGGTCAACCCCTCCTACAGTGCAGACTTTGCCCGACCACAAGGTCTGGATTCTTAATATAGCCAGGAGAACCGCCCCGAATATGGGTCTGAATGAGCTCCAACACAAGCAAAGCCAAACGTCTGTGCCCTGCCCTTCCTCAGGTGGCCCGCAAGCTGGTGATCCTGGAAGGAGAGCTGGAGAGAGCGGAGGAGCGGGCGGAAGTCTCAGAACTGTAAGAGCTTCACATTCTTTCAACCCCCCCACTCCTTGTCCTTCTCTGTGTCTGGCTGCACACCATCACTACAAGGTTCCTCATGGACCATGTTTCCCAAGCAGAGTAGCAGTTTAAGTTACACCAAGTTTTATAAAAAGGGTTTCACCATGTCTTGGTGCCTTTTTCAGTTAGGCTCAAGAGTCGTTCACCCGAGGTAAAAGCTAAGCGCTGAGCGACGCTGTCTTCTCCCCATCTCCTCTGCAGGAAATGCAGTGACCTGGAGGAGGAGCTGAAGAACGTGACCAACAACCTCAAATCCCTGGAAGCGTCATCTGAGAAGGTGTGTGTGTGTGTGTGTGTGTGTGGTGGGGCTGTAAGCCTGCCTTGATGTGTGCCTGTTGGTTCGTTAGTGCGCTGCAGTAAGAGTAACAAAGCGCCTTGTTGGCTCTCCCCATCGTGTTGAGATTCGGTGCCACAAAGCCCAAAGAGTGTAGGAAGGTGAAGGAAATAGCCCTCCAGCTTCTGGCTAACTGCCTAGCTGGGAGGTTAGTTACAGGACTGACTGTGGTAGTAAACTGATAATAGTTCTACCAGCACAGGCATGTCTTCTCTCTAGTTCTCTCATCTCTCTCCTATCTCTAGTCTACCTTCTTTTCCTTCCTTGCGCACACGTTTGCACACACACACACACACGTTCTTACCCATCCATTCCAACGCCAGTCTGTCTGTAGGACTCCGCGCTCTCCGCCGCACTCTCCTGCCCTGTTTGAATCGTGCCCCTCTCGTGCTTCGCATCACAGCAGCAAGCTGTTGCACCCTCCATCTGGTCACCCCCGGAGGGTCCAGATAAAGGCTGACATTTACCAGCAAGGAAGGTGGAGGAGGAGAAGAAGAAGACGGTGTTTAGCTACTAACGTACTTCCTGTCGTTTGTTTCTTTGTAGCTGACGGGTTGTCTGGATGTGTGTTTGGTGTCAGTGTGCGTATGCTCTCCTGACCCGTTTGGTTCTTGGGTTTCTTTCAGTACTCAGAAAAAGAGGACAAGTACGAGGAGGAGATCAAGGTTCTCAGCGACAAGCTGAAGGAGGTGAGCGTCCTCCAATCTCCTCGCTCCGTATCTTCGCTGGCTCCTGCCCTGGAACTGTGGGCCCATGTATCGTTTCCTGTTCTGGAAAGCTCTCGCCTGACCTCAATATCATTCTCTTTCTCCTTCTGTTTCTCTCTCTCTCTCTCTCTCTATCTCTCTCTCTCGCTCTGTCTCTCTCCCTCTCTCCCTCTCTCTTCCCGTCTCCTTCCCTCTTTCTCTGTTTGCCTGTCTACATCTACGTCTCCCCCTCTCTCTGCCCCATACTGTTTCCTCTGCTCTCTCTCCTTTTCTCTCCCATTAACTCTCTCTCTCGATCTCCCCTTTCTCCGGTGCAGGCGGAAACTCGTGCTGAGTTTGCAGAGAGGACTGTGGCCAAACTGGAGAAGTCTATCGACGACCTGGAAGGTATGAGAAAGGGGTGACACGATGTTCTTTTGGAAGATCAGAAGCGATCAGGGAAATGCCAGAGGGACAGACGTACCACCTTACTTGCAAACAACAACAAATTGCAGCGTTTTAGTGTATGTAGAGACACGAAGGATTCAGGGGCGTCCTGTTTCAAATGGCTGGAAATTCTTTCTGCGGCCACACTGCCAAACGCATGGAAACTTCGGAGACAAGCTAATAAAACAAAATAATGTCCGGGGCCTCGAGAGTAAAGAAATATGCTCGACCCGTTCTGTGTGAGGAACACACGGCCGGGCCTGCTAAGAATACCTTTATTCTGGCTGCACTGCCCCAGTGGCCCCAGTGCTTGATAGATGAAATTCAACTCCAGCATTTATCACAGAAGTACAGATATTTGACCCTATGTGCTTTGCTCCTCTGATCTTCTTTGGCCGTAGTCTCAATTCTGTTGTCTCTTTTCATAAAGCTTGATTCTAGATGTGTATCTCTCACTGTTGACAGTCTCTTCCTCCTGTATCAACACTGACCTGTCTTTTCTCTTCCCTTCCCCTCTCCCCCGGCCTCTCCCTGGCCTCTCGCCCGTCTTCCCTCTCCTCTCCCTCCTGCTGCTGCTTCGCTCGCCCCCCCGCCTCCTCCTGCCTTTCTCTTCCTGGCGACCTTTGACCCTCAGATGAACTGTACGCTCAGAAGCTCAAGTACAAAGCCATCAGTGAGGAGTTGGACCATGCTCTTAACGACATGACCTCCCTGTAGACACGCCCCCTCATCTGTTCGCTGCTGTTGCCCTCTCCCTTACTGTACGACTCTCTTCCTCTCTCTCACCTGCTCTCTCTCTCTTCCTCTCTCACACCTGCTCTCTCTTTCTTTCTTTCCCTCTCACCTGCTCCCACTTTCACTCTCTTTCTCACCTTTTATCTGTCTGATATTCTTAGTGCCTTCCATCTGTCTCCACTTTGTGAAAAAAAAACCCTGCTAAAGTGACAGAACCCATTAAAAGTTCTTCCTTTCATATCCACATGGCAGCTCTTTTTTCCCCCTCCTTGCTTTCAACCCAAAGCGATGGTTTATATGCGATTATCTTGTGCTTTTTTTATAATGCATCCTCATTGGATGGAATGAACCACAGACAAGGTGAGAAGTCTGGCCTGGATTTGTGCGGGCTTAACCTCTTGTTTTGAAATAACATCACACAACGACTTACCTCGTGTGCTTGTGTACTAATACACTCAGTTGTGGGTTTCTGTTCCTTGGTAATGTCAGATGACAGCTCGTAGGATTACACATATGGAGCTGTTTGTCTTTGGGCCCTTTTAACAAAGGACTTTCATCCGAAAAATATATTTTATTTGAACATGTGTGATTGAAATAAATGTAACCGTCACCAGTTTCTACATGAAAGTCCTTGGGTTTTGGCCTTGGTATGGTTGTGTGGTCGGGGTTGGCAGATGGAACAACTTACGTCTGATAGAGGAATTGCTCCAAACAGTTGAAGCATTGACTGCCTTGCATTCATTTCGGCGAGGTCTATTGTTTGACCAATCAACTCCAGCCAAGGAAAACGTTTTTTTTTTGTTTGTTTGTTTTTTTACTATCCTCAGTGCACGTTTTCCTTCCATTTCAATCAGTTGAGTTCTTATTACTGAGACTTTATGTATTTTCATTTTTCCTAGAAAAATTATCAAGTGCCAAAGAAGAGAACCTGGGAATGCACCAAGTCCTGGACCAGACTCTGCAGGAGCTCAACAGCTTATAAGGAGCAGCGACCACACACCGGGGGAAGAACGTCTCGCAACATTCCAGAAACATTCACATGTCATTCCATGTTCCGAGTTGTACCAGCCTGATTCCACGTGAATGGCGATTAACTTAATACTTTTACCTTTTGTATTGTCTCTTTTAAGGCACCCATTTTTTCTCTTTTTCTTCTTCCGAGAAAATGCTGCGTTGTTCTGCCACCTCTCTCGAACCTCTTTTATATGCTTACGTATGTTTACAGCATGTTCCTGTCCGGAAAGTTCCGTTGCCTTCAGAACATCTTTAGGGAGAATGGACTGTGCCCAAGTTTACATACTGTACACCTCTCTGAGCCATTAGTCTTGTGTTTTATGTGTCGTCAACCTTGTAGCATGGCTCCTCAGCACCACCTTGTGGTTGGCAGGTGAACAGTTCATGGGAACTAAACCAGGTGAACCGTCACTTGTCTGTTAAAAGTCCAAATGTGAGCCAAGCGTGTGTGTGTGTGTGTGTGTGTGTAAACATGGTCACCAAAACAACCCATGCCCCTAAATGTCAAACATGTGAACATGCTAATAGCAATATTCAAATATAAACCCAATAAGAACCACTGGAGGCTCAGTCAAGTTTGTGACAAACCAAGGATACTTCTTGTATATAGTAGAATGTTAGTCATGGTTGAAGATATGCTGTGTCGTTCTGATCTTATACCACTTCACAGGAGGATACTCCAAGACGCCACGATTACACACACACCAAAATGTCCTTTCTGGGATGGTGACCAACGCAAATTGCTTGTTACTGACAGGAAGTCCAAGTCTTGCATTCCAGTCAGTTCCATTGTTTTATTCCAGCTTTATTTCCAGCTTTCCATCTAATAAATTTTTACAAAATACAATTACAGAACTGTATTTGGTGTGCAAAAGTTACTGATTTGCGATTGACTTCTTAAAAGGACGCATTATATTAAGAGTAGACAGAAGAACAGTACACCAAGTGCTAAGATGGCCCACATACGAATTAAAAACAGATCTTTTCAATCGAGTTCAATTCTATTCTATTCTATTCTATTCATCATGTTTGGTTCTTATATTGGATGAACAACCCTCATAGCTGGAACCCAACCAAGCCGGAAGAGAGACGAGTTCCGCTCTGACGTCGCCTAAATGAGGGTTAGGGTTTAGACTGATGGCCTTGAATCACCAGGCTGGCCCATCAACCTCTGGTCCTCGCTGAGCAGGTCTGCNGGGAGGAGACGGACGATTCAAACCACAGTCATTTCGCATTCAGAGAACACTCCGGAGAGTGTTCGTTCAGCGTAGAAAGAGAGGAGCGAGGGCGGGGAAGTATCGAAGGGGGACGGAAAGATGAAAAGACCAGCTGGAGCTGCGATAACGCCGGCGGCCGTTGAAAGAGGGCGTGGTACTCACCCTCGGTGAGCCGGCATTTCCCCCCCCGGGGTTGGCATAGGATGATGGAGCACCCCCCACAGGGCACCACGCTCTGGGCGTGGCTGAACACGGTGGTGATCTTGTAGCAGCCTGGGGAGCAGGGAGGAAGGGGATTGGATGAGCAGGGGGGAGGATGAGGAGGGGGGAGGAG
>BROE01000028.1:6532756-6548553 GCA_036571765.1 Plecoglossus altivelis
GGGGGGAGGAGGATGGTGATTAAGAGGAGACATCAGTTCTCATCATGTTCCTTTATCCTTGCGTCTTTTGTGGCTCCTTTAACAGCGTCTGCTGGACAACAGGATGTTAAATGACACTACGTCTGCATATGACCACCTAGCCTCAACTAAGCCACTAGCTAACTTTGCGGTGTGTTTGTTGGTTTGCAATCTCACCTGGGCATTTTACATCCATGAAGAAGGAGTTGGGACTCTGAACCAACCTCTTCTTCTTGTGCCTTTGCCTCTCATTCCCCAAATCAGGATGCAGTAGGTCCTTGGCCAGCTACAGCGGAGGTCAAGCATGCATTTTATCAAACACGACTCTTATTGCACTTTCTATGGCGTGTGCCGTTGAATTGTGACTACATCCTTTTATACATGGATCAATGATTCCCTCTACTGTCTGACAAGGGAACAGTAAAAGGCTGGAATATGGGGCATGCCCGGGCAAGTATCTCAGGCGAAAGTTGATCGTTAACCTACTGTATATCGAAACGGTTGTTTACGTCGTATTTAATAAAGCAACAGGCAAAAAAATCTCCGTGCCATAGTTTGCTACGCCATGAGTGTTTGTGTTGTCCAAAGTTGGCAAGTAAAATATTTGACATGAGTCACCAGAATCAACTACAATTTAACTGTAATTTAGACATCTGTAATATATGTAAACTGTAATTTGCAATTTAATTAAAATGTATAAAGTTATCTTATTAGTACGTTTTAAATGTCATTACCACTTACCGGCATTGTTTGTCTCCCAAAAAATCGATATTTGGTAATAAACTCGAGTGGATTAAGTATTTGTTCGATCGTTTTCAGTTCCAGTTGTGGTCTGAAGGCAACTGCGTGGAAAGGGGCGAGTGGCAGTACAACATCAGCTGGGGGGTTTTTGGTTGTTGATTGACACTCGTCTAGACGAGCGTCAGCGCTTAGCTTCCGTTGTCACGACGACTGTGAATATTGACATTTTGAACATCCAATAACCAGTCCCATAAACGGACACGTGGTGACGCTCTTTGGTGCTTTGCGGCTACCGGGCGGGATATCCGCATTAGCTAATAACATGGCGAAGACTTACGATTACTTGTTTAAACTACTCTTGATCGGAGATTCAGGCGTCGGGAAGACCTGTGTCCTATTCAGATTTTCTGAAGATGCCTTCAATTCAACGTTTATCTCCACTATAGGTATGTTGTGTGTGAATTGTGTATGTTGTTCCTGCTACAAAGTATACTTTAGAATGGGTAGCTCGCTAGGTCGCTAGCAATTCACAGTGGATCGCCCATCCTGTCATGCTAGTCACTTAGCTTCCAGCCACCCAGCCTTAGTTTGGTTAGCATTCTGATCTGTCTGGCACTAGTCTGGAAGCAACCTAACCGGCTTTTCTCTCTGCATCACACACGGTGAGAAGTTTTTTGAGAACTTCACAGGCTGTAAAAACGTACAGAGCATCGGTAGCTAGCCTGATGTTGGCGTAAATGTTGTCGTTCGCCAACTTCACAAACTTCAGCAGAGTTAGTAATTGGACACGGTGTGACATACTTCGTCTCTCAACTCAAAAAGTGCTCTTGCTTCACAGGCATCGACTTCAAAATTAGAACGATAGAGCTCGATGGAAAGAAGATCAAGCTACAGATATGGTAAGGAAGTCAAACACTTTTGATCCATCCATCCGTCCATCCACGCATCCGTTCACTAACGTTTTTCTCAGTCCATCATAATCTTAAATGGTGAATCAGCGTGAGAGCCTGTCACTACGATTCATGATGTTGTTTCAATGCAGGGACACGGCTGGGCAGGAGCGGTTCCGAACAATAACGACAGCCTACTACAGGGGAGCCATGGTCAGTCAAACAGCTACTCCTGAAATGACACAGACTTGACAATGAAGAACCAAACCTTATTTACAACGATTGCCAAATTGGGCATGGTCGACCGCCTCTGTGTTGAGACGTTGACTTGTGAATGAGCTTCCTGCTCGCAAGAATCAGTTTGAATGAATCAGTCAAGCCTTCAACTCATTCATAAGGCTCTTTGTCTCCCACCAGATGGTGTTCAGATGTCTTGCTGTGGGTGGGGGCAGAGAGGAATACATAAGAGTTTTGTTAGGCACTTCAGGAAGCATTACTCAAGTCATTATTTGTTTGAATTGAGTTTGTGAGAACTGGGCATCGGTGCATCACTAAACAAGGCAGTTAAACCAAACATACCTCAGAAGTCGTAACCCTTCCCTGGAATGAGGCCTATGATTTCTCGTGAAACGTAGAGAAACTGAACAGTCCTGTCAGATTACTTGCAATCTTTCTTTGGCTTTGCAGACGAGAGCATCGTTCAAGGCCATACTGTTTTTCCCCTGCTGTTAAAGTGGTTCCATATTCAGATTTGATCACGTAGTGTGGGAATGATGAAACACGCTGTCTTTGCAGCAGTCACTGTTGGCCTCAACCAAAAACACAGCACTTCTTGTCACCTCTTTCTGGTTGGTGCGTGCGTGCGTGTGTTTAGACATTCCTTGATATACCTACGTTGGTCAGTATGACGTTACAGGTCTAATCTGTGGATCTGGAGGTCTGGAGCCGGCTTGCAAGTTAGGCGGCTAGCAAGCTAGCAAGTTAGACAAGTTCACGATCAGCACAGCTTCACCATTTAAACCTTCACGATTCCTACCAGACGCGGTTCTCGACGATATCCTTCACCTCCGACGATGGCGTCTTGTGATTGGTCATTTCTGTGTCTCGTTGTTTTTGTTCCCGCCTCCCCAGGGCATCATGTTAGTGTACGACATCACCAACGAGAAGTCGTTCGACAACATCAAGAACTGGATCAGGAATATAGAGGAGGTGGGTGACAGGAAGCAATGGTGCACCACAGCGTCAGGGCACTGGTTCTCCTTGTCTGGGTTCTGAACCGTCTGTCCCTCTGTGCAGCACGCCTCAGCTGACGTGGAGAAGATGGTGCTGGGCAACAAGTGTGACGTCAACGACAAGCGTCAGGTGTCCAAAGACAAAGGCGAGAAGGTGGGCTGCTGCTTTGGTCGGTCGCGCCGACGGTGGAACCGCTAGCGACCTAGCTTCCGTCTCCGAGACGTACTTTGTAGCCTGACCAACTACACACACACACACACACACACACACACACAGCATATCTATACAATAGGGAAAAGCACGGACATCTGTAAATCGGACGCAGGTCTTTCAGCGCTGCAATATAATTGAATCGCTTCCTGTTTGGCTGGGTTCTTATGACTGTCTTATCTCCTGCTGTCAGCTGGCGTTGGAGTACGGCATCAAGTTCATGGAGACCAGTGCAAAGGCCAACATCAACGTAGAGAACGTGAGTCAGCCGTCCTTCTTAGAGCAGGCCGCTGTTGCTCTTGGTAGCTCATAGACAGGGAAGGGACATCCATCCCTGAGCTGAGCTGGGCTCACATACAGAACATGCTAGTTTGCCAGGCTGACTCTTGAAACATGGCAACGTAGAATCGTCAGTAAACCTTTGAAAGAAAGAACTTTTCTGTGGCTCTCTGAACATCGTACTTCTTGTCACGCACAGGCCTTCTTGACACTTGCCAGAGACATCAAAGCCAAAATGGACAAGAAACTGGTGAGCATGATGAGTTAGACTTTTAATTAAGTGTGTGTGTGTGTGCGTGCGTGCATGCATGCGTGCGTGTTTACCATGAAAGGACAAGGGGATCACATGAAACTAATTCTGCGCCACATTGATTGTGTTACATCCTTCATGTATGTGTCTGTGTGTCTCTCTCCCCCTCCTAGGAGGGGAACAGCCCTCAGGGCAGCAGTCAGGGGGTGAAGATCACAGAACAGCCCAAGAAGAGCAGTTTCTTCCGCTGCTCCCTGCTGTGAGGTCTACTCCTCCCCCTCCCGCCTTAACTTGTCCCTTATTGGACAGAACTGGACTGGGCGTGCTCAGAGCTCTTCTCCCCCCCCCTCCCCCTCCCTGTTTCACGCTGCCTTAGTTAGGAGGCAGGCGGCTGGGTCATGTGCCTCACCATGGTGCCCTGGTCCAGAGGATGGTGATGCTCTTATTGATTTATTACTGTCAGGTTACCAGTCATCTGAATCAGTTAAGTGGTCTAAGAAGGGCTTAATGGCTACTGTTTCATCACGTTGTCCAGACCTCAGATCAGGGGGAACCCTGAAGGTTCCACCAAGGTTGTTCTCCTCCCGCTGCCTCTCTTTTGTGCTCTCTCTCTCTCCTCTTGCTCTTGCTTGGTCTCTCTCTTTACCTCTATGTCTCTCGCCCTCGTTTGTTTTGACATCGGTACAACTGCTTGTCAGTTCGGAGTTGCACTTGGAGTCTTCCAAGTTCACTTCCAAGTGAACTTCAACTGTGAAGTCTGTATCTTCTGGAATGTTCCTCCATCCCGCCAGGTTGAGGTCAAATTGTCCAGAGTTCCACCTACGTTCAGTTGAAAATGTGCGTTTCCTTGGTGAGCATCCTTACCTCGACATCTTGGATTCAAAGCAGTTTTTCAAGAAGAAACGGTTGCCAGTAGAGGGTGAAGTTTTCCCCAAATCAAAGCCACTTTCCACCTACCTTGTCTGATGTTCTGGTGCCTGCGTCTGGCAGGATGTGGGATGCGATCCAGTGAGGCTAACCTACGTTTTGTTGTCTGGATTATAAGCATAGCCGGTCAGGGTTACGACATATTTCCTCATGAGATTCCCATGTCGTCTGGCACTCGTTCATGTTTTAGTCGCGTTTTGGGTAGGGGGGTTTTCTATACGCAGTGACGTTCCATTTCTGATCCGTTTCATCCTTGTATCTTTGCTGGCGTTCGGTATCTTTGCTGGCTGTAGCTCGGAGTTCTGTAGGTTTTACGCACCAGTATTATTCTCTTCCACAGGCCTTATTCCCTACAGCGTTCTGCTGCTGTGCACTTGATTGAGCTGGTCAGGGGTTTGAGTTGTAAGTTACAGTACCAGCACCAGGGGGCAACCGCATATGACCAAGGCTGGGAAGACAATCTCGAATTGGAGATTAGTTTACCAGATATTAGTTTTACTCATTTACGATCTGTTCTTGGCATGAGATTATTATTAATAATAAGCAGCACATCATACTGTTGTCCTTTGGTATGGACCAAAAAACGTCTACAGTAAAAAGCAATGGGTGAAATAGGTTTCTGGTTTAAAGAAGCTCTTTCGGGGTCTTTGTTATGCACTTTCCTATAGCCTTCTTTATTCCAGGTCTAGTTGAGGGTGAACTTGATGCTATATTCCACATGACCCCGGACCAAACCACAACAATAAGGCTGTGTAAATGCTGGTCTTCCTATTTGTTTTTCCGGGTGGAGAATGATTCGTTGTCGTTGACCTATCCTTTTATTTGCCTGAGCCTCTTCTCTGAGCCCGCCCCTGTTCTATATCAACACATCGTGTCTTATCAAGGCCTGATTGAAGTCCGTTCTTCTCAGTCGCGGCCGCTTGAACTATGCACCTGCAGACCGGAGGGCCGCGAGATCCTCTGCACATTCCGCATGATGAAAAGACAAGCGTCTCTTTGAAAACAGAAATGTGTAAAATGGTCTCCATTCCTCTGTTCGGTCTCACTTTTATGTTTCTCTTTATCTGCATTTTTCCTTTACGCCCATCGTTCCAATGTATTTGTTGTCTTATTGTCCCTCGTGAGTTTCTCGACGCAAGCGTCTATAGGAAAATTAAAAGCGTAGAACTCTTCCATGTATGACCTTTCTCTGAATTTTCAGCTGTTCACTCTAGTTGTGGCCTTAAAAACCATTTGAATCCCCAGAACTCTTCCCAGTCACACACTTGCAGAAGGTTCCCGATCATGGTTTGCTTTAAATCTGACATATTTTCACGTGACAGTATTGTTTTTTTGATTTGACCATAATCTGGTTTCCCCCTCCCAATTATTACCATTATTTGTAAATCATTAAACGTTTATAAAGTCATTTCTTTAAACGTCATTAGCTTGTCTTAAGTCATTATTTGGCATTCTTGCTAGTGGGTTGAATGGGAGAGAAATTTGCATTTTGGAATTAAAAATTGTAAATAATACGATCAAATTAAGATGATTGTACCGTGCTTTTTAAAATCATATTGAAATGTTCTACTTCGTTGTCGATATGTGTTATCTGATGATTTATAATTAAAATGAGATTCTTTAAAACAGGCTAAGTTCGCAGACCTATATTCATTGTATCCACCACTTTGATCAAATCGGTATGACTGAATTATACAAAGGTTAATAGGCACAAGCACACCTTTACTATAAAATACTTTATAGAGTTGGACTTGTTCGTCAGTCTTGGGTGTTCTTCAATGGCACCTGTTGCTTGACGTCACATTTTACGTTATTTGAGCTCGTAATACGGTTTAGGCTGGTCCACTTCAGAATCGAAAGTTTAAAGGGCAAGTGTAGTAAACTCAGTTTTGTTCTGCTTGCGCTATTCTCTTTGGCTGACGAGTTTAACGTAGCGATCATATACAGTAAATTGGACGGAATTTCCCCGCCCTTTCGCCCGGGTGCAGTCAACAGGTACATGCTTCGGAAGTCAACTTCTACGTCGCTCGTCGCTCCTCACCAGGTAAGAGACTCCTGGTAGACTAGAGACTTTTAAAGCGATTATGAAATGATCATAGTTGATGATGGTCATTATTATGCTTCTGTCTCCTAATATACAGGTAGGCTAGACCAAATGAAAGCTATTGTCATTTTGTGAGCGCTTCCTTATGTGAAAAAAGATTTGCATTAAATAATATTGATGTGTCACTTCGTTAACGGGGTTTTTCATAGTGTTCCTCCTCTTTTTGGAGGAGTAATAAGAGAATGATTAGACTACCACATCATACCTTTATTGAATGTATTTGATCATATACAATGTCATCAAGGTAGCTAAACACAATGGTGAAAGACTGCTAATATTAAGGAACTTGAATTATGATCATGTGGAACAACGTGAACTATGAAAAGCCTGTTCAGTCCAATACCCTTCACGTCAAATCCTAACACGAGGCATAGGCTTAAGCACAGGACCAGTCTGGGTCACTGGCCGATGAATTCTGAAAAGTGTCCCTGTGTGTCCCAGACTGAGGACTGAACAGAACAGTGATGCAGAACAGCCAGGAAGCAGCAGCAGCAGCCATCGCCTGGTTTACAGAATACCAACGACACAGTGTCATCAGGAATGGAATCGTTCCAGACTGGTTTCACGGAGTTATTTCCAGGAAGTACGATTTCTCACTCACTGTATCACCGACTGCCATGATGTCAGCAAGGCAACGTTGCCCTACAGGAATGACCTGAATGTTTGTGATCATCTCTGGTCCAGGACCATTGCATGTGTCTTGTTGTCACGTACTTACCAAAGCATCGCTGCAGTTAAGTCCTTTAGTTAAATTGAGAACAGAGCTCATTTGTTCATCTGACCACAGGGCTGCAGAGGAAATTCTGCAATCCAAACCTCCAGGTTACTTCCTTGTCCGTGTCAGTGAGACCAGGATAGGATACACACTCTCATACCGGTACGTTAATATGACATACACACTCTCATACTGGTACGTTAATATGACATGCACACTCTCATACCGGTACGTTAATATGACATGCACACTCTCATACCGGTACGTTAATATGACATGCACACTCTCATACCGGTACGTTAATATGACATGCACACTCTCATACCGGTACGTTAATATGACATGTACACTCTCATACCGGTACGTTAATATGACATGCACACTCTCATACCGGTACGTTAATATGACATGCACACTCTCATACTGGTACGTTAATATGACATGCACACTCTCATACCGGTACGTTAATATGACATACACACTCTCATACCAGTACGTTAATATGACATGCACACTCTCATACCGGTACGTTAATATGACATACACACTCTCATACCGGTACGTTAATATGACATACACACTCTCATACCGGTACGTTAATATGACATACACACTCTCATACCGGTACGTTAATATGACATACACACTCTCATACCGGTACGTTAATATGACATACACACTCTCATACCGGTACGTTAATATGACATGCACACTCTCATACCGGTACGTTAATATGACATGCACACTCTCATACCGGTACGTTAATATGACATTAACATGCACACTCTCATACCAGTACGTTAATATGACATTAACATGCACACTCTCATACCGGTACGTTAATATGACATGCACACTCTCATACCAGTACGTTAATATGACATACACACTCTCATACCAGTACGTTAATATGACATACACACTCTCATACCAGTACGTTAATATGACATACACACTCTCATACTGGTACGTTAATATGACATACACACTCTCATACCAGTACGTTAATATGACATGCACACTCTCATACCAGTACGTTAATATGACATACACACTCTCATACCGGTACGTTAATATGACATGCACACTCTCATACTGGTACGTTAATATGACATGCACACTCTCATACCGGTAAGTTTAAATTACATTAACATGCACACTCCCATACCTGTACACACAAGAGAAAGTGTCTGAGAGATCTACGTTTGTTGGTCCCTTCAGTACGGATGACCGCTCTCGACACTTCATAATCGAGGTGCTGCGTGACGGTCAATACATCATCCTTGGTGAGGACACACAACATCAGTCTCTGCAAGACTTGGTAGACTTTCACCGCCGGGTTCCCATCATGCCTTTCAACGAAATTCTGACCGTCGCCTGTGGACAGGTGAGTCATCGTTGGCGGCGGGTTTTTTATTTATTTCTTCAAGCCGTCATTTGACCCTGCAGGTGCGTCGACCCTGGAAACACGATTCAGCACAACCTTGACGTTTCCTGTTTTACAGGTATCTGAAGAGGTTGACTACGCCGAACTGCTTTTCAATAAAAGAGCCCCCATGCAGTCGAACCAGGCCTCGCTTCCCGCCAACCCCCCCTCCTCCCACACCAATGCACACCTGAAGCCGACAGAGGAGACCCCGCCTGCCCTCCCTCTTCGACCAGTCTCGTTGAAGGAGCAGGCCCCCTTTAACACTCACTCCAACAAAGCACTTCCTGCTGTTCCAACCAGCGGCCCACCCCGTCTCTACCCCTCCCTGGACACAGAGCTCTTCCCATGTATGCTACAGCCCCCCACCCTGGTAAAGACAACATTTGACATCTGGACTATTCCAGTACTTTCTTTGTTGGTTTGCGCAAGCTAAGACTATTATTGTTTGGTTTCTGGACGATGGCGTGTCAAGAAATCGACAAGCGCCAAGATATGACGTGTTGCAGGTGCTGGTGCAGTGGGTGTATGTGTGAGCTGACAATGGGGGGTTTTCTTTTGTTTCAACTGTACAGGTGGAACCGTCCATCAAGCCAGTCCCATTACCCAGGCAAATACTTACCGCAGGCATCCCCGCAGACCAGCCTCCCAAGCTTCCAGCCAGAGGCCACTTAGCCCAGAGAGACCTAAGCCCCAGCCAGGCCTCCTGCCTCGCCCCCAGCAGATCTCCGCGAACCCCTACGGCCATCAGCTCCGAGAGAAGCTTCCCTTCACCCGGCGTGCAGACGAGCCACCACGACTCCAACCAGACGCAGCCGGGGCGGCTCCAGGAAGGGAAGTCGGCGGTCATCAACAACATCAAGAGGAAGTTTCAGAAGAAGAGAGCTTCCTCTCAGGATCGCATGTACTCAGAGATATACGTGGAGGCTGAGGAGAGGCCGAGGCAGGGGGGGCCGGCTGCTCCGGGGGCCGGAGACAGGGTTGGAAATCAGCCGTCGGAGAACGAGTACCAGGAGCTAGCGGGACAGCACTGCAGCGCGCCTCCGTTCAACAGCGCCGTGGCTTCTTCCAGCCGTGGCGACGGCCTACCACCAGAGTACCTGCATCCACCTCCGTTCGCCCCCGGATACAACTAGCAGACTAGGATGGAGAGATGGGTGGAGGAGTGGAGGGATGGGTGGAGAGAGCGGTTCAGGAAGGGAGTGGGATGATGTTTTAGAGGTGGTATGTCTTAAGAGTAAACTTTGATGGCGATTTCGATATCTGTCTGATATATTTCGCTCCTTTTGGCTTTTCAGCTGTGAGCTATTTATAATGTGAAAAAATGTCCAGCCCTTTTCATTGACTGCACTGTCATTTTTGGTGAAAATTCAAGTTTCACTTTTGTAGGCTTCCTTAAATTGTTTTGGGGGGTTATTCTCACATGTTTTGTAATAAATTAACGTTTCTGTACCTCAATAAAATTGATGTCTTTTGAGAGAAATCCACTCATATTAATGTCTGTTTACGCACATGCACAAGCGGCGGAGGGAGAAGGGAATGGTCAAACAGGTTTTTGCGATAAGGAAGTACAAAGTCCTGCCCGTTTAGATCAAGTCATTTCATTTCCTCACCCACATACACACTACAGTGCCCCGTGTTTCTCGTGGCTGCAAAGTGTAAAGTTGTGTTTGAAACCTGTAACGCACTCTGACATTGACATCGACACACTGTATAAACTGTATATCGTTAAAGGCCTTTCTGTCGTGCTTTCGCAGCAATACATCACTAACCATGTGCATCGCAGCTTCCAGGAAGAGGTGAACCGGCTGACCAATCCTGAGACGCCTTTCATTTTTCAGTGGAGAGGATTCATTCGCTTAAAACCAGGTTCGTTGCAGCAGAGAAACGTCTGAAACATACTGAACGAGGAACTCAGGAGACCAGTGCTACGATGTGTCATGAATTAACTTAAATTCGCCACAAGGTGGCAGAATTGCCACAACAACAGTCATCCACATCGGTCCACAAACTCTCTCTTTTCACTGCCCAGTATAATTTATAATGTTGTATTTTTAAATTTGATTGCTTGATACTTGATTAATTAGAGGGATCTCTAGTGACGGTTTAAGGATGAGGTTACAACCAACACTTGACCAGAGTGTCCAGGCTCTGCTAGGAACGTGGTGATGATGACAGACAGACGGACCGACGGACAGATGGATAGGCAGGCAGGCAGGCAGGCAGGCAGGCAGGCAGGCAGGCAGGCAGGCAGGCAGGCAGGCAGGCAGGCAGGCAGGGTGTCAGCTGGTTCCCTAGACCCAGGCCTGGCTGCCAGGGTGGACCTCTATCCTCTGGTCACGTCTGCATTCTGACTCGTTCTATTTGCTCCAGACACCAAATCCAAAGAGATTCAAAAAATCGAAACCGAAGACGACCACACTCAGGAGGGTGCATGGTTCTCACGGTACATTGGGACCTTCCCATGACTATCCTATGTTGTGCTCTAAAGCAAGACAGTATCAGTCTCTGGGTCAGTAGCACTTGGACCCTAGTTTGCATTGACACCAGAAACACATTTGTTTCAATGTATTTGTAGGTGAGTCAAAGTCCTGGGTTTCCAACCCAGTAGCTTGCTAGTATCAGCTTGTGAATGTGGTATCTAATTGACAGACCCTTGACTGACACACACTTAGACATACTCACGCTACCACGCACGCACGCTCTCTCAGTCACTCACGCATGCCATGGAGGAATGGCCTCTCAGAGCAAAGTCTGTGTCCTCTACGGTTCCCCCTGTCGAAAGAACACCTGATACAGGTTGTCAGCGGAGGCCCCCAGGGGCTATAAACCTGAAGTGAGGCTGGCAGATAGACAGGCAGTCCTCACCCAGCACAGAGGAGACTGCGGGGCGCTCTCTTTCGTCTATTTATAGCTTCTATTTATCGATGTCAACCCGTCAACCTGTCCAGGTTTCTCAGCGATCTTCAAGTAAAGTTTGTCTTCAATTAGGGTGGTGATGTCAGGCTGATCTGAACCGCAGTCAAATACCCTGTGTTTACTTCTGCAATCACAAAACAGCCCAAAACGACACAGACCTCTCAATAGATGATCAGAGACCAGAACTATAAATGATTTTTTTTAATTTACATTTAAATATCAGAAAAAAACAAGCACAGTATATCAAGTTAAACAGACGTTCATCGATGCGTCTTTTTTTGTTCATATAAGATATGCTAAAAACATTTTTTTACAACACTTAAAAATATATACATTTACGAGAGAAAGTACATTTATATGAAGGATAGAAAATATGCTGTATCGTATTGCATTGTTGTTCCAATATTCAAGTAGCAGATTATAGTGCCAGTCCCATACGTAATGATTGTAGATTCAACACCTCATAGTGTTCTATGCAACTGTTCCTGTTGCCATATGGAATACTTGCTTTAGTTCAATAACATTTTCTGTTATACACAGGACAAAATGGTGATGTCTTTCTACAATGCAGGTAACGTACCCCAGATAGGACGTAGCATCGATACGGCCTGAGAAACCGCAAACCATCACCACTAACAACACGTCATATAAACATCTAGCTACTTACATCTATTTTACATTCAAATGTTACAAAAAAAACCCCACGTTTTTCTCTCATAGCTGCGTTTGTTTGCCGGCCGTCTCCCCGTCCGCGCTCAGGGCGGGGTTATCGTACGCCTCCAGACTCATCCTCCTGCCCTTCTCTCCCTTCTCGTCCTCGGCGCCGGGGCGACCGCACCGGCAGCAGCGGCAGCAGCAGCGCGCTCCGCAGAACGCCATGCAGGACGTGACCACGCGGTCCCACGGCTCCATGGAGTGCAGCGGCAGGGGCAGGAAGTCCCACGAGCGCAGCCCCACGGGGAGGAAGCGCGGCCAGTGGTTCTGCACGACGTTGATGAGGACGATGATGAGGATGATGAGGATGAGCGGCACCGCCACGCCCACCAGGACCTGCCAGCCGGCCAGCGACAAGCCGAACACCAGCAGAGGCAGGAAGAGGAAGCAGAGGAACAGGTAGAGGGCAGCGAACCAGCGGTATTGTGCCGTCAGGTTGCCCAGTGCCTTGGCCATGCGGATGGGCAGGCGCGTGATGGGAATGGGGTACCACAGCAGGATGCCCGCAATGTTAAAGAAGAAGTGGACCAGAGCAATCTGGAGGGGAACAGGGACACGGGCCCATCAGAGAGCAGCTTCACACACACAAGTTTACACATACGAGTACATGGATACACACACTAGGGGCCACAGACACACACAGGCACACACAGACACTCAAACTTGCGCTCTCTCGCACGCACGCCACACCCCAGCAGAGATACACAGCACTGACAACGCCGGGGGCGGGGGGGCCCTAACCCTGACCTGCAGGGAGTTGGCGAGCGTCTCTCCAGGACTCGCCATGGCAGCCAGGATTGCCGTGGTGGTGGTGCCGATGTTGGAGCCCAGGGTCAGAGGGTAGGCTCTCTCTATGCTGATCACACCAATGCCTGGAGGAGGGCGGAGAGAGGGGTGAAGGAATAGAGGGGTGCGTTGGTGTGGATAGAGGAAGGGTAGATGGAGGGATGGACAGTGATGGGACGGGGAAGGATGCCAGCGAGGGATGCCGGCAGGTAACCGAGGGCAACAGCGATGGGGATGTACCCACCTACTAGGGGTGTGATGGCGGAGGTGAAGACAGAGCTGCTCTGGACGATGAAGGTCATCCCTGCGCCCACCAGGATGGCGATGTAGCCCGTCACCCAGCCGAATGGAAATGGGAAGTCTGTCACAAAGAAACCATGACAACGTGGCAGCGTTAGCGTGGGTCTGGTAGCATTGCAGCATGAAGGGACCAAATAGGAAACTGGGACCACATCTAGCTTTGCACACAGCTCCTTAACTGCTCATGATCAGGATACAGCGTGTATGTGTGTATGCGTCTGTGCGTGTGTGTGCCAGCCTTGTTCACCCCCCACGCATCCAGGATAAGACACCTGGGGTAGGGGTTAAAGGTCGGGGCTGCTCTACCTGCGTAGCTCATCAGACAGCAGGACTTGTTCACCTGTGCTGACTATCAACCAGGACACCCGATTCACAGAGGGGGAGAAAGACTAAGAGACAGAGAGGGAGAGAGAGCGAGAGACTAAGAGACAGAGAGGGGGAGAGAGCAGGAGAGTGATAGACTAAGAGACAAAGAGCGAGAGAGAAGAGGAGAGTGAGAGACTAAGAGACAGAGAGGGAGAGAGAGCAGGAGAGTGAGAGACTAAGGGACAAAGAGGGAGAGAGAGCAGGAGAGTGAGAGTCTAAGCGACAGAGAGGGAGAGAGAGCAGGAGAGCGAGAGACTACGCGACAGAGAGGGAGAGAGAGAGAGCAGGAGAGCAAGAGACTGACCTGTATTGAGCACCTTCTTGATGACCAGGGCCACCTGTCCCTTTAGCATGGAGTTGAGCAGCTTGACGATGAGGATGAGGCAGGAGCAGAGCACCAGCAGGGAAAAGCCCAGCAGGATCAGGCCCACCACCAGGTCCGGCAAGCTGCCACTGGCGAAGATGTGGTGGCCTGCAGACACAACCAAACACCACACACAAAGTAGGTTGGTATCCGTGGTTACGGGGGGTCGACAGTCTGTGAGTTGGTGTCCGTGGTGACAAGGACTACACTCAGGGGTTTGGGGGTGTATCACTGGTGACAGGATTAGGAGTAGGCAAAGAGCAGTGAGATAAGACAGCTCGGTGGATTCGCAGATTCACGGTATCCATGGTTACGCGGAGCAGGCTTTTTCGGGCTCCCTGACAGAGAGAAACAAGGCTAAACAAACACCTGCAGATGACTGAAACAGAGCGACCACAGGCTGTGAGACTCACTAACACTCAAGACCCAAACCTATTCACCTCCACCCCCCCCACCTCCCCCAACCCTCCTGGATGGAAGCTGAGCACGAGGAATGCCAGCAGCACTACAGACTCTGCACTGTCTCTGTTCTGGAAGCTGAACACTCGCCCGTGACAAGGGCCGGTGACCCACGGCAGCTGACCAGACCCCTTCCGGGCCATTGCCACGGAGACGACCTATCAGCTTGGTTCTGGTTGGCTGGATGCAGACCCGATGTGTGGTGATTGGCTCAGAGGTGGTGTGGGCTGGTGTGGGGGGAGGGTGCTTGGGCTGAGTGGCATGAATGGCACTTTTGAACAGGTGGAGGTGAGAGGAGAAGTAGAAGAGAGAATACAGGAGAGGTGGAGGAGAGGTGGAGGTAGAGAGGTATAGGAGAGGTGGAGGTAGAGAGGTATAGGATAGGTAGAGGAGAGGTGGGGAGGGAAAGAGACAGGGAGAAAGACAGAAAGAAAACAAGGGAGAGAGAGAGAAAGGTAGAGAGAGATAGAGAGAAGTTGAAAGGTCAGGTGAGAGTAAGAGGAGATAGAGGAGAGGTAGAGGAGAGGTGGGGAGGGTAGTAGTGGAGGAGGTAGAGGACAGGTGGAGAGTAAGAGGAGATAAGTAGGAAGAGAAGGTAAGGAACAAGTGGAGTAAGAAGAGATAGAGGAGAGTTTAGAGAGAAAAAGGTTAGCGAGAGCTAACGATGAAGGAATGGGGATCCTGAATGGAAGTCATTCTTCTGCTTCCAGGAAGCTAGTCTGGGAGCAGGAGGGTGGAGGAAGAGGGGAGGAGAGGGGGGAGACTGTTTGCTGAAATGTTCTCTCGATATTCAAGGTTTACATAACAGAACGTTAAAGATAAGACAGAGAAAGAGAATGAGCTCAGGGCAGTCCATGTCTGGAGACGATATATCCTACATGTGGTTGTGCACAGGCACTGCTATGAATGAAAGAGTGTTATCTAAAAAGTTCTATCTTACACAAGAGGGCTTAAGACGTTCATCATTTCTGTGTTTCTAAAGATGGACCCAACTGTCTCTCTGATGCAGGAACGCGCTGCCGGAGACGACACGTTCAAAAGTGATGGGTGTGGCTGATACTACACATTTCTAGCACCGAGAGGTTGATGTGCTCGA
>BROE01000028.1:6548662-6562871 GCA_036571765.1 Plecoglossus altivelis
GAGGTAGAGAGATAGAGGAGAGGTTTAGAGAGAAAGGTAGCGGAAAAAGGGAGGCTTACGGGAAGGGGAACCCCATTTGGGTTTTTTTCTGGGAATTGGAAGTCTTCTTCTGCTTCCAGGGAAAGCTAGTCTGGGAGCAGGAGGGGGGAGAGGGGGGAGAGGGGGGAGACTGTTTGCTGAAATGTTCTCTCAGGTTACTCAGACGTTCAGTGGCTCAGGGCAGTCCAGTCTGGAGGACATTTCCTCATTGTTGTGCGGTGCTGTGTCTTTCTAGAAGTTTCTCGAGGCTTGCGTCATCCTGTGTTTCTAGAGGACCAACTGTCTCTCTGATCAGCCTGCTCGGCGACCGTGGTGGGCTGTACTCACATTTCTCCAGGTTGATGGTCTCGGACACGTTCTTCTGGGTCCAGGTCAGGTTGCCCTCCATCCAGCAGGGGGCACCAGCAGTGCAGTTTAACATGCTCGGGACAGTCACATTCATCAGAGTCTGCCATAACACGGGGGGAAAGGACAGATTCAGGATGATAAATCAGTCTGACACAACACAGAAGAAGAACTAGACAGATACTGGTGAGAGAGACCCAGACTCCAGGCAATATGCTCATTCAAACAGACCGGTCATAATGAAGAAAATCTCACAAGCGATGGGACATCAAAGAGACAATAAATCATTCCCCATTTAGAGTATATTTTGGCCTGGACACCGGAGTGATCAAACATTAACAGGGGGGACGCCGGTGAAAGGTAACCACATTTGTTATTCTATCAGTCCTTCTGCCAGGAGAGCTCATAAATCACCACCAAGATTAATCAGTTTAAGGACAGACAGAGAACAATATGTGTAAGCGTGTGAATGTGTGTGTGAATGTGTGCGCGCGGGTGCGTGTTTGTGCGCGCGCGCGTGCGTGCAGGCCGTGGGCCACCAGGGATCTTTCGCTCACCGTGTTTTTCTCCGTTTTGCACCAGATCTTGATCAGACTCTTGTTTCTAGCCAGGGGGTCACCGGTGGCAATGCCGCTGATCACAGATTTGTCGAGCTGGGAGAGAACAAGACAAGGATATTTCGACCGACGCTCTTTTACATCCTGAAATGAAGCTGCGTAAAGTAAGATGGTTCTTTCTGGATCAGTCACACGAATGCTTTGATGTGTTTCCCCTTTCCCTGTCAACTCTAATATCTAGGTTATATATCAACTGAGATATGAAGCCACAGTCCAAAGTAGCTACCTCTCAGCTACCAGACACGATAAGAGCGTGTCGGCTCCAGTCGGACGCTCTCAGTGAGGTGCGTGTGAGGGTGGCTACCTGTATGATGGAGCTGGTGAGGGGTTCTGTGATGACTTTGAGCAGGTCGGGGGCGTCCTCTCCACCCTGGATGTTGAAGGACTCGATCAAGAGCTTGGTGAGCTTGTACAGCATCCCAGACGCCACCTCCAGGGGCAGCAGCACCAGCACCGACAGCCAGTTGAAGAAGTCGTGGACCGTGGCTCCGCCAAACGCCCTGGTGGCCCCCGGGGGAAAGAGCGATCCTCGTCAGTCGGACTGTGAGTGGGCTTTATGGAAGTGCTGAGACTGCGTGATAGAGGATGTGTTGGGGTTTGGGAGACTGCGTGATAGAGGATGTGTTGGGGTTTGGGAGACTGCGTGATGGAGGATGTGTTGGGTTGGGTGACTGCCTGATAGAAGATGTGTTGGGGTTTGGGTGGCTGCGTGATAGAGGATGTGTTGGGGTTTGGGTGACTGTATGATAGAGGATGTGTTGGGTTGGGTGACTGTATGATAGAGGATGTGTTGGGGTTTGGGTGACTGCGTGATAGAGGATGTGTTGGGGTTTGGGTGACTGCGTGATAGAGGATGTGTGACTACCTGCGGAACTCGTTCCTGTCCCCGGCCTGCATCACAGCCACGATGGTGTTGGTGACAGACGTGCCAATGTTCGCTCCCATAATGACCGGGACCGCAGACTGCACCTCCAGCACTGGAATACACCACAAGATCTTCATACCCGCACATGTGTGTGTGTGTGTGTGTGTGTGTGTGTCCGTGTGTGTCTACTCCAAGCCAGACTCACATCCTGAGGACACCATGCTGACCACGATGGAGGAGGAGGTGGAGGAGCTCTGGACCAGCACAGTGACCAGCACCCCGATGACGAGGCCGGCCACTGGGTTAGACAGCACTGCGTTGTCCTGGAAGATATCTCCAGCCACCTTCCCTGTGGTCACCAAGCACAGAGGAAAGGAGACCGTACTGAGATCGAAACTAAACTGTTACATCAGAGGCAATTATCTTTTTTTTCCCCCACAAGTGAATTGGGAGTGTGCTCGAAATGTTCCGATTTTCTACAGTTGAATATTTAAAGCATCATCAGCAACACCCAAAGCGTATGAGCACATCCGTGCGAGAAAGCGGACGATCGATCCAACCTGTCTAGGGAGTGTATACTGTGTGTCTGTAGTTCACATCAGCGTAAGCTCATGGAACTCATACAAGCTCTTTTATGGCGATGTGTCACTGGTCATCAAAACACTCAGGACAGCATGTGATATGGAACAGTGTTGCCGTTGTTGAGATATGCTGCAGTTATTCCTCAAATGTTGGTCGACGTCCCAGAATTCTTGACCTTGGCCTTTTCATATCGCTTCACTCACGTGCTTATTTTATAACAGACAGAACTGCTTGATTGTACATCAGACATAATAGCATTGTCTTGTCTTCAACGTGCTATGCGGACAACGATGTTGCGTTGATTGGTTAGCGAATGCTAACCAATCGAATGCTCGATGGGATTTGCATTACCTCCAACCAGCTGGAAGGCAGAGCTGAGCACGTCCAGAGAGCAGACGAACATGTAGAGGAATCCCACCAGCAATACCAGCTTCATTATGGCTGTGACCACCCGCAACACCTTGCCCTTCGTGTCCAACTCTGCTCCCAGGACAGAGAGAGAGAGAGAGAGAGAGAGAGAGGAGGCGGAGGAGAGAATCGAAGAAGAGAGAGAGAGAGAGAGAGAGAGAGGAGAGAGAGAAGAGAAGAGAGAGAGAGGGAGAGAGAGAGAGACTGAAGGAGAGAGGAGAAGAGAGGAGAGAGGAGAGGATGAGAGAGAAGAGAGAGAGAGAGAGAAGAGAGAAGAGAGAGAGAGAGAGAGAGAGAGAGAGAGAGAGAGAGAGAGAGAGAGGAAGGGAGAGGGGGAAAAGGGGTTAAGAACTTTTGAGTTGCATATACAAATAAACGCATAAAAGAAAACTGCATTCGAAACGCATGAACAACGTCCAAAGAAGGTAAACAACATTTAGACACACATTTGTAGAAACGTGTGGTTGATGATTTATATTCAAAGCTGAACAGAGAAGATAGGTTGCCTAGTTCTTGTTGTTATTGCTCAGTGTTAGCCCAGGACTGCAGAGCTCACCTGACCACTTCATCCCTGTGTCTTTCAGTTCCGGAAGGTCCCAGGGATCATCAGCTCCTTCCGTCTCGTTGGACACCAGATCCACCGTGGAATATGCCGGAAGAACCGCTAACTTGTTTGGTGTGGCACTGTCATCATCTGAAGGGTGAAGGGACATGTGGACATCATTAAGGGCCAATGTTTTGACTCCATTTGCATTTTTGTTCGAACTATGCACTTTTGACAAGTTATTACAAGGTAGAATAGTAATGTTAGCATAGCAGAGAATTAAGGATCAGAAGTGCATTCTGTTAAAACAACAGAAATCTTGTTACTTAGTTTTATGTTTTCAGGAGAGGAGAGAAAAAAGGTGGAGGGAGGAGGGTGGAGAGAGGAGGGTGGAGGGTCAAGAGGTTCGAAAGAAATTAAATCATAAAATGAGATTGACTTACCAAGTGTATGAGAGGAGTCCTCCCCACCTTCCGGGCGTGGGGCCATGACCTGTTCAGGAGATGAAGGAGACATTGACTGACAGAGACCTCCACACCTCCTTTTTATGTGAATGATTCTCAAGTTATTTTGATATCCTCCAACGCTAACTTCTCCTCTGACCATGCAGTCACACCGTTTCGAAGTTCCCGTTGGCACTATCGCACTTGTCATCATGATTAGACTTTTTTCCAGACAAACCTTTCTTTTGGTTAAAAGAAAAAAAACTTGCACAACATCCGTGTTTTAGCTAAATAGATATACGTAGTATCAGACGTCGCTACCACAGCCTGCAGCATCCCCCACACCAAAAAAAAAAACGATTCTTGAAACAATGATTAGGCAACTCATTTACGCACTTCAGTGATCATTGGCAAGTTAAGTAAGTTAAGATAATTAGTAAAACATATTGTTTTAATATTCTGATAGGGAAAAGCATTGCATAACGTTACGGCCAGGTATTGACTCTTACCTGTTCTGTAGCTAAATCATTGAGATGTACAAGTATAAAGTTGACAGTTTACGCACCTGCGATGTTGTGCCTGAGTCGATGCAGAATTCCTTAACTGGGAGGAGAGTAGTTGTTGTTGAGTAGTTCACCTGTGCTACAAGCAAGTCTAGTTGCAGTATATATAGCTCTGGGCTGGTAAAATCCGATCGTCCCTGTTCAAAGTTCGTACAGTAACAGGCATGTCTTATTTAACCAGTAGGCTCAACAAAACAATATTCTACATCACGTTGAATATATGATAATGTGCCCTTAAGATTCCATGTCAATTTGGAAACGTTTATGGCCATTTAGAAATGTCAAGGTTTTCAAAAGTCCCTGGTTTTCAGAGGTAGGTCAACCTCCCGAATAGTTTACGAATAATTAATGTTTTCAAGAGTTTTGAATTTATACGTCATCAAGAAATATTGATAGGATGTCTTTATGCTGTCAAGGGTTTTGAGTCTATACATGTTCACAGTTTAAAGCACATATCGGTGAATAATCCTCGGTTTTCCATCCCTTTCATTCCTAATTCACCAAACAAGGCATCGATGTATTGCCTGGAAACAGACTTGCAGAAGCGACTATCCATAAAAGGTCCGCCACCAAGGTCACGTCGCACACGCAGATAGTAAATGATCATTGATGCCCTCCTGTGGTTGCAAGTGGAACGTCACCATTTCAACGTTCAGCAGACTGTTCGGTACCGTACGAGTTCCAAATGTTTGATTCATTTATAATCATCAAACGTGTAACTTATCCCCTGTGCCGTAGTGTGTGGGAGACTCGCGTAACCTATTACACAAACACAAACAAAGGCATGCATGCAAACACACGGGTATGGTAAGCCAACTCCAACACAATCAATCACACACAGTCAAATATACATATCCACACCATAAACTCTTATCAATACAGCCTTACGGAAAAATGTATGATAGACATTCGCTTTTTGTTGAGTAAACAATTTCCAATCTGGCAATTCCAATGTTGTGTTATTGGGTTCACTGTGTTCATGACAAACTTACTGCTCAAACTTAATCACTGACAGTGGATGCTGTGACATCGATGAACGCTGATAATTGCTGATCATTGGTATGTGATACTGAACACGTGACGTGGACGATTCCATCCCTGTCGGTGCTCAGCTGGGGCATCTCGCGAGGCAGGTCTGTATGATCTTCCCGTGTTCCCACCGCCTTCAGTCACTCTTACATCAGAAACACGAACGCATGCCAAACGGATTGCTGTACAGCCCAAAGAACAGACCATCCCAGACATTCAGTCTGCCTCGGAGATGCGGCTTGTAAATCAGAAATCATTTAAGAACAAATCAAATCGTTAAATGAGCAAATGAATCATCATGTATCCGATTAAAAAACAATGATGCTCACAGAGCTTCCAATGTACTGAGTTATTAATTATTAACACTATAAAAACAGATAAGATAAGTCCTACATATCTGAAATGGTTGTTAAAGTTTTGTGGATGATTCCACAAAACGTTCTGCTTCAGTGTATATGTGTGTTAATCGTGTTAACAGTGATCACTGTAGTTTATCTGTTGCTTGGGGTTGAAATGTGTTTGTCAATGTGCACTTCGACAGGGCTTTCTCACACACCCTTTGAAACCATCTGAAATACACATACAGGCCTTTCGTTGGGTTTGGAAGATCCTCCCCCTCCTCCCCCTCATCTCTCCTCTTCCCCTCTCCCTCTCTTAAAGACGAAAATGTTCATATTTTGCATAACTGACTGTTTGATTAATTGACATATTGACATATTTGAAGTAACATTAATGTAAAGAAAACCACATTCATCACACACGCTGTTAAGGAGTCACACCTGTCACATCTAGCCATCTACCAGAGATGGCACAGCACACAATTACTCATTGACTCCAAACTAATCCCATCCTTGTACACGATGAAAGCATCTCAGTGCGCCGTGCCTAACCTGAATCACAACCTTTACCCTGCCCCCCGCGGACTCTGGATTAAAAAGGGAGATTAGCAATCGAGGATTTTCAACGACATCATGAGGACATCGGGTCAAAGTTTGTCCTGCCGCGATTAGTAATCGCGTCGATAAGCATCACCCACTCAAGAGTCGCTGGCGTGAAGCGACATTCTCCACGGGTCAGTTATGGCAGCAGAGTTAGAGTTAATGATTGTTGTCTGGGCCATCTAGTCAGTGCTGCTTATCTCCCAGGTCAGTGAGTTCAACTCAACAGTAGTCACTAAGAGGAGGATCCTAGCTAGGCAGGGCCTGGTACCTTACTCTCAGCTGCTGGAAACTTGTCTTAACTAGTTCTGTGTTTCAGAGAGCGAGGTTGCGTCAATGTCACCATTTCGCCTCGGGGGGGTGAGGACAAGGCCTTAACCCTCGGAGGAGATGAGGACAAGGCCTTAACCCTCAGAGATGAGGACAAGGGCCTAACCCTCAGAGATCAGGACAAGGCCCTAACCCTCAGGAGATGAGGACAAGGCCTTAACCCTCAGAGAAGATATGGGCTAAGAAACCTCAGGAGGAGCCACTCAGCCAGGGATGCTCTCTGCCAGAAACAGATACATGGACGGAAAGTTGTTTCTGAGAAGTTCTATTTGATTCTGGAGGAGCCTGAGAATCTATCTGGCTTGATCAGAGATGAGTGGCACCAGAGACAGACAGTGTCTACCTGGGCAGAGTTTCTTTACCACATCTTTGGGAGTGTCTGTTATCTGAGCTATACTGACCAGCAGAGGGCCCCAACTACCACACAATGCACTAGGATTCACAACAGCAAATATACCAGATGTGGTCAGTTAGTAAGGATATGGAGCACAGACAGGGATGTAGGTATACTACACACACACATACACTCGCATGTTTACGGAAACTACACCCCAATTACACCCCAACATACCCATGCATACACCCCCCCCACACACACACACACACGCACAGAGTGATACTCTTTCTGTCATAGTAGTTTGCCATTTTTCGAAGCAGACCGACCCTGCTGTCTTCATGGCTGTGGTCAGCACATTCAGCGCACACACATCTTAGGGTGCAGACCCTCACTTCCAATCTGGATCGCATCCCGCTGCGTGAGGACGGTTTCCGAACGATCTCGGCTTTTGCTCTGACTACAGTTGTAGGATGAGGACGTTCGACGCCGTGGTTTTAATGCAGATAAAACGTTAGGCCGACAAGCCAAGGCTTTATTACGAGCAATTACAGTAGCCCCTCGGTCGGCAGTCTCACTACCAAGACAAATTATAGAGGACAAGGTTAAACGGGACATAAACAGAAGCTTAGGTCGTGATCATAGGATATGCCAGAAAACCGCTGACTTGTGGAGAACGTTTTAGAAATCAATATAATGGCTGAGAAACCTAAATAAACGAATCGCCTTCAAAAACGTGAGAGCGGACTATTTTTCACATCGCCCGCCGTCTGATCCGACGCAACGGCGAATGGTTGCAATTTGAAAGTCAAGGTTAGCCATCAACACCAATTTATCTGCTCCAACGGCTTCCTCCTGGCTTTCGCCGACTCGCCTCCCGGCGCACGGCCACTGCAGGGTCGCACGAGCTGACACCGCACGGGTAACGGCCTCGTCGGTGATTGATCGGTAACGCTGCCTTCAAAGCACTCTAGATGGACCGGCAGTTATTTATTTCCCGAAGGAAGATGAGAAATGAAGCCGTGACCTCTCGGAGCTGTGGCCATTTTCATATCTCCGGGACGGAGGAGACCGTGGATTAACGCTGACAGTACAGTTGTAAAATGTGCTGTTGGGATGACCAATTATGGGCTTTCCTGACATTTCATATCAGCTAGTCTTAATGACATAACTTATTTAGAGAGTACTAAGCCAGGGTTCACCATGTGAATCATATCATATCATAAACAATACGGTTATAGTTCATAAACTCGTATTATTATTATTATGTAACAATTACACTCAAACAATACCAAGATAGTGAGGCCTACTGTATATGGGGAGATGTTTATTGCAACAAATGGCCTTGTAAAAACGATTCGCAGGGGGGTATCATCTTCCCTCCGTTGGCATCCATCTTGCTGTTTAGTAGCGGAGCATGGTCTGGGGAAACAAGACCAGGTTTGTTCATGTTATTCAGGAGACAAACAGAGTCAGAAGGAAACAACATGGGGACATAAGCAACGCCACCAAAAACATGGGGGACGGGGGACCAAGAGAAATAGAGGGAGAGAGGGGGGCACACAGAGAGAGGAGAGACTAAGGTACAGGAGAGGAAGACAAGAAAGGAGAGAGAGAAGGGTGATAACATTCTCAGTCGCATATACCTATATCTAGCTATATCGATATAGATACAGATATAGATATAGATCTATATCTATATAGATATATATATATAGAGAGAGATAATCTATATATAATAGATCTATATATAGATGGATATGGATATGTATATATACACATATATATTAATGTGTTCCAAAACCTCTTTAAAAGACCGTGGGAAGGGTAACGAGGTGAGGTGAAAGGTCACGGCGGCCTTGCAGGGTGACTTACATCGCTGAGCCAGTCGGTGAAGGCGGAGGTGCGCGTGAACACGGTTGGCTTCTTCACTTCGTTACAGATACGTGACGACACGAAGCTGGTGACTCCCTGTACATACCAAAGTCCATCCGAGCCCTTACAGTTCAGTGGGCCTCCGGAGTCACCCTGGGGTGGAGGCGTGGGGGCGAGGGGGGGGAGTGAGGTGAGATAAGGCGGGAGAACAGAGAGCGATGGTGGTGTAGATGATAGGACAGTAGTTGGCATGATAAGGTCTTTAGCTGGACTTTGTACCTCCACAACTCAGCTGAACACTCGCTATCCTGTGCTAGCAATACTACACCAGCTGTGTGTAGTGAGAAATCCTCACAGGCTCATTTTCTAGGTAGCTACTACACATTCTCCTCTATCTAGGTAGACTTTTACTACAGTGTGTATATACAATATACACTAACTGTACCACGTATGCTACACTGGATACTACACTGGATATACCAAACAAGGTACTTCCATCACACTGGCGATGTGTACTGACTGTGTACTACCATAGCTATGAGTGCTAGTTGAGTGTAGTACACTAGCTATGCATCCTAGCTGTGCGTACTAGCTATGTCTACTAGACTCCCCCCCACAGTTGGGAAAATGCGCTGTCCTCACATTGCATCCTGAGATCTCGTCTCCTCCAGCGCAGATCATGGTGTTCTTCACGTTGATTCCCCACCAGTCGCTACGGCTGCACACGCTGTGCTCCACCACTGGCAGCAGAGCCTGCTGGAGACGGTCTGGCATGGGCCCGTGAGCTGGGGAGGGCACACACACCTCATGGTTCACACACACACACGCGCGCGCGCGCACGCAACCGGGCCTCCTAGTGACAGTCACTGGATATAGCTCAGGTGGCTCACAGTCTCAGGTTTGAATTCTGGCCACTTTGCAAGTGACATTGAATAAAGTGCTACAGGGCTTAATGAAAAAAAATAATATAATATTCATGGCAGAATATTCATATTATATTCATTCATCCAAATATTCATATTTGGAAGTAACAGCCATGCAGTGTGCCCATGTGAGATACAGCAAAGTCTAGCTTCTACGAACTGGCCTTCCTGGCTCAGAGAGGAGAGGGTGTGTTGACCAGGGCAGTGATAGAGAGGAGGAAAGGCTGGATGATTACAGAGGTGTGTGTGTGTGACAGAGAGAGACGTACTGTAGAGGTTTCCCCAGCCGGTGATGAAGCAGGGCGCTGCGTGGGCAGGGATGTCGCCCGCCTCCGGGAGACAAGCCACGCCCACCTGCTCCGTCATCACAGGGGCCTTGTCCAGTTTGAGCAGGGCCAGGTCGTTCCTGGGGTCCGCACAGCGAACAATCACATGGCTGCAGGTCTCATTCGCGTGGACAAACCCCCCCACCCCCCCTCGTGAGATGAATTGCGCGTGTTGCGTCTCACCCGCAGGCCACGCAGTCGATGTTCCAGCTGGGATGGACCACGATGCGTAGCAGCTCCCTGGTCTGTTCTGAGCCTTCCTGCACGGTCATGTCATGCTCCCCCATGACCACGCGGTAGATATCTCCAGGCCTGGGGGGCAAGGGAGGGGGTGAGGGGGTGGGGCACTGAGGCGATTGACATGCTGTTCGTTTGAGAGCCACTTTCCCACAGATCTCACTAGGGGAGGAATCTGACAGTCTCTTTTGGGTTGTGACATTCCTGACTGTCGAGGCTGTCGGGTCGTACCATTTCTGCCTCCCTAGGTCGGACCATTCGGTGTGTGTTCTGGGTCGTACCATATGCAGTGTCCAGCGGTCAGGACCCAACGAGGGCCGACCAGAGTTCCTCCGCAGGTGTGGTGGTACCTGCTGCCGTGCTTCACCTGAAGGGAGATCTGAACACACGACACACAACAAACACGTCTTCAAGTTGATCCAAACTAAACACAGGCACTACACGCTCCCCCCCCCCCAAAGATCACTGTTACAGTTGAGTGGTGGGGAAGGACCCACACACAGGAGAGACTGGCAGGCAAAGTTCCAAACGAGGGTTTCATTTGTGAATGGAAAAACAGGTAGGGCACTCAAAGTAACAGGCAAGGACAAGACAAGGGACTGGACACAAAAACTGAAAACCGAAATCCACAGAACTAAACAAGACGCAGGTGGACATGATGAGACTAATGAGGTCAGAACATCAAAGCAATCAGCCAGACAGGTGAAGACAATGATGCAGGGAAACGGCAGGACAGGCACCAGCCCCTCTAAAAACAACACACGACTCCCACACCAAACGACATCCGCTGGCTCGCCCCGCGTAATAACCCAGTGCCAGTCAATTTCTCTTGTCATGTCTTCTGCTCTTCACTATCCGCCACTCTGCCCACTACCTCCATTTGAAAAACTGCTGGGCCCACGCTACCAATAGGGTGCCACCAAAACTCGTTACACCCACTACAAACCCTGCAACGTTTGACATGCTAAGCTGTCGCGTCCTCCGGCCATAAAGCAACCGCCCCTACAGTAAAACTCTCTGATAACACATCGCTGCCCCGAGCAAGTTCAGCCAGCACCTAGAATTCACGATTCCGATCCTATCCATCCGTTGACGATGAGGGAGGGAGGGGGTGGAGGGTTGCTGACCTGCCAGGGCCAGCTATGAGGGGTGGCGTCCACGCCATTCACCACCCTGCTGGTGGACGGTTCCACGGCCGGCTTTCCACATCCGTGCGCTGGAACACACACCACATGGACACGCTAAAAACACACACACATGAATGCACAGGCTGGCGTGGACATGCTAAAAACATGCAAGCATACAAACCTATGCTGCACAGACATGCTAAAATCCCACATCCAGTGTGCGTGGCAGGTGTGTATACAGGTGTGTCTTCAGGTGTGATCGGCGCTACTTACCATACGCAGCCAGCAGTAACACCAGGGACAGTCTCTGCAGCATGTTGTCTGTAGGGATTTGAAGCTCAGTTTTTCAGAACACAGGTTTTATACTCTCTGCCTGCCTAACTTGTTAGTCTGCCTGTCCGACGGTTTGCCTGCCTGCCTGCCTGCCTGTCTGTCTCTCTCCAAGCCTGTCTGTCTGTTGGGTTCTATTGTACCTGCCGGGTCCATCTGTCCCCTGGTCATCTTATCAGACCTGCTGTACCGGGCCTGAGAAGAACCTTCTGTCCATCAGATGCTACAGAGCCCCCACCCCAGCCCCTCAAGAGGTGTGGGTGGGTGAGGAGGAGACGGGGGGAGGTTGCGGGGGAGGGAGGAAGGGAGGGACGGTGGGTTGTAATATCTACCTTTGGTGATAAACACCGCTGGCTGTGCATAACCAAACAGAACAGACTGTTCTCAGGCAAGAAAGGAGGCAGAGAGAGAGAGAGAGAGAGCGAAACTCCAGAGAAAGAAAGCCAGTGATTGTGAGATACAGAGAACAGGGAAAGAGAGAGAGAGAGAGAGAGAGAGAGAGAGAGAGAGAGAGAGAGGGAGAGAGAGAGAGAGAGAGCGGGAAGGAGCGAGAGATTGAATGTTGGGCTTAGTGTCGTCAGCTGTTAGCATGCAGCTGACTGCGAGAAGCACATTTTCTTCCCCTGACCGCAGAACTCGATATGCTTGGGTTGCGTTCAAGAGAAACAGTCCTATAACAACTTTCTCCTCCTTTAATAAATAAAAGGAGGGACGTGGAGCCCAGGGCCCCACTTCTGCTCAGCCTGGAGCCCATTCTTCACGCCTCCCTCTCCCAGACAGACTCCGATGCTCCCTGGGGGGGGGGGAGACCAGGAACTCCCCAGGAAGAGACAGCACACATCCATAAATCCCCTCCCCCCCCTTGAAAGAAGCAGAGCGAATCAGCGTTAGCCCCAAACAGCTCAAAGGATTGTCTTGTTTTCTTCCACTCTGTTAGACTAATTCTCTATGCCGGTGATTTGGAGCGCTGATTTATGAGACGTGTAGCGTGTTTACATTACAGGGGAGCGAGGGATGGGTGCTACATCTGCTGATCTCCGGAGTGAGTATTAGGCAGCTAGCTAGACAGCTACCCTCCTCAGACCATAGGTAGGATTCTGACTAAGACAGGATGGCTCCCACGTGAGGTTTTCCTCGCGTGCACGTGCGCTTGCGTGCTCGAGAGGTCGCGTGAACGTGGGTCGATCTCCGGGCGTGCTTGAGAATGCAGGGACGTCTCTGTGCGTGAACGCGAACCCATCTGTGCGCGTGTGTGCGTGTGTATGTGCGCGTGTGCGCGCGTTGCAAAGATACACTGACACAGATCTGTTCTCCCCGACGCGCACGCACAGATTCTACCGGAAGCAGGAGCTTGAGAGATCTCTCTGACTTCAGGACCGACCGGTAGCGGTGTGTCGGCGTGGCTGCATCAGGGGTAAATGTATCCATCTCCTTGAGAACTTCTCATGTTCTCCATTAAAACAAACCCTCAACGACGCTGCGTAAATCAAGCGTTTTCAAGGAGAGTAACGGCTCGGTCGTTCTCCTCGTCCACTCGGGTTTTAAGACTGAGATGAATCATCTGGCGTGAGCCTTTTCCGTCTTTACGACCAGGTCTATCTGCTAAGGGTTGCATACATGTCAGGAACCCAGCGTTTCCAGCGCGAAGATGCTGGAAACGTAGACAAATGGAGAGGTTTTTCCCGCATAAATCACGTTTAACTGAGCTGTCAGGTGAGCTGGGGAACATCCGCTTCGCTGTCAGAGGGTGAGGAATCTCCGTCATTAATATAAGGCCTGAAAATAGTCAATAATTAATGCGTGCCAGCAGCGGCCTGTAATTAGTTCATAAAATAACACCGTTTCACTCTGGGGAGAGATGGGCGTGTGGGTGGGTGAGTGCGTGTGGGACTCGCGCGCGGAATCCCTCGAAGATGGCTGATTGGAATTGTGTTTGACATGAAAGTCTGGGGACAGTGGAGATCCTATTTGGCCAGGTTGAGTTAATGTGCGTGTGAACGTGTCATGTTGAGTCTTTCACAGCAGGGAATTAATGAGTACATCTTCGCCGTCGGACGGACCGCGTGATGGTTTTAATTCAGACGCACAGCTACATGTGATTGGGTTCAAAATGATGGATGAGTTTGCCCTGCAAAGGGATGAGGGGAGGTGCTTCCCGCATCATCCACAAGCTCAACGCCATCTCTCCTCTCTCTCTCCTCGTCCTGTCCGGACGAGGTGTCTAATGCGCAGTCAAATTCATCTTCAACGTTTCCACTGGTTTTGTCTCATCTTAAAATCAATTACACTGTATAATGTACTAAAACTAAATTAATTTGACAATCCTTCCTCTCCTCTCCCGCCTCCCCTTCAGG
>BROE01000028.1:6594278-6606107 GCA_036571765.1 Plecoglossus altivelis
TAGGTCGCTGAGGTTAGCCCGCGGAGAAGCCCACAAAAAACATTGCCGGCACAAAGCAAACAAGGCTGGGCTCTCCAATACCTCAATGATGGATTTATCGAAACTGTGTGAGGCTGCCGAGAGGAAGAAGAGCGTGTTTATTTAAAAATGCTTAAATGGGATCCTTTTAAGGCCTCAGCCACAACTTAGAGAGAGGAAAAAAGAAGAATACGGCAAACCACAGGATAGCCACTAGCTTGTAATTCTGTCAAAAATACATAAACACAAAGAAGGAGAGAGGAGAGAGAGAGAGGGAGGGAGGGAGAGAGAGAGAGGGAGGGAGAGGGAGAGAGAAAGGGAGGGTAGGGTGTCTTTTCCAGTGTTCCATGTGATCCAGGATGAGAGAATGAGAGAAAGGAGAGGGAGACGAGAAGAATAGGGTCTAGTGTAATGCACGCGAGTTCGGTTAAAGTCAGGGTTTAGGTCACTACTACATGGGAAATAATTAACTTGGGGTCAAGTAGGGAGGTTCCCTTCTCCCTTCAACCTCACCCTCACCCTTACCCTCAACCTCAACCTCACCCTCACCCTCAACCTTGCCAACCCCGACCCCTCCAACACCACCTATTTTTCCAAGCTCCTCAGCTATTTCCCTCCCCCTCCTCCTCTGCCACTTGCACCGTTGCAATTCTGGGAGATGAAAGCACCTGAACAGAACATCCAGTATAGAGAACCTAAGGCATGTTTATATCCTATTAGATCATTATATAACATGAATTAACACAGAATATGGAGACACCTCTTGTCTGCTAAAGTGAATACGCTCAATTGTGTCATTTCGCGTGGCATGAAAGCGTGATGGAAAAGCAGTTTGCGCCCCAAGTAAACATGACAAACAAGGTAGTGTTTTGATTCCTAGACTGAACTGCAAGTGAAGCCGCTACTAAGAAGCCCTTTATATATTCATCGTTGTGTAATGAAGGTATATGGCATCGACTGACCGTTGCTCTTTATGTTATGCGATTAAACCCTGGGTTCTTACATGACAAATATGTACTCAGCTTACAGACTGGAATGCACACACTGCAGGAGGTCACAAGGGCTTGTTACCCCAACGCACTGAACCACTTTGTTATTTACGACGCTAGATTATAGGGTTACAGTGCCCATCCCCCCGTCCTTGTTGACCTCAACCCCCCCCCCCCCCTCCCCCCCCCCCCCCCCCACGCCACCATTTTTCCTCACCTGCTGTTTGGGTTTAGAGGACCCCCTGAATACTGACACCAGAGGAGAGATTGGGCACACTGTGGGTATCTGTCCATTGGTGGCGGGGTGAGTTGCGGGAGGTATAAGGGAGTGTTCGGTGTTGTATACAGTTGCTGGTGCCCTGTCGTTGGCGCGGAGAGCTAATGCCGATGTGGTGGTTAGATGTCCTTCCTCCTCTTTCTCCCTCTGCTCCCTCCTCCCTCCTCTCCTCCCTGCCCTCCTCCTTCCTGTCCTGGGCCACTTTCCAAGTGTCTGGGCGGCCCCCCCCTCCCTCAGACCAGCCCCCTTGCACACCTCCTCAGCAGATTCCCTCTCCCTTCTCCTCCTGATTTCCCCTGGATCCAATTTAGAGAAAGCCCCCTAACCCTAGGAGCATTACATCCCGACCGACGACTTTTTACGACCGCTAACAACCGCTCCAGAAAACAGTGAGCAACATTGTTCGCGTTCGGAGGCTTCGCCCACTCGCGTGCGCCGGGAACGGAGAAAAAAAAGCCCACACGGGCTTCCCCCTGCCGAATGTCGTGGGCCCAAACTGAGAGTGTGGCTCTGGAGGAGGGACAAACACCTTGGCCGGAGAGGAGCTCTGGTTCTGGGGTCCAGTTCAGCTTGTTCAGGACCGGGCATTGCGGGGGGGGCTGGAGATTCACGGAGTCACCCAGAGAATGAAAGGATGTCTGGGACTTAAAGTTTGAGGACTGGATCAATCAAGAGTCCCTCCTGCATGTCACTTTGGGTGAAACCTTAAATTAGTATATTACTATTACTATTACTATATTACTATTGTTTTACACTGTCTTCCTTGCTCCTGAAAGCCAGGAATGACTGACAGAAAATCGACACATTTGAAGTATACTTGCAATTTGTAAAAAAAAGACTAATATAATAAAAATGTTTCATTTAACAAATTGGAATTGTATTCAGTGTTGTATGGTGCACTGGGCGAACCTGTAAAGTTGGATCTCGTGGCAGGAGGTATTTCGATTTTTGCTTTGGCATATTTAGGCTTTCGTAGGTCGCAGGGAAGGGTTGAGATTCCAAACAGCCTCTCTACTACACATGTGTTGGGTTAAAAGTGAGACATAAAAAACCCAAGTCCTGAAGCTGACCTGTACCCCCTGCCTCTCCCCCGCTCTCACCCTGCCTTTCCCTCCTCTTCCTCTCTCACACCCTCCCTCGTTTGCCCACACTCCACCGCCCCTCCCCTTATCCTCGCTCCCTCGCCCTCCTCCTCCCCGTCCTGCTCCTTCCTCCCCTCCGGCCCCTTTCCTCCTATCCTCTCCTCCCCAACATACCTCCTCACGTACCTCCCTCCCTGTTCCTCCTCCCCCTCCCCCCCCTCTCGGTACGGTCTCTGTGAGCGGTCGGGTTTATCACCTGCGAGAGTCAGTCCGCCCTGCATGTGATTCATGGTGAAAGGCCCCACGTGGAACTCCCTCTCTGGACAGTGTGGAAGGGGGACACAGTTCTCTGTGACACCAAAGATTCACAGTTCTTCCAGGAACCCCTCTGTGCAGCCTGAGAGATAGACAAACAAGCAGGCAGACAGGCAGGCAGGCACACACACACGCATCTGCAGTGGCCAGCGGCAGGCAGGGGCAGGCCAGACATGAGGCAGGCAGGCAGGCAGGCAGGCAGGCAGGCAGGCAGGCAGGCAGACAGTGAGACAGACAGAAAGACAGAAAAACAGAAAGAAAGGGTGGACAGAGAGGAAAAGGAGAAAGAGAGAGACAGACAGACAGGCAGGCACACACACACGCACACTCTCATTCACACACATAAACTCACTCACACATAATCTCACTCACACACACACCTTTCTCTTCCCCCCTCCCCCCCCACCCACACATGCAACACTTCCTTAATCTTGTTCTGAGTTGGACACATGTCCGGGGTGTCTCTCCTAACAAGACGCAGTCTCTCCTCTTCCACCTCTCTCTCTCCTCTCTCTCTCTCTCTCTCTCTCTCTCTCTCTCTCTCTCTCTCTTCTTCTACCTCTCTCTCTCTCCATCAGGCTGACCCCTCCGCCTCTCTCTCTCTCTCTCTCTCTCTCTTCTTATTCTCTCTCCCTTCTCTCTCCTTCTCTCACCTCTCTCTCTCTCCACCGCTCTCTCCACTACGCTGGGGACCCCTCCGCCTCTCTCTCTCTCTCTATCTCTCTCTCTCTTCTTCCACCTCTCTCTCTCTCCATCAGGCTGACCCCTCCGCCTCTCCGCCCTCCTGACGTCCCGGTAATTAAAACCAAATGTCCGACCCTTCGATTAGCTGCCCAGCTGCTTGTGTTTAATTCCCTGCAATCAAAGTGTCCGGTTCTACCGCCAACTGTCGCTGCTACCAAGCCCATTTGTCACCACGGAGACGCGGAGAACATTTACGAGCGAGAAAAGAGCAGTATCGTTTATGCCGTTCCACCCGACCACGGCTCCGTATTAATGAGGGAGGGAAAAAACAATGTAGCGCATTTCAGAAAACCGTGGCGTGTATATGAACTATGCAGGAACACTGTTTGCAGTGTTGTAGTTGGAGACCGGCCTGTTGTCGGGAACACAGTAAGACGTCAGCGGAGAAAAGGAGAGCTGTTCGGTTTACAGTCACGCCAGAGCGGTTCCGCCAGTGCAGCCATGCTAAAGGGAGGCTCAGCCATATTTGAGCTTCGCATTTCTGAAGTTGACACTTCTGGGAAAATACTGCCAGGCTTGTGTCACCTGATACACGTTCCTCTGTATCATAGCTCCCCAGAGGGGACGCACAAACACACACACATCCCAGCACGCGCGCACACACGCAGACACGCACATCGCAACACACACACACACACATCCCAACACACACACACACATATCCCAACACACACACACATCCCAGCACGCGCACACACACGCAGACACGCACATCTCAACACACACACACACATCCCAACACACACACACACACATCCCAACACACACATCCCAGCACGCGCACACACAGACACGCAAATCCCAACACACACACACATCCCAACACACACACACACACAACATTCCCATTACTCCACACACTTATCACACACACGTCTGCATTCACACACACTCATGCTGCTCACCCACACCTGTGGCCCTCAGGAAGAGTGGGTGGGAGCTTCTGATCTCTCCCAGGAAGAGCAGGTCTAAAGCCAGGTTCTGATCTCTCCCAGGAAGAGCAGGTCTAAGGCCAGGTTCTGATCTCTCCCAGGAAGAGCAGGTCTAAGGCCAGGTTCTGATCTCTCCCAGGAAGAGCAGATCTAAGGCCAGGTTTTGATCTCTCCCAGGAAGAGCAGGTCTAAGGCCAGGTTCTGATCTCTCCCAGGAAGAGCAGATCTAAAGCCAGGTTTTGATCTCTCCCAGGAAGAGCAGATCTAAGGCCAGGTTCTGATCTCTCCCAGGAAGAGCAGGTCTAAAGCCAGGTTCTGATCTCTCCCAGGAAGAGCAGGCCAGACCTGTTTTGGTTTTCTCTCTCCAGGATTCCCTGTTATGACTGAGGCTGCACGTGTTCCCAGCCCTGGGTTACCTCACCCTGCCTCACGCAAGCTCATCAACAGATCTGTCCCGACCCCGCTGACCTCTCCTGACCTCTGGCGACCTCTGGAAACACTCAGGCTTCCTCTCCTCCGATATCCTTTTTCAGCGGTCGGAGCAAATCTGTACCAGCCGCCATCTTGTTCTGTAACAGGGAACAGGAACCAAAACATCTCAGGATCTGGGAATGATGCCTTTCATGTTACAAATAAAACATGTTCGATTCAACTCTCATTCATTCGTGTTTACGTATTACGTTTTAGCACATGCTTTTAACCAAAGCATGAGCAACTAGTGCCGAGAATCACAGCAGAAAATAAAGGATCAAAAATGCACACTTTTAACAGTACTCTTTTCAAATCCTTAATTTTGCACTGTACTGAAGTGATTATCATCACCACCGATTCTTTTGTTGTTTTCTGGAGGGGGGAAAAAAAAGTCCTCTAAATGAAATCACAAACGTCCACAAACCTTTTTGGCGGCTTTGAAGGAGGGTGAAGTTAATCATTCCAAGTCTTGAACGCCCACTCTCTCTCTCTCTCTTGGCCTCGGCGAGTAAAACGATGCTGTGAAGCTGATTTCCACTTCCTTCCAGCTCCGTGACGGCTGCGATCACTTCCTGTCGTGAGGAGACAGGAGCGTTGGGCTGGACTCTCCCCAACACCCAGCTTGTCCTGTATCTAGGATACGCCCGGCCTAAACACTTCAGGTCCCATTAAGAGCCACGACTGAACTGTTGTGAAGTAATTATGAGCCATTAAATGATTTGGGAGAGAAGTCACTCCACATTAGGGTGGGATTGGAGAGGAAGGCAGGCCACTGGGCCACAGGGCCCGTTAGACGACCTCACACACGCACACGCGCGCACACGCACGCACGCGGTCAAACAAATGGAGGCTCGGAGAGAATGCACGCACACGTACACACACGCTCACACACTGACACGGTAAGGCTTCGTCGGACAGCCGACACACACACACACACGCACGCACACACACACAAACGCACATTCACACACACACACACACTCTTCTCTCCATCTCTAAGTAGACACTCACCCTGTCACATCCCCTGAGCTTGCCAAGCACGATGACTTGGTTATCTGTCACATTAGCTGGTCTGCCTTAACGCTTCGCTGTGAACAAAAGCCGCCATCTCCCTTTAGTCGTCCTCGCTGACAAACCGCTGACCTCCAAATCAGCATCTTATCTGATAGGACCCAACAAAGTGGGAATATACCTAGAGGAATGTTTCTGCGAGTGAACTTCAGTGGTCAGTTGTTCCCTCGCATGAGATCTGCAGAAGCCCTGTTTGGAAATATTGGGTCAAACCAGACCTCGTCTAGCCGCGAGACAGAACCATGTAGAACCGCCTGTGTGTGTCTGTGTGTGTGTGCTCACATCTAAACTCATGTCAGGGTATTCTGTGTTTGTGGGTTTCCTTGATTTTGAGACTGAAAGCAATTTCTTTGTGGTGGTGGGGGGCACGCGATGAGATGCTGTGAGATTGTGGTGAGTCAGCATACACACACACAGCAGCAGAAGCAATATTGAGTTTTCTGTCTTTTCAGGATCAAATGAACTCACAGGTATTATAACCACATTAAATATTCACCAGTTACTGATATCAGCCTTTTGTCTCTGTTGTTCTGGAGGTCATAAACACACACACACACACACACACAATCACACATGCACCTAGTTGCACACACACAGGAACACACACACATATATACACACAGGCACTTACACACACAGGCACACACACACAAACTGAATAAGCAGGATAATTGGAGGGGTTAGGACCCCATAAACCACATCATGAAAACAACTCTCATCTTCTTTATTAATCCCACTGTAGAGTGATATATATGCCTTTAATAATGGAAGACTCTATATGGCCAATGTGTTGCGCCTCCGTGCAGGTGTGTGTGTGTATGTGTGTGCGTGTGTACGTGTGCGAGGGTGCGCGTGAGAGTGTGTGTGTGGGGAGGGGTTCAGGTGATAACAGGATGCACATGTACAGTGCACTCTCTCCACTGGCCAATCGAGACAGAGCAGGACTTGGGGTCAGAGGTCACGGGTGCCACATTAGTCAAGTAGACGTGGCAGCTGTGACGGATGCATTCTGGGACAGGTTGCAGGACTGAGGACAGGAGCCAGGTTCAGGGAGGGGGTGAAGACTGTGTCAAAGGGGGAGGGGCTAAAGGCAGACTGGCAGGTGAGCTTGTGAATCAACAAGGGCGATTCATTAAGTGAGTCGGTGAAGGTGAGTCAGTGAATCGGTGGATTTCCAGGATTGGAGGATCTGCTTGCTGGGTTTGGCGGTGCTAAAAGCTGCTGGTGCTCTGCTGTGTCCTGACACAGGAAAGGTTTTTACAGCTTTGAGAAGGATGATGTCAGGGAGGGGAGAGCAGGGAATAGAAGTGGAGAGGAGAAAGAGAGAGGAGAGAGACGGTAGGTGGGAGAGAGGATAGGTGTGGAGAGGAGAGGAGGGGAGAGGGGAGAGAGGGGAGGTATGAGAGAGGATAGTTGTGGAGAGGAGAGGAGGGGAGAGGGGAGAGAGGGGAGGTGGGAGAGAGGATATGTGTGGAGAGGAAAGGGGGGGAGAGGGGAGAGAGGGGAGGTGGGCGAGAGGAGTCAGGATGTGGAGAGAAGAAGAAGAGAGGGTAGAGGAGAGGAAAGGTACAGTGAGGAGAAGAGAGAGAGACAGAGAGGGTAAGAAAGAAGAAAGCAGAAGAGGATGTCCTGAGGACCGAGACGTACCTTCCCAGGAGAGAAGACACACACCACCAGGACACAGCAACAATCCCAGCTCCCAACAGACAGAGAAGTAGATCCGGCAAGCAGCAGATCAGCGCAGACACAGAGGGGCAGATCACTACCCCAGGAGACTCCCCTGCCCATCTGCGTGAATGGCAGAGAAGAGTCGAGCGGGGAACATAAAAAAGACAGTTCTAATTAGCCGGGAGCCTGAACTGCCTCTTGAGCAAAACCTTGGGCTCTAATTACAGTCATCAAAACATAATCTTCTCGTTTTGTGTAGGTTTGCCTCGCCCCTGCTCGTGACCTTGTACGGGTTCGATCGACAAAACTTTCGTAACTCGTCTTCAGAGATGGATCGTGCCGCTGGCAGCCATACAGTAACTCCTCCCAGTTCTGTTGACAGACACAGATTTTAAGATAACCACGGATGCTAATCTAAACACAGACGCTTAACTAAACGAGGACCCCGAGCCAACCACCGATGCTGAGCTAAGCACGGATGCTAAGCTAACCGCTAACGCTAAGTCATCCTCCAATACTCTTCCTGGGGGAGGCGTGGCCAGGCTGGTTAGAACCAGGGTTAGACAGGAGACGCACAGGGTTAGCGACCCAAATGGAAGGTTGCCTGGGAAGCACAGAGTGGAAATAGAACCCACTCATTTAGCCTTACGTGCTTTGCTATAACTCATGATTTTCCTCTCTTCTCCTCTGCAATTCTCCATTCCTCTTCTCAGCACTTCCTTTCTTCCTCTCCTCCTCTCCTCCGCCTTTCTTTCTGAGTCCCGTCCAGCCTGGCAGGTGCTAGTTGGTAAACCGTCGAAGCGTGATCAAGAAAAACATCTCCCAGTTCATTACTGAGCTGCTAATGTACACACACGCCACTTCGTAATCAAAACCACCTTGTGCTTTAGGGGCGCCCCGGGGAGCAAACCACTGAGGCTGAAGCACAGGGGCCCGGGTTTGACTCCAGCCTGGGCCATTAACTGCACATCTTCCCCTCTCTCTCTCTCTCTCTCTCTCTCTCTCCCTCTCTCCCTGTTTCTTTCCTGTTTCCACAGGCGAAACCGAGAGAAAGTCCCAAACAAGTTCTAAACTAAACAACAATGAAACAAACAAACATGTCGTGCTTGTGTGCTGGCCCGACGTGGTGGAAGGCTGTGACTGGAGCCCAGCGTTCGATTGGCTTGTGAAAGATGTCGGTTGCGGTGATTTACAGCACCCCCTCTGTTGGGCCAGTGATCTGAGCGGAGATATGGAAAAGGCTTGACGTATGACACGGCCTGCTAAAAATAACAGAGCCTCATCAGGGTTTCTGCGTCGGCCGTAACTCTGAAAGCATGTAACCAATTACAGGCCTCTCCCCGGATTGTAGATTTATAACTAATAAATCAAGTGTAATATCGCCGTGACGACGGCGAGTTAGACGGCCGGCCGGCCTGCGTCGGATGCTACGCCCAGTGGCTGCCCCCACCCGTGCCCACCGCACCCCCCTTACCCACCTACCCCGGTCCCCCCTACCCCAGTCCCCCTTACCTCCCTCCATCCTCCACCCCCTGCCCACTACATGCCCCTCCTCCAGTGCGTCCTGTGACATCATGTCTGTTGCAGCCATCGTTGCCATGGTAGTCGGGGGGAGGGTGCGCTGACCAGAGCCTGGTAGAGTGGTGTCTGGGGAGCTGAACTGGGGACGTTATGTCATGAATGCCAGAGACAAACACAGGTTGTAGGGTTTACACTCAGCTGGAGGGCTGGCGTTAGAAGATACGTGTGTGTAGGGACTATGCCCAGTGTGTTTCTGTGTGTGGGTGTGTGTGTGTGTGTGTGGTGGCCCTGACCAGTGTGTGAGTGTACGTGTGGGGGTGAGGGGGTTTTATCAGTCCAGTGGCAGCACCACATGTCAATTTCTTTGAAATCCACCCCTCCTCCTCCCCACCTCCTCGCCTTCACCTCCCTTCCTCACCTCTCCTCCCGCACCCTCCCCCGCCCAGCGGACCTCCAGCTGCGTGTTTGACGTGAAACACCCCAGCGGCGTTCGACGGTCCCTGAGCGAAACCCAAGCCGCCCTGGTCTCTCTGGGCACCGTGGTCCAGTCAGGGCTGATCAGGCTGATGACGGGGTCGGAGGGCTCGCCGTGGCACAGAGCTGCTGTTCCCCTCCCCTTCTCCAGCGCCCGCGCAGGTACACAACCACAGTCGTTCACTTCACCTGGGTCTGGAGCCCGGCGTTTGATGCATGGAGACCAGGAAGAGGCAATCAGAGGGTTGGCTGTGGGCTTCAAAGACCCTCCGACACTCACACACACACACACACACACACTCACACACACGCGTACACACACACGCGTACACACACACACTCACACACAGGCAGAAAAAGACTTGGGAATGTTCCGCTATAAGCCCAGCGGAACACCTGGAGCAGCACGGCCTTCTGGGAAATTCCCCCAGCATCCAAACCCAGAGGTGTGGTGTGGGGAGGAGCCCGCCCACAGAGCACACACACACGCACACAAGTACACACACATAGCCACAAAGCACACACATGTACGCGCACACACATAGCCACAAAGCACACACACCCACACACACTGGTAATTACTTCTGAAAGGAATGCTCTACTGTACAGACATCCCTTGCGGATGCAGGCAATAACACAGGCCACGGCAGTTAGATGCTGATTCTCAGCGACAGATGAAGGAAGTGGTTGTGATCCTGCCGTCTGTCTGCTGCCGGGCCTGGTTAGCGCAGGCAGAGGAAGCAGGAGTGACCGTGAGTTGATCGTGTGCATGGGTGTGCCTGCGTCCAAACGCCGCGTTCTCTCACCGCGAGGGGCGTCGCTGGCAGGGACGGGCCGGCGTGTGGGAGGTGCCTGTCGGACGGACGGGCCGATGTTGCTATTTTTCCCGACTCGGGAGGGCACGGGAGAGAGGGGACGTGGTGGTGACGAGGACGAGGCTTGACGGGACGAGCGGACGCCATCTGGGAGACCTTGCGGAAACAGATGATGTCGACGGCGACCGTCAGGCCCAGAGGAGGACCCAGGGACCGCTGGGCCAATCAGAGATCCTACCAGATGTCCTTGGAGAGATGCAGGGGACTCGTGACGGAAGAGGAGAACTGGGATGAACCCTGGCGCTGAGATTGGACAGACTGCAACACGACCCGTTTGGGTTTCAGTCCAGTGGTCAGAGTCATGGAACAATGTGTTTACCAGACGCGGGGCTGCGGAACCACATCAGAGCCGCCAGGCAACCACGCAGCAATAACAACATCTCGACTTCAGCGCAGGGATAACATCACACGTCCACAGGATGACACCATAGTCCTCCTCCTCTGAGTCTTCGAAGAGACGGACCGAGAACAGGATCTTAGATCCAACGGTTGGCATGAAGCACGCCCGATGAGGCTGGCCGCATCTTCAATCTGTTCTGGAATCAGCCGCTGGCCCCTGCCCCCCCTCTCTACCTCCCACTGTGTCAACCACCTGGACTCACCTGCAGGCCTGCAGGCCTGCATGATGTCACGGCTGATGTGAGAGGAGGTTTGATAGCTTTATCAGGGAAGGTATAAAACACAAGCTCTCATAATCCGATTCAGCCAGATCGTTCGGGGAGGGGGAGAGGGACGAGGGGGAGTGTGGGGGGAGGGGGGTACTAAACTATAGAACTCACACCGCGCCAGACGCAGCGAGACACTGATACGCAGACGCACGCCAACACACACCGACAGGCGCATACTGGCACACAAATTCCAGTGCGTTTGACATCCTATCAAAACCACACACACACACACACACATACACACATGCAACATGTGTGATTCCCATCGTCTCATCGTTAGCTGGGCTTTCCAGCCCCTCTCCTCCCCCCCAGGAACACACAGCTGGCCCTGCCGGAGGTTAAATCACCCGCTTCGTACATTTATAGATCTCACAAGCTCTTTTCCACACTCCAGCGACACTTGTAAAGGCAAGCTCTCTCAGTGGACGCTTTTTATGGAGTGACCCGACGATTCACAATAGCTGCCAGAACAGCCCTGTGTTGTTTCCCAATACCAGTGTGTGTGTGTGTGTGTGTGTGTGCTGTGTGTGTGGCTGTGTGGTGTCTCGTGGTTGTGTCGGCGAGAGGAGGGAGAGGGGGCATAAAGGGGTCCGTGGGGAGGGAGGGTGGGGAAACGTGGTGGGGGGGGGGGGGAGGAGTGGGGAGGAGGGGAGCGTCCCCAATTAGGTGTTAATGCACGTCTTATCCTCGCGACTTTGTAGCATGCCACGTTTATCTCTTCTCC
>BROE01000028.1:6627282-6673083 GCA_036571765.1 Plecoglossus altivelis
CTCTCCCTCCCTCTCTCCCCGTGCCTCTCTCTCCGCTCCTGACTGACAGGCCAGGTTCAGGAAGGAGGCTAAGGGGATGTCTGACAGGCCCTCTAACACAGAGCAGAAGCAGAGCCCCCTTGCTATCATTCCAGGGGTAATCTCCCTGCATGGGCGTGTTCCATCTGAGTGTCCTCTCTGGAGAAGGGGAAACCGTCCACTTACTCCCCAGATTGAGAGAGATTGTTTGGGGATTATGCTCGGTGGCTGGTGGGCTCAGGCCAGGGCTTTGTGTGAGGAGATGGTAACTGATTTAGCATGTGGAGAAACGAGACGCCCCGGTCTCTGTGTGACCTGGGAGTCTGTCCCCCCCCCCCCCCCCTGCTGTGGCCCTCGCACACCCTGTCTGCTAATCGATCCGTTTGGCACCCCTTTCGTGTGTGTGTGTGTGTGTGGTGCATGTGTGTATGTGTGGTGCATGTGTGTGTGTGTGTGTGTGGTGCATGTGTGTGTGTGTGTGGTGTGTGTGTGTGTGTGTCTGGTAAGCAGATGCTGACTGTCCGGCTGCATGCCTGCTGCTCTGTGTTCGTGTTACGGAGAACGCTTTGTAGCCCCAGGCTGCCGTCTGAAAGACATTAGCGCTGTCCATCACAAATTAATTCCTGGCTTCCTCCAGTTGCCCCCCCTCACCCCCACCCCCCAACGCCCCCCACACCTCTGAGCATGCCGACAGGGGCTGCCACGGTAACGTGATATCGATCTGTTTTTACCGATAAGCGATCGCCTTTGATCAGCTCTCGGGAACGGCCGACAACTTTACACTTGACCTCCTGGTTCAGAGTGGCTCCTAGAAGAGCACCTTCACTTCCTCTAACACTTCTCCTGAACTGGCCCATGTGCCCACATCAGACAGCCTTCACCACACACCTCACAAAACACACATTCCATTCACACACACACACGGCTTACCATACACACACCTCACCTTATACACCTTGCCATAACACACACACACGTCACCACACACACGCATACACACACCTCACCTTATACACCTTGCCATACACACATACACACACATTCCCACACACACTGCATACACACATCACCATGCACACATCTCACACAGGCCAGAACCAAGGCCAATCCAGAACCAGAACCAGGCCAGAACCTGGCTAGTATGGTGGTCCTGTGTTCCCAGGAGCAGACAGATGTGGACTGGACCTGAGTCTTGTTGGGCCCCCAGACCCCCACACAGCTAACATCTACGAGCAGACAAGACGTCCTAAACTATCTCTCATCCTCTGCTCCCCTCCACTCATCCCTGCATCCTCCTGCTCTGGACCGGACACATCCCGCTGCCAAGGAAACGAGACACATCTGCTCAGCCAGCCCGCCTCTCGTCTCTACGGCAACACACACATGGAGAGGGATGGAGGATATGACTCTATCAGATGTGTCAAAATACCTCAAAGATATTGGTTTACTGGACATATATCCTCGTATCTCAAACTTGTGAGTTTATTGGACAATCACTGGCTTGTATCTCACGTACATTCTAGAGAACGCTCCACGTGGAATAAATAGTCTGGGCTAGTTATCACACAATATCTCTAACCCAATTGTGGACATCGGTTCACTTATGCTAAACTGAGCTAATCTTGTCATCCACCGTAATGCATTCAGTTAGCCACAGCTGTGATGTCAATGTCCATGAACGATTGACCACAAAATACACAAAGGCTCATGGGTAACCAACAGCATGTCTAATCCTTCATGTCTGGGCCCTAGAGACCTGTGTAGCGTACTCCTCTAAACACAAGACATGGCTGACCCGTAAACAAGGTCTGGGATTAAATCGTGCACGTAACAATCTGACTCAATTACGCAATGAACCCACTCTTAAAAGCACGCGGTTTAAACCGCAAAAAAACAAAAAAACGCAGGCGTGCAGTTAAAAACACAAAGATAGTCTGTTGCGAGCCCTGAGTCGGGTGATTGTGATTCTCAGTGAGTGTCCAGACATGCCGTGCGATGATGTCATAGGAGGATGTAAGGTTCTAGAAGTCTTCATCCCACTCATGACTCGTAAGGGAGTCCCTCAGTCTTCACCTGCATCGCTCGCCCGCATCCCCTCTCTACCCTTCTCTCATCCCCTCCTCTCCTTCTCCACATACACCTCCCTTCTCTCTCCCTCCCTACTCCCTCATCTCCTCCCCCCTTTCACCCTTCTTCCCCCTACTACCCCCTGCTCAGACTGAATAACCCGAGGAGATGGAAGTGTCGGTGACATCATCAGCCCGCGCGCCAGCCTGTGTGTTCAGCCCTGGGTAACTTAAGCCCTGAGCTCCCATGGTGCATTGCGCTAGCCGAGCTCGCTCTCTGATCTAACTGTAAACACAATCAACAACACCACCTCCCTGGGTCCTATAGGATCCTCAATACTCACTGCTTTCAAGTCAATCCTATCCAACACTATTGGTATTGTGTCAATGAGGGGTCAGGTGATAGGGAGTCTGTCAAGGCCCCTGGGAACGCAGATTGTGAAGGCCCCAGTGTTTACCCGGTAAACAAGCTATGAAGCTGTTTGTTTGCCAGGTAAATAAGGTATGATGCTGTTTGTTTACAAGCTGGTGTTGCAGTCCTGGGCTATGGGAAAACAAACAACCTGAGGCTGTGCTCTGCTAGAACCTGGAGAGCTGGAGACACACACGGCTTACACCTTATCTTGGCACACACACACACACACACGGCTTACACCTTATCCTGGCACACACACACACACGGCTTACACCTTATCCTGGCACATACACACACACACTGCTTACACCTTATCCTGGCACACACACACACACACACACACACTGCTTACACCTTATCCTGGCACACACACACAATGCTTACACCTACATGGTCACGCACACACAATGCTTACACCTTATCCTGGCACACACACACACTGCTTACACCTCATCCAGGCACACACACACACGGCTTACACCTCAGCCTGGCACACACACACACAAAACAAAACAAAAAAAAAAAAAACACACACACACACGGCTTACACCTCATCCAGGCACACACACACGGCTTACACCTCAGCCTGGCACACACACACACACAGCTTACACCTCAGCCTGGCACACACACACACAGCTTACATCTCAGCCTGGCACACACACACACAGCTTACACCTCAGCCTGGCACACACACACACACTGCTTACACCTCAGCCTGGCACACCCACACACAGCTTACACCTCAGCCTGGCACACCCACACACACACTGCTTACACCTCAGCCTGGCACACACACACACACTGCTTACACCTCAGCCTGGCACACCCACACACACACTGCTTACACCTAGCCTGCACACACACACACACACAGCTGACACGCTTCAGCCTGGCACACCCACACACAGCTTACACCTCAGCCTGGCACACACACACACAGCTTACAACACTTCAAGCCTGGCACCACCCACAACCACACTCTTACACCTCAGCCTGGCCACACCCACACACACCATGCTTACAACCTCACCTGCACACTCCACACACACTGCTTACACCTCAGCCTGGCACACACACACACACTGCTTACACCCAGCCTGGCACACACACTGCACACACACTGCTTACACCTCAGCCTGGCACACACACACACAGCTTACACCTCATCCAGGCACACACACACACAAAACACTGCTACACCGCAGCCTGGCACACCCACACACACACTGCTTACACCTCAGCCTGGCACACCCACACACACACTGCTTACACCTCAGCCTGGCACACACACACACACACACAGCTTATACCTCAGCCTGGCACGCACACACACACACACACACACGTAGTCACACAGACACATACACATGCAGTCACGCAGACACATCTACATGCACCCTCATAGTCACGCACACAACCACACACACACACACACACACACACAGAGCCCAGCATTTCCTTTCCCAGGTTATTGACAGGAAAGCCAGGCCTCTTAAAGTCATTCTTTACAGCCTGAGTGACAGAGCAACAGCACTTAGCCTGACCAGTAAATCCTGAACGCATACCAAGGATAGCTCCTAAACTACCTGATAAACATCCACACAGCGAGAGACTTCCAAAGATAGCTCTTAAACTAACTCCAACTGATGTGATAAACATCCATGCGTGCAAATGTATGAGGTCGTCGTCAGGCTTCTGCAGAGCTTCATCGCCACTAAGTTCTTTTGAAGCAGGTGTGTCGAGGGAAACATCTGGAACATACAGGACGGTGGTCTCTGGAGGACCAGGGTTGAAGGCTGCTGCATCACACACTGTTTGTACATGCTCATACCGGTGGTTCTTCTATACCAGGTTGTACTGGAGGTAAAAGCTGGCACAGGGCCATTCAAGTAAATGACCCCCTCCCTCCCCCACCCCACCCCCCATCTCCCCCAGGTCCCCTGCCCACAGGGTCCCTTGTGTGGTCCTGTTACGCGTGGGCTGTCCTGGTGTGTGCGTGCGCTCTGACAGATACTGTGGGAAGGCTCATCTTCCCTGTAGATAAGTCTCCCCCAAGCCGAGGAACAAGACGAGCTTTGTCGAGGAAGCGATTTCGGGCACGACTCCCTACTTTTCACCAAACTCTTTTTTGGCGGGGGAAGGGGGGGGGAGGGGCACAAACGGCAACAATCGAGTGTCCGGGGCTATAGAACGGCGGGACAGATTTACAGGCCGCCGGGGTCAAAGGTCGTCCTGCTGGGGGCTTTCTCGGAGTGCTCTTTTCTCTCTCTTCCTTTCTGTCTTCCTTCCTTTCTTTGAGGTGTCTGCTTGGCCCCCGCCCCCCCCCTGCCCCTCTCCCCCCCACCCCCTCTCCCACAATTCCCCCCTCAGCCTCCTTTGTTTACTTCACATAAAACAATCTGACCAGGCAGCGTCTCACACTGGCACGCACACACACACCCACACCGGCCAACACGCGCGCAAGCACACACACAGACACGCGCGCACACACAAAGAGCCAGGCACACACTTAAAGATACACAGATACATGCTCCCACACATAGAAACATACACATAAACACACCGCCCCGTCCCACACACACACACACAGATGACACACACTCATAAATACCTAGAAAAAGCCCTCCGTGATGGAGGTCAATGCCCAGTTTCTATAGGTCCATTAAGAGACGTGTGGGAATCCACCTCCCTGGAGGCTGAGGGGGGGGGGAGACGACTTTTTTCTAACTCAACACACACACCACACACACAAGCACACACACACACACACACACCACACACACACAGCCCAGATCCACCTCCCCCATCAGCCCCACTCCTCTGACATCTGCCACATTTACATCCTCTTCATCTCCAAAAGATATTTTCAGATGTACCAACCAGAGCATCCACAAAGAACAGTATCACCGCGGGCCCAGCTGAGGAACGCTCAGTATGTATGGCTACGTTCGTCCCACGCAGCGCTAGAGGAAACAGGGGGGGGGGGGGCTGGTGTGAAGGATCCTGGGGGATCTGCCTGTTTAGATGACGGTGTCGATGGCTGTGATGGAGGAGCTGATGGAGGTTGGATAGCTCTGATTGCGTTTGGACTGGACGTCTTAATCCAGCCTAAGATAGCAGTGCATTCCAGGGATTAGAGAGGGAACTGGGGAAGGGAAGCCGTCATTGTTTGTCGGAGCTACTTAGCCCGGGAGGATTTCACATGGAGCGCCGGCGGGAGGAGAGGGTGAGGAGGCATGGAGGGATGGATGGAGAGCAGGAGGAGTGGAGGAGCAGTGGAGACTGAGGAGGAGAGGAGGGAGGAACTATGGGGGGGGGTAACAAGAGGAACAAGGGGAGGGAGGGACAGACAGGAGAGATAACGCTGAAGAGGGAGGGAGAAGAGAAGAAAACTGCGAATGGTACGGAGAAACAACGAGAACGGAAGGCAGGGGTGAGGGGTGGTGGAGAGAGGGAGGGAGGGAGGGATCAAGGGCGCGAGAAAGGAGGGAGGGAAGGACAGAGAGAATGTGTGGCCCTGCCAGGACTTTGCACCAGTCTGTTGGTAAGGAAACACACAGGAATGTGTAGCTCTCCAGTTAAAGGCAGTTTAATGAACATCCACTCTTTGGGCAAGTGTTAGCATTCTGGGCTGGGGACTAGTCTGCAAGATCGCCTGCGGTTTGTAGCTAGTTAGCCTCCACTTCCCTGCAAGCAACCTCAACTCTCTGTAACAGTGTTAGCATTCTGGTCCTCAGGGCTAGCCTACCAGCTAACCTCTCCTCCATTGCTAGCTAGCCTGATGGGGTACGTGTTCTACTAACCTGTGTGGCTCCGAATATGGACTCTCAAGGTGCCGTTGCTGGCAAACTTCTGTCCACAGTAGGGACATATCTTCTCCTTTTCCCCTGTGTGTGTCTGGGGTCAAAAACATCCGAAAGGTTAGAGAGACGTTACTTTTCTGTCATACTGACACACAAACACATACACACACACACTCTCTCTTTCCTTCCAGGGGTGGATTCGAGAGAGAGGGAGAGAGAGAGAAAAGGGAGGGAGGTAGAAAGAAAGGAGGTAAGAGAGAGGAAGGGGTAGATTGAGGGAGGGAGAGAGAGAGAGGTAATGTGGGAGAGAGACGGCTGCTCCTCTAGAAAGACTTTCTCATCCCTTTTGGAATTTCTCTCACTCCCTCTTCTCCCTACCCCCTCTCTCTGTCTCCCTCTCTCTCTCTCTCCCTGTTCTCCCTGCCCCCTCTCTCTCCCTGTCTCTCTTCCTCTCTCCCTCCTCTCCCTGCCCTCTCTCTCTCCCTCTCTCTCTCTCTCTCTCTCTTCTATACATGGATCTTGTTTTCCTGTCTCCTTCTGTTCTGTTCTCTATGTGGGAAAGTGTGTTCTGCGTTGTGCTCCTGGTCTGTTCTAAATTCTCTAAATAAACACCAGCATGACTGACAGCTTCAACTCCAGCACAACAATACAGGAACACCACCTTCCTCCATCCCTCCACCCTTCTACCACCTCCACCCCCCACAGGGTTTGGTTACATAAGCCCTGTCCACACACACACACACACACACACACACGTGTGTGCCAGATGCCTCTCCCATGTCTCCATGTTGGTTGTTTGTACGACAGGCAGAAACATCACTGCTATTCTGACTTCATAAAAGGAAAGCTAGTTTCCTGTGGACTGGAACCTTTTTCTCTCTCGCACACACGCGCACACACTTTCTCTCTCTCCCTCTGTTTTGCTCTCTCTGTCACTTTCTCTCTCACTCACTTTGGCACTCTCTCCCTCCCCTTCTCTCTCTCTCTCACCATTTCTTTCTCTCTTTTCTCTCGCCACTTCATTGCAGTAATAGGGAACGTAATGTTCCTCAACTCTGAAATTGATGACTGTTTGAATACATTCATCAACAACACTTGTAGATATATGAATGATATACAATGTGTAATTAATAACTTGACAAACACTATAATTTTCATACACACATTGTCATAACACATATGCTATCAGTTCAGAGCAGGGCCAGAACTGCTGTGCTGTGAAATATTGGGGATATATACATTCAGAACACACACGCACACTCTCTCTTGCTCTCTCTCTCTCTCTCTCTCTCTCTCTCTCTTTCGCTTCTCTTAATCGCCCTCTTTCGATCTCGGTCTCTCCCCATCACTCGTGTCTTTCTTTTTCGATGTTCCTCTTCCTCATTCTCTCTCTCACTCCCTCTCTCACTCTTTTATTTTATCTCTACCACCGTCATATTCCCTCAGTCGTGTGCCAGGAAGCAGTTTGGCTTCAATCTGCTCTGCAACCGTGAGGACTCAGTCAGATTAAGCCTGGTAATCTGACGAAGGATCTGTCTAGCGCTTTGAAACCCTGTGGAGCTAATGGCCTAACTGCCATCTCTAATCTGCCCACACGGCTCTGATCTGTGGACGGAACCACAAACCCAGTCAGCTCGCTAGCCTTGCCCCGCTCCGACATGCACCTGGTACAGGGACGGTCAGGCGTCCCATATCAGACAGTCACATCAGCTTCGTGGCTTTGAGAGATGAAACGCAGGGGTGGTTCTAAGTGATGAAAAACATTTGTTCTAATATATACAGTATATATATATATATGTGTGTGTATGTGTCTGTATATATATTGACTCAACATGGTTCGAAATCAGGACAGAAAGGTAGATTTGAACTGGATGTTTGGCTGAAGAGTCAACTCCCACACGGAGCCTAGCTGAAGCTTGGCGTTTGACTCACGAGTCGACTAAGCTTCAATCCGCCTTCGAACGGACTCGAGACGTTCAGGTGGCGAGTCGACTCACCTTCTTGTGGCTCTTGAGCACGGAGGGCGTGACGAAGGCCTTCTCGCACAGGTCACACTTGTACTTCTTGTGGCCGTCGTGCACCACCTGGATGTGCACGTTCAGCGTGTCCTTCCGCTTGAACGTGGCGTCGCACTGGTCACACTTGAACGTCCTCTCGCCTGCAGCGGGGGGACAGAGACAGGACGGGGAGGCGGACGAGGTCAGGGGATGAGGACGAGGACAGAGAAGGCTTTTGTGGTTCCTGTAAACACGCAAGTTATTTCTCCCAGTCAGACTCCAAGCTATTTGAGCAGGGTTGTTGTGTGGTGACTAGCAGAGTAGGGCACTTTCCTGCTCTCCTGCTACGGTGCTCTGTGGGTTTGTCACCTTTAAACACACACACACACTATTGTGTGCAGGACAGGGCAGAGCTCCTGCTATGCAGCTCTGTGCGTTTGTCCTGGTTTAGATTTGTTCTTTCTTTATTTACTCCAAAAATTACTTCCACCTGCAGCAGCCTTGCAAACACACACACACACACACACACACTTATAAACCCCCACACACACCGTTTTAAACATGTACGTAAGCGGGCACGCATCAACACACACCCACACACGTGCACGCATGTAGACACACTGGCATACAGGACACAGGAACTGAGAGAATTGTTCTCTCATTCCACAGCAAACACTAGTCCCTAGTTTAATGATGCGTTCAAAGATATGAATGTCCCTTGATAGCACTTAGACAACCTGGACTCCCAACGAGAGGCCCACACACACACACACACACACACGCGCACACGCACGCACGCACACGGATGCAGGCAAAGAAAACGCAAAAGAGCAAACACACAGGCACTAAATTTAATCTGCACATACAAACACGTACAAACTCCCACAGAAACATACACACCCAAGCATGATGTTACTTTCGTGGCTGTTCTCTGCAGCTCTGTACAACAGGCTATTGTTGAAATTCAGAACATGAAGAGTTTCCATGATATGGCATTCTGAGTGCTTCTATGGTCTGGCTCAGAGTGTGTGTGTGTCTGTGAGTGTGTGTGTGTGTGTGTGTGTATGTGTGTCTGTGTGTGTGTATATATGTGTCTGTATGTGTGTGTCTGTGTGTGCGTGTGTGTCTGTGTGCGTGTGTGTGTGTCTGTGTGTATATGTGTCTGTAAGTGTGTGTCTGTGTGCGCGTGTGTGTCTGTGTGTGTGTGTGTGTGTCTGTGTGTGTGTGCTTGGCAGAGGCTGCGCTGGTTACTGAGGGCGGCTCATGCTCCATTACCACAGAAGTGGAACACAAGTACGAGTCTTTGTGCATTACTGTGTTCTTGTTAATATAAACCATTCACATCGACACACACTCAGGCACTCCCTCAAACACACACACACACCGCCATACACACACACCGTAAGACACAAACACACACACCCTCAAACACACACACACCTTCATGAAGTGTCCGGATGGCTTTTTAGGGAAGCCCATGGTGAACTTTGACCTTTAGCTGAAAGTACACTTCATGTTCTGCTGATTCTACAACTACAACTCTGTATGACAGTGAAAACTATCCCAGCTGTTCCTCGTTCTTTCACAGTATGAGTCGCACACGCACACACGCACACACTAACTCACACACACACACACTGCCATCCCAGCACCTGATACATGGCGCTGGCCTGTCCGGAGGCTCCATATCCCAGAGTTCTGTATGAGGAGTGATATGTCTCCAGAGACGCTGACAGGAAATGCCTCGAGCTTCACAATCTCTGTGTCATCGTCGGTCTAGACTGGGAGAGGACGAGCAGGACTCCATCCTGCCAGGACTGTCTGAAGGATCTACCCTCCCCAGCTCTGCTCAGCCCAGCTCTACCCTGCTCTGCCCAGCACTTCCTGGTCCCTCTATCTAGCCCCTGCCCTGGTCCCTCTATCTAGCCCCTGCCCTGGTCCCTCTATCTAGCCCCTGCCCTGGTCCCTTTATCTAGCCCCTGCCCTGGTCCCTCTATCTAGCCCCTGCCCTGGTCCCTCTATCTAGCCCCTGCCCCTGTTCCTCTACCTTGTGCCCTGACCCTGGATCCTCTACATTGTGCCCTGACCCTGGATCCTCTACATTGTGCCCTGGCCCTGGATCCTCTACATTGTGCCCTGGCCCTGGATCCTCTACCTTGTGCCCTGGCCCTGGATCCTCTACATTGTGCCCTGGCCCTGGATCCTCTACATTGTGCCCTGACCCTGGTTACACTATGTTATGCTCTGGCCCTGGTTCCCTGACCCTGGTTCCTCTACATTGTGCCCTGGCCCAGGTTCCTTTGCCTTGTACCTTCACCCTGGAGGACCAGGGAATCAGAAGAAGTATCTACAGGAACATTTCTCGTTGTCTGGTTGCTGTCGACTACGGTTGTTGGAGAATGAAGTTCCTGAATACTTGAGGAAACACACAGACACAGACACAGACACAGACACAGACACACACACACACACATACACAGACACAGACACAGACACACACACACTTCTGTTGTGGATGAGTAGATGACGCTGCAGAGAGAAGGGTGTCCTGAACAGGGCTTTACACTCCTCACACTGGAACGGTCTCTCCTCCGAGTGGGTCTGTGGAGACACAATATCTGCAGGATTATCTCTCGTCATCGCTCCCTTTCTTCCTTGGTCATTCTCTTTCTGTCACCTTTTCTCGCTGTCTCGCTTGATCTCTTTCTCTGTAAATATCTAGGTTTGTTGGGGAGGTTTGGGGTGGTCTGGGGAGGGTGGGGTTGGTGCTGGGCGGAGAGTTAGGGGTTTGTTGACTTGACATAGACAAGTAGCTGGAGGGGTTTATGTGTTCAAAGTGCTTCTGTTGATCTGAAGGCCCTCTTTGTCTCCCACCTGCCTGTCTGAGTGACGCCACGCTCCGCAGGGTCAACAGACCCCAAAAGGGTCAGGGGCTGGGGTCAGAGGCTGGGGTCGAAGAGGGAGGGGGGGGCTGAGGCAGAATTAAACACACTGCGCCAGCTTTGAAGCTATTAGATCAGTTTGTGTTACTATGACTGGTTGGGTTCTGGTGATGCCTGGTCCTCATCAATAACAGCGATCAGATCTGCATACGATCTGTCTCCCCACCCTGACCCCTGACCCCCCCCCCCTCAAACATCCTCATTCTCTTCCCTCCTCCCCCCCCTCCCCCTCCTCTTCCCTCCTTCCTCTTCCTCCCCTCCACCCACCTTCTTATGGTTCTTGTAGACGTTGCGGTGGGCAAACTCCTTCCAGCAGAGTTTGCACTTGTAGGGTTTGTCTAGGCTGTGGATGATCTTGTGCGCGGTCACCTGGTCCAGGCGCTTGAAGGAGCGGCTGCAGACTTCACAAGTGTACGGGCGCTTCTCTGAATGGGCAAACGGACGCACAGAGTCAGCCAGTGTTCGTGTGTGTATGGTTACCTGAGTGCCCAGGTGTGTGTGGTTACCTGTATGTGTGTGTGTGTGTGTGTGGTATGTATGCGTGGTGTGCGTTTGTGGGCAGGTGTAAGTATTTACCTGAGTGTGTGATCATGTGCCGCTTCAGCTGATTGGTAGAGATGAATTTCTTGTCGCACGCATGGCAGTCGAAGATCTCGTGTACCTACCCCCCCATCACACACACACACACACACACACAGCAGGTCAAACATGTGGTCCAGATCACTGTGAGAGGTGCCTGTTGTTAAAGGAAGGCTGCATTACAGTCCCGCCGTGGTGTTTACTGTGTTCTAATTACCACTGTGACCTTGAAGTTGTCCTCTTTAAAGTGCACAGTACACGCTACCACTACTCCAATCACATGCTCTCTCACACACAAAACTGTCCTTTCAATGCTCTCCGATGTCTACATATCTAGAGCAGAAACATTATTAAACACATGAAAAGTCCCAATCCCTTCTCTGATAGCTAGTTACTGTACAATAATAGGCCATTTGATAGCTTGTCTGCCTCATGCTAGCTAGAATAAGTTATGCTAATACCGTGCTGCTAGACTGCAGCAGTAAGACCCAGATTGAGTATCAAATTATGAAAATGTCTGCTTCACAGTAAGTAGCTTTGGAGCAAAGTCGTCATTAGAGAAAGTTTGAGGTCTCCACTGCTAACCCAACACAAAGGGAGTGTCTTTGTCCTAAGCTGGGTGGCGAGATCTCCTGTTCTGGCTCAAGACTTGCTGTCCTGTGCTGATGTTTAGGTAGACCATCTCAGCTTTCTCTGGTGCAGCTGGAAGTCATGGCATAGGAAGAGGATAGCTTACTCATGTCCTCTCTCTCTCTCTCTCATCCTCTGTCTCTCACACTCAGTCTCATTTCCTCCTTAAACTTGTAGCCCAGGTGTGCTCAGATAGGAGGGACAGATCACAGAGAAGACTCGCTCCAAGATGAACAAGTTACTTGATTCAGTGACCTGTTTTATGAACAGCACCAGTATTTCCTGGTAAGGCGGGGCGTGATGGGTGAGGCAGGGGACGTCCAGTCTCATTAGACAGGATGGATGTGTCTTCCTGGCTCCCCTCACAGACTGATGTTGACAGAGGAAAATGAACCAGGCCCAAACCAGACTCATAAATAACCCCCAATGGGCCGAATAACTATCGCTTAAGGAGCCGAAGCCAAAGTAATCAGATATTCAATGTCAAAGATCATGCTAATATTTCAGAGTAGGCAGGCGAAGATGGCTCGAGATGAGATAGCAGGCGATGCGAATACCTTGCCTCTAGCACAGTAGTTTGCGAGGATACGGTAATGTTAGAACCTCGCTAAGACCCCGTCGTTTCTCAGATGCAGGGGGGGGAGGGGGAGGGGGGGGGAGCGGGTTTTCCAGATGAGCATGAAGAGGAATGCTGACGCCGGCGGTTGAAGAAGACCCATTGTCTGTCTCCTGGGTTTCACGAGCTCTGTGGGGCTCGGCCTTGTGAAACTGTAACCGACCTCGGCTTCGCCTTGTCACACGGTCGGAAAATGTAACAAGTTTAACATAAAGTCCAGCTCCTGGTGGGAACGCACCAGAGAGGGTGAGGGAGAGAGAGAGAGAGAGGAAGACAGAGAAGGAGAGAGGGAGAGGTAGGGAGAGAGACGGAGGGATAGAGAGGAAGAGAGACAGGTGGAATGAGGTGGAGAGAGAGAGAGAGAGAGAGAGAGAGAGACAAGAAAAGGAAGAAATAGAAAAGAGCGGCAAAGATCGAAAGGGAGCAAGAGAAAAAAAGAAAAGTGAAGAGAGAAACAAAGTGAGAAAAAGAGAGTAGCAGAGAAAGAGACAGCGAGAGAGAATAGGAGTAAGCGAGGGTGTCAGGGTGTCAGGGGAACATGAGATTGGGAGGAATGAAGAGCACTGATGGATGAGGGGGAAATCTATCTGATCCCAGCGCTGGCCCTGCCACCAGGGAGTCAGCAGGAACAAATCTTACACTACTAATACAGACACCAAACCAGGGTTTGGCCCCAAATCCTCTCAGAATCTCCAAGCATTTACTTCAATCTACCCGGTGTGATTGTGTTGAGAGAAGTTCATTGGTTCTCTAGAGTCAAGTCAGGTATGTAATCATTCAGACTGATACGATGATGAGAATGTCTGACCTTGCGATGTTCCAGTAGGTTCATAGAAGAAGAGCACTTCCTGTTACAGATGTTACACATCAGCTTCCGTCTGGCACTACCTGAAACACAGGCATGCACTTCCTTTAACACAGACGTCCTGAAACAGAGACACACCTAATCTATCACATCTATCTATCCATCTATCTATCACCTCTGCTCTTCACATCTCTTCACTAGCATCCAGGAATGATGTATCATGTGTCTAGCTGCCCAGCAGGTAAAGTGAGTCAGTCATTACGATGTCTCTGTGTGGAGAGGGGCCAGTTTTACAGATCAGGGTCAAGCATTGTAACTGCCACAGAAGGGAATGATGGCCACTTAAAAACATTGCGAGTCCTCATGAAAATGAATAGCTGTGTGTGGAAGAGAAGGGCGGCGTGGGAGAGAGAGAGGGCTTCAGAGAGAGAGAGAGAGCGAGAGAGAGAGAGAGAGAGAGAGAGAGAGAGAGAGAGAGAGAGAGCGAGAGAAGAGAGAGAGAGCGGACTTGAGAGTGTGAGAAAGAGAGAGGCAGAAAGGAGGTTAACCTGCATGGACATTTCCTTTGTGTTTCTTCAGCGCATCACTGCTCTTGAATCTCTTCCCACAGCTCTCAGCCTTGCAGACGAAGCGGGCGTCGCCTCGACACGCCTCCTTGTGCTGCTCAAAACTACACGCAGAAAGACCCTCAGGACAGGAAGTAGAGACCCTCAGACAGGAAGCACAGTTTCTTATCAAACACAGCAAAGCAGGAAGCAGTTTTTTCTCAGGCAGGACAAAAAGGTGTCCTCAACAGGAAACACCGTTTGACTGACAGGAAGCCCAGTCACTCGTGTTGGAAACACAGTCTCTTAGACAGGAAACACAGTTTGTCAGATGTGAAACACACTCTCTCTGACAGGAAGTGCTTTCTTCCTGGAGGCCCCTAGGGATGTGCGAGCCATGCAGTGTGTACCTGGACTCAGAGGTGAAGCTGGAGTGGCAGATGGAGCACTGGTGAGCTCTGGAGGAGTCTCCTGCGGGGCCCAGAGCCTCGGCACAGTGAAGCACGCTGGAGCAAAGGTCAAAGGTCAGCACATCAACATAACAACCGGTCTGCAGGAGATATGGAGCTGCCAGACATATCCGGGAAGTGGGAAGTTGATGCCAACTGCTAAGCGCTACCATAGGATAAAATGCTAACTGCTAACTTCTGAGGTAGGTGAATGCTAGGCGCTAACCGCTAAAAGTAGCTGAATGCTAATGGTAGAGGGACTCACTGGCGCTGTAAGGCTTGCTTGATGGGGAACTTCTTGCCACAGTTCCTGCACTTCCACTCCTTCTCCTCGGGCCTCTGGTGGAGGCTGTGGAGGTGGGCAGCCAGGATCTCTTCGCTGGGGAAGCTGCTCTCACACAGGAGGCACGGGTGGTCCTCCTTCTTAATCACAAGCTCTGGACACACACGGACGCACAGACAAACAGGACCGCACAAACATTTACACAGACGCGCACACAAATGAACATACGTCACCATACGCACGCAGACACAAACAGACAAAAACTCAAACGTTATGGTTTTCATCCACTCGAGTGTCCCATCGGATACATTAGGATCATGTTAGGTGTTCGTGGTAGCCTACCCATTTCAGCAAGATGGCTGTCTTCCTTGCTACTTTCATCTTCATCCTTAATAACCTCCTCTTCCTCCTCCTCCTCCTCCTCCTCCATGTCGCTGTCTAGGTAGCCAATCAGAAGCTCTGTGTCTGTCTCGATATCATCCACTGCCAGGTAAAAGATGTTCTCCCCATCCTGGATCCAGAAGAACACACTTCACAGCTTTATAAATCCCACATACATACATCTAACACTGCCATCAGTGTTCAAACTGCATGCATGGGACTACTTAACCATTTATTTTCATTTCAACAAGATGAATGGTGAACACAGACCTGATGTTTACACACAGAGAGCGATTACTTTTAATACTCTTGACAGAACGACGAGTGCGGTGGATTGAAGTCATTAGACGAAGTCTGCTTGGGCTTGATTAAGGTCAGGGGTCAAACACTCAAACTCCTAAACTGTCCTCCTTCTCCTCCATTTCCTCAAAGGTCAACAGCTAATTAAATCAGGTTTCATGTCTCTTTGGCTGAGGGCCCTACATAGACACACAGATTCATCTCACAGACACAAACTACAATAAATGTCAGTGCTGATGGACCACAGAGCATCAACACACATGACTGACCTTTAAACAGCCAATAGAGTTAGATCTAGGCTATTAATGAGCCAATCACAGTGGGAGGACCTCAGGTCCTGTTCTTCTTCTGGTATCTCGTTCTACATCTATCTCTCTCTCTCCTTCCTCTAGTAAGGGATTTTTCCACTGGAGGCCAGAGACTTGCCAGACCCAGCAACATCGCTGATAGCTACAGCGATAAAGGTCACTGTGTGTGTTTGTTAATAATATAACAATGTTTCTATGTTTATAAAGACCAGTTTAAGAATGTTGTGACACTGTGAGGGCAGCTCCAGCACTGGTCAGACACCTTGTCTCACACAGTTCCCCACTCCATCTCCAACTCTCTATACATCTCTCTCTCTTTCTTTTACACCCTCCCTCTCTCCTTCCCTTCTTCTGGTTCTGTACCTGAATGGCTGCCAGGTTCTTCTGTTCCTGCGATGGAGCCTGGTGAACAAACCGAAGCCAGTTGGCATGGCGAGGATTGCTGGCGTCCAGAACGTAGAGGACATCCCCCTTGTTCCCCCGGACCTGCCACACACACCGTGATTACTGTTCCCTTTGGTCTGCATTAGAGTCAACAGAATTCAAGAGTGTAATTCCAATAATTGGTTTCGGGAGTGTGTGGTTGGTGAGGTGAGGAGTGACTTCAGGGGGGTCCTCACCTCCCACATCAGTCTGGTGTCAGTGCTTTCATCCAGTTCCCCAGGAAGCTTTTTCTCTCCTGCAAACGGGCCAAATTTCTCCCCCTGGAAAGATAAGCCAAGCCATACGCATCACGCCACTCCATTTCTACATTCCGTATTATTCACGACAACACAATGGTTGTGGATATTTATTGGGATATGAAATAACTGGATGTTAAGCGATCGTGTTGACATTGTTCTCTGATCGGATCCACTCCTAGACATCTTTCCTGGGAACTGTCTCAAAATGCTGGGGGCGTGGTCAATGTGCAATTCATGAATGAAGCATTCATGCTTTCTTTAAGGAGCGGGTTTACCTATATCTAGAGAATTATTACTTGTTTTGGCAACAGCTTGATAATAGCAGTGGCCATTATTGTATTCCGGTTTATTATCCAAGATAAAATATTCTGAAAATACCGATATTGTTGTCTAGCCTGCTATACTAACTGGGCGGCGTTGCGGCAAACTTGTTTTGACAGTTGAACAAAGTTTTCTCAGCAATTTTTTATTTGTGCGATCAACGTAATGTAGTGGCTTAATAATTAATATCTTACTGACAATCACACTCATTTAGCTACAGTGTGGAGGCTTTGTTGAGCATTGTGCTAACACGGGAATCGGTGTTAATCGGTATCTACGTGGCACTGCACGTCAGAGAACCTTCGTGTTGGTTCAGAGACTAGAAAACATGCACGTACCGCAGTCGCTAAAACTCTCTATGTAACTTTTTGACTTACTTTTGAAAGTCGGTGCATATTTTACAGGTATAATGCTGACCCTATATATCGAGCTGTCTTGTCCTATTAAACAAACCTTTTTCACTCGTCTTGCCGTATAAAGCCCGATCCCATCCTGGACTTGGGAGGTTTTCAAAGAAAATCTGTCTGGTACATACATACCCAACATTGTCATTACTCAGAATGACTTCGCACACTGACAGTTTGTACAGCCTATGTGTTACAAAGAGTGAGTTGGATCTGTTGTCGCGAAGACCGGAGAGTTTCAGCGTGGATCTTTCTCCGTGGAGCGGTCCAGGTCACACTTCCATGTTCTCTCTGTGCTGGATTTCCAGGCAGCGTCCTGATTGGTGGAAAGTTTGTAGCCACAGGCTACCTATGATGAAAGATGCTGCCATCGCTGCAAACACAGCAGCGTAAATGACAAAGTGTAGATAACTTTCCAAATGTAACCCTTATTCTTAACAATAATATCAGTCATCCATCACAACTGACTGGACCAAACCATCACATTTCGACCCTGTATCATTTGAGGAACTATAATGTAAATGCTACCTCAGTCGGCAAGATGTATATGATACCGAGTCTTTGCCCGGGTGAAGTTGAAGTGCAGGAGTGTGGAAATCGGATGTGTGGCTCCTTACACGTTCTAATTGTGGTGTAACTCATTAAAGACTGCTATCATAGGGTTTGGAAAAGCCCACTGGCTTGGATCTCTCGTGACGCTGATTGAGGGACAACACAACAAACCCACTGGAAGTGTCTAGTCCTGCTTATATACATCGACGTAGCCCTCTCATCTCACCACTGATTTCTAGCCTTACAGCTACTCGTTTTTACCACTGTCGTCTGATAATCAGTTGTACCACATTGTGCTCTAATCCAAATGCAGCAATCAGTCTCTTTCAGTGTCTGTTTTCGTCTTGTTGTGTGTGTGTGTTGCAGTGTGTTGTGTGTGTTTGTGTTATTGTGTGTGAAGGTGCTGTGTGGTATGTTGATTGTCTGGGAGAGAAAAGAAGAGACGAAGATAGAGAGAGAGAGAGAGAGATTATTCTGATGTATGTGAATGCGAGGAGACGTGAGTGTGCAGGTAGTGATCGTGAGATAGTGAGTGAGTAGACTGTGTGTGTGTGTGGAATAAGTTGTGTGGTGTGTGAGTGGTGTGAAAGGTGTGTGGTGTGTGGTGTGTGTGTGTGTGTGTGTGTGTCTTGTGTGTCGTGTGGTGGTTGTGATGAGAGAGAGAGAGAGACGAGGAGAGAGAGAGAGATGAAGAGTGGGTGTGGATTTGGTGACGAGAAGAAGATCTCACCTGTGTATAAGGGTGGAATGTTGTGTTGTCGAGAGGATGTGTGCGTAGCGGGAATTAGGTCTCACTCGACCAGAACACAGAGAATATGAGACGAGTTCAGTGTGGGGTGTGTTTGGAGTTTCTGAAATCGCTCGTCCATTTGGAGCCAGCTTCAATCCCGTCATACTGTCACTCAACTGTGCATGTGCGGACCGAACACGTCTAAAACAAGCTGACACGCAAGAGGTGAAAAAGAACACTCGCCGACACACAAACACACGCGTCAGGCCAGACAGTTCGCGCACGCACCGGCACACACGCTCGCACATACACGCACCTCCGACATGCTAGCACGCGAACACATCCACGCGTTCATGTCAACACGCACTCAAGCGTTCGCACGCACGCGCTCGCGCACGCACATCAGGCCTCCGTTCCAGCCAGGGAAGAGAGAAACACATCATCTACCTGAATGTGTTGCTTCTGACTCTTCTGCAGGGAGATTAGAGGAGATCAGTACACAGCCCTGATTGTGTTTGTGTGTTTGTCTCTTTGATAGACTCACATGTTGTTAAGCAACCTCTCCCTCCCCTCTAATCAGTACAACCATAGTGTTGTTTACAACAGTTGCAGCCCTTGTTTACCCCTAATCACTTCCTGATGCAAGATGGCTGCCCACGAGGCTTCTCCCTGATTGGTCAGTCCACGTGACCAGGGCCGGTTGGCAAGGTTACTTCAGAGCTTGTGAGTCATGGTGTGGTTGTTTACTGTAGAGTCTCTGAGCTGGACAGCGGTCTAGGTTGGTTCCTCATGCTCCACAGGGCCAACGCTCCACTTCACACTCTGTAGTCCAACTCCTGAAGAACATCTGGGAAGTTTCCCTTTTCACTTCAGATCAAACCGAAACATTTCATAGTTTCTCCACTTGCCTTTATGACATTTTATTCATTCAGCAGCGTACGCTTGTATATCTAAAGCAACAGTCGCCAAGTCCTCTTCAACAGTGGCTGGCGCTGTTCTTCGTTAAGATTATTTGTGGTGTACAGTTTTATTTCATGGACTTGGTGCCTTGTGAGTCTTAATCATCACGTCATAATTCAGTTTGAAATGAATCGGTGCAGTTATTCTGTTTACTTTGGTTTCAGTTTGTAACAGTGACGTTGAGGACATGCTGAAAAAGCAGTCTGACCGCAGATTAGAGACTGGATTAGACAAAGTCAAACCTATGTGCTCCTTCCCCCAACCCCCACCCCCCCCCACCCACCCACACCCCCACACCAACCCCCCCACCCCTCACCCCCCCCCACCCAACACCCTCCAGCCCCAACACCCCACCCCCACCCTAAACCTCGAATCCCCAACCCCCCACCCAACACCCCTCCAGCCCCCAACCCGCCCCCATCCCCACCCTAACACCCCTCCAGCCCCCAACCCCCTTCCCCCCACCCTAACACCCCTCCAGCTCCCAACTTGTGACCTCTCTTTCAACGCCTTGGTCTGAGAGTCAGAGCTGAGACCATTAGGGGTCATGACCTTTTTCTGACCTGTAACCTTAGTGGACCTCCTGGCCATTAACTTTCACTCAGCTTTCACTGGTCGCCCCCAGGTGATCTAGACCTGCTGCTACTGACCACATACGCACACTCACATTGGAAAATACACACACATACACACTAGTAGACACACCTATTCACACACACTGATACACACATGCACACACGCTTGCACACACGCTTGCACACACACTTGCACACACACAGGATGCTCCAGATCTCCAAGGGCCTGCTGTTCAGTCTAATGTAAATGAATCACTACAAAAGGCTAATCTCTCTGGGTTCATTTAAGTCATTTGAGTTTGAATGAGTTTCAGGGAAATTGAAACACTGAAAAAGTAGACCACCAGGGGCTACACTTCAACAAGACCTAGAACCCCAGAACCTGTTTCGAACACCAGAACTTGTTTAGGACCCTCAAATTTTAGAACGCAAAAACCTTATTTGAACCCCAGATCATGTTCAGAACCCCGGAGCCTCACATGAGTACTTCAATGTGCAATTTAATTTCCGCCAAATATGCAAAGGCTCATGGGTAACGAGTCTCGAAGTCTCATCCTTCATAGACCCTCTCCCAGGACACAGCACTGAAGCCAGGCCATGGGGTGTTTACATGCTGAAGAAATGCCAAACAACTGCTTTCATGGTACAATATTATATACTGAACACTGCAGTATTGTTACCCCTCAATACGTCTCAGAAGCTTTTGTGTGTCCTTAGGGAGTTGATCCCAGTGCACTTTCTCCCTCATCCCAGTACACATTCTCCCTGAGACCCCAGAAGTTCTACCGCAGTGTCTCCAGCCTGGAGTTCTGGAACCCTGCGCTGGCTCCTTGTCCTGCCAAAGGAGGCCCCGGAGCCAGTAGGAACAGAAACCACATTTAGAACATGGCGGAGGATCGCACTGAAATAAATACTTTCAGGGTTTTACTTTTGAGTAAATATTTTCACTGCAGGGAAACCTCAGTCTGACTAACACACAGATGGCTCCATCCAAGGTTTTTCCGAATGTAAGTGTGCATTCTTCTGTAATGCCCAAACCTGAGACTGTAGATGTAGGATGTCTGGCCACCTTTTGTTTGATGTATCGCCCCACGCCTCTCGTTCCCTGTTTCGCCCCACGCCCCCCGTTCCCTCCTCCCCCATCCCCTCTCTCCCAGCCCCCCTTCCATCCTTCTTCTCCTGGTAGAGAAGGGGATCTGGTTGTGAAGGAAACGCATACACACACCCTGTGCGCGCACGCGCCTACAGACACAGTCACATCTGCGCTGTCTCTCACACACGCTTACGCAAACAAAAAAGGATGGAGGTCTGTGTGGTTCTGACCACACTGGTACCCAGAGACCTGCTTGATTAGCTTCCCATCCCTGGACTGCAGGGCCTTCGCAAGGCTTACCAGAGAGACCCAAGCTGGAGAGTCACAAGCAGCAGCAGGTCAGCTGGGGTCCAGCCACAGCAGAAGACAGCTCCTCTGTCTCCCCTGAGCCCTGATTTGACTGGCACACATCATGTGTGTGTGTGTGTGTGTGTGTGTGTGTGTGTGTGTGTGTGTGCGCGCGCGTAGACTTGTGTGCGTGTATGGACGTGCGTGTGTGGATGTAAACGCATGTACGGGAGTGTGTGCGGACGTGCGTGTAAATGCGTGTGCGAGTAGGAGTGGGTTTGCACAGACATGTGCTTCGACGTGCATGTGCGTACACGTGCGCGCGGTTGTGCATGGTGTGTGCGCTTGTGTAGATGTGTGCATGTGCATGGACTTTTGTGTGTTTCTGCTCTGAGCCTAGTTGCAGTTGATATATGTGCTGCTGATTCAGTCGCCTCTGATCCACCGAGCTAAATCAGGTGCCTGATGTACGCAGAGCTCAGTTGGAGAGAATTTGACACACGCGCACACACTTGCACACACACACATACACTTAGTCAGACACTCTTACACAGGAGTAGGTATAGCTCTGTGATAGGGCATTTGACACACGCACAGACTGTCTTACTGACATCGATTCACACTCACACTCTTAAACATGGATGGGCAAAGCTTGGCGGGTGGAGTCTTTGACCACAGCTCAGGATGTCGCAGGTTCGGATCCCACTCTCTCCATGGCTTTGGATGAACCCATCTGCTTAATGCTTCCATTATCCTCAAGGAGCACCGGGTCTAGCTAGCAGTAGCACTCAGCCTCGCAGCAGTTTCCACCAAACAGGTGTCTGAGGTGATTGAAATACGTTGGTTTGAATTATTAATCAGGATGCTGTCTAGGGGAGCGTGCTCTTGGATGTCGTAATCGTTTCTGCCAGGGATCCGTTTCTGCTGATGCAGACGTACCAGGGGCTTAATGCAAAAATCCATAAACACAATATTCGGAATTCTGCGGACACGCAGCCCGCGGCTTTGATCGTGTGATGTGTGAGGGAAGAACGCGACACCCTGGGTGACACCGGGATTACTGGGTCTATATTTAGTGTTTATGTACATGAATATTGGCAGGACAACTCTGTACATGTGACAGACACAGTGATACAGTGACAACACAGGCCTTCAGCACACAAACACATTTACAGACGGACTCTAGGGCCTACACTGGCTGAGATACACACAGGAATGTCTCCACGACACTAAGCTCCTCCCACAAACTGGAAAATCTCCTCCTAACAGCAAAGAGTCAATACAAATGTCAGCGTTCAATCCCACCCCGGCATCTTCGCACCCCCACCACCACCCCCCCCATTCCCAAAAAAACACACAAAAACAACAACAAAAACAAACAACAAGAGGCAAAAACAAAGTATAAAATAATTTAAATCTCTCCTAAGCATTTCGTGTATACATCCAGGGAGAGACCTATACAGGGTTGGTATCTCTGCGGGGTCAACGCGAATTGAAACTGAAGGAACCAAACCAATGCAACGCAGAAGTCATGCAGCAACACAACAGATGGAGGGGAATGAGAATGATCTTGTTTGAAGCTGTGTCTGGAGGTTGGCCCCGAGATGCCGAGATCTTAGCGGCCGTCTCAGTGCTCGTCGGGCTACAGGGTCGTTCGCCACGCAACAACGAAATGTAAACATAAATATACAGGTTGATATCTCTCTCTACGAACAGTTCTGTCTGGGCCACGGGCTTCCTGGCTGCCTCAGGCTGTTTGCACTCCTTAGTAGAATATCACTTAGAGTTAAATAAACTTTTTTTTTCATATATATAGATTTAATTATAATAGATTTTTTTCAGAGTCTTTTAGCAGTATCTCCTGGTTTTCACCAGTTTGCTCTGGTATTTGACCGAGTGCCCGCTGTGCCCCACCACGTAAACGTCTAACAGGTACGTCTTCCCTGCCTCCAGCCCCGTGATGGTTTCCGTGGTGACCGCCTTCTGGAGGTTGGCGCTGTGGAAGTACTTGCACAGGACCTTCTCCGACTTCCGGCGGGTCTCCGGCCCGGCGCACTGGTTCTGCTCGCGGCGTCGCTGCTCCTCGCCGTAGCTGTCGGCGACCTCGCGGCGGTAGACGCAGTACTTGTTGCGGTCTTGCGTCCCCAGCCAGGCCACGGTGGCGGACGAGCAGGTGCGCAGCTTGTCGAAGGCCTTGATGCGGGTGTCTTCAGGCAGGGAGGGGAACGGCTGCTTGCTGGTGCGCCGGGTGGTGGCCAGGACCTTCAAGGTGGATGCCCCCTTCCTGCTCCCTCGCAGGCGGATCAGGTACTTGGCCTTGGGCTTGCCGCGCAGCTGAAACTGCCGGACGCCTTCCACGTTCTGGGAGAGGAGGAGCTTACCGTCGCGGCGGACCTGTACCTGCACGGCGTCCAGGCAGGCGTGAACGAAGAGCGCCACCCGCTGGTGGGAGGAGACGGGTGCGAAACGCAGGAACTTGCTGCCCTTCCTCTTGACGAAGACGTCGGAGACCTTGCCGTCCTTCAGCTCCACCGTCTTCTGCCGAGCTTCTTCTTTGGTGCGGGCGAACGTGCCCACGTAGGCCGTGCTGGTGTTGGTGGCGGCGTTCACCGCAAACACGTCGAAGTAGAACTGCGTGTCCGGCTTCAGGTCGGACACGGTGAAGATGTTCTTGTTGCCGATGCACACCTTGATGATGTCGGCGTTCTTGGGCTTGGCTTGGAAGGAGCGGGCGATCTTGTTGCTGGTAAGGCCCCGGTCCTTCCCAAAGTCATTGTCGGGGGGGACGAAGCCAAAGTGGCCAAAGTCAAAGGGGCTGAAGTCTCGACCGGGTTTGGGCGCCATCATGAAGGCGTCGTCGGCGTTGATCTTGGCCTCGGCGGCGCACATGCTCTTGAAGTTGTGCTCCTTGTTGATGACGACGCAGTACTGCACCGGCTGGCCCATCAACAGGCCGGTGGGGGTGGGCTTCCAGGCCAGGGTGACGGTGGTGCGGCCCAGTGCCGTCACGTCCACCCTGGGGTCGTAGGGCAGCTCGGGGTAGGGCTGGTCAGACTCAGGGGTGGTGGTGGCGTAGAGCTTGAAGTTGCTGTCCTTTTCGGTGGAGAGCAGCTCCAGCTGGTAGAGCCCAGACGGTGTGCTGGTGGCCACGTACGACTCCACGTCGTTGCCCTTGTAGGAGAAGAGCTCCGCCCCCTCGTCCACTGTCCCCTGCTGCTGCTTCTGTTGATCCAGAGGTTCAGGCTCACCTGGAACACACAGGGACACACACACCATCAGATGCCTGCCAACACACACACAGGAACGCACACCATCAGATACCTGCCAACACACGCACAGGAACACTCACACGTCGCTTCCATGCCAACACACACTCTGGAACATACACATCATCATGCTCCCTCCAAGCACGCACAGGAACGCACACATCACCTCACTCCGACACACGCGTCATCTCCCCATCATGGACATCAAACTGTTCCATCGACAAACCTCATTCCTCCCCTCACTTCCCATGAGGTTTGTTTTAAAAAAAACGGTATTTTCTCATTTTTAGACGTGAAGTAAACTAATTTGCACGGGTGCTAAAAACAACCTCTTTAATGTGTCATGGGGTCACAGTGAATCTCTCTGGGCCTTACACACCATTAGCCCCCTCACTGGCCAGCATCCCTGTTTTCTTTCCAAACATCCCCAGAGATCACAGGCAGGTATTCACCTGGCCTCTCCAAGCAAGCGGAGTTACAAAGACATCCCTTATAGCCCCTGCATGAACAGGCCAGGGTCAGCTCCAAACTCTGCTGCTCATGGAACCATAATATTATGTTTGTCAACCAGAGAGCACGGCGTGGTGCTGAAGCTCACAGATCCACTCATGGACGAGACGTCGAGGGGGGCAGAGCGACACGCAGAAGGCCGGACAGAGGAGTTAGGCTTTCTGTGTGTTTACAGAGCTCTCTCCCTCTCTCCTCTCTCCCTCTCTCCTCTCTCCTATCTCCTCTCTCCTTCTCTCCTCTCTCCCTCCCTCTCTACCTCTCTTCTCTCTCCTCTTTCTCTACCTCTTGCCCTCTTTCTCTCTATTTCTCTCTCCGAACCAACAAGTAACAACTCTGAGAGTCCTCACGCCATGCACGTTCTGCAGGAATCTGGTTTGTTCCCTCGATTTCCAAGGTAACTTGATACGGCGAATCGGTTGATATGGCGAATCGCTTGATATGATGAGTCGCTTGAAGTGGCGAATCACTTGATCCGATCAGACTGAGAAGTGATGAAATTAGGAACCCCGCTCATGAAACGGCTTTGTAAACGTTTCAAGAAAATGAGTCAGCCCTATTTGAGGCTATGAACTTTCACTCTCTAACTCAGACAACGACCATGTCTCATTGAAATACCGTCAGTCTACTGGAGGAGTTGGAAGGTTGGCAGTAGACTAGGTGTCTGTCCTCGGTTCCTCTGAGCTATGGAAACTAAGACCAGAGCACCAGAGCTAACCTTGGTTCCTTCACACACTCCTGTCATCAGGCACTGTGGAACACTATCATTAAGACGTTCTTGTGGCACCGTAGCTGAGATGTTATTATTGTTGCACCATGCCTGGTAGCTGAGATGTGGTTACTTTGCACTGAGCCTGGTAATTATAGCCTGTACCTTGAGTCAGACTACTGAAATACTGTTAGAACTCTGCTAGAACTGTTGGAACCTCTGATCCTTGATTTTGTTTTGTGGTACTGTGACACTTTCAAGACTGTTTTTGGTGCTGTGCTCAGTTTCCAGTGTGTTACGGTCAAGTGTATGGCATGGGTCAGGTGAGGTTCACGCAGAGGATTGGGGTGAGAGTCAGGGTCAGGGTGAAGGTGAGGGTGAGGGTCAGGGTGAAGGCGAGGGTCAGGGTGAAGGTGAGGGTGAGGGTCAGGGTGAAGGTGAAGGTGAGGGTCAGGGTGAAGGTGAGGGTGAGGGTCAGGGTGAAGGTGAAGGTGAGGGTCAGGGTGAAGGTGAGGGTCAAGGTCAGGGTCAGGGTCAGGGTCAGGGTGAGAGTGAGGGTGAGGGTCAGGATAAGGGTGAGGGTGAGGGTCAGGGTGAAGGTGAGGGTGAGGGTGAAGGTGAGGGTCAGGGTGAAGGTGAGGGTCAGGGTCAGGGTGAAGGTGAGGGTTAGGGTCAGGGTGAGAGTGAGGGTGAGGGTCAGGATGAGGGTGAGGGTCAGGGTGAAGGTGAGGGTCAGGGTCAGGGTTAGGTTGAAGGTGAAGGTGAGAGTCAGAGTGAGAGTCAGGGTGAGGGTCAGTGCGAGGTTGAAGGTGAAGGTGAGAGTCAGAGTGAGAGTCAGAGTGAGAGTCAGGGTGAGGGTCAGTGTGAGAGTGAGGTTGAAGGTGAGAGTCAGGATGACAGTCAGGGTGAGAGTCAAGGTCAGGGTCAAGGTCAGGGTGAAGTTGAGGGTGAGAGTCAGGGTAAGGGTCAAGGTGAGAGTCCCGCTGAGGGTGAGGGACAGGGTGAGGGTGAGGATGTCAGGTACCTGATCCCTCTCCGCTGGCATCCTCTGGGAGCTCCTGCAGGGTGAGCTTCCACTCCAGTGGGGCGTCACACGGCGTCACTGTCACTGACAGCGGCGTGTTGTCCTCCTCCACCACAAAGTAGTACCTGTGAAGACCATATACGCTATTTTACAAACCCTCGGTACAGCATCCTCCTGCCATCATGACCCTGGCTCCACCATCCTCAACCTGGCTCAACCTTCATAACCCTGGCTCCACCCTCACCTTGCCAACACCAGCTCCCAACCTTAACTGCAAACAGCCTCTGCCAGAACCTCTGCTGTAGACCCAGACACTGGTCTTGGCCTCTGTCCACATACCCTGATCACATCAATATTACTCTCTCATCTATTATGCATTCTTCTGCAGAATCTGTAAACACGATACAGTGTGTTCCTGTTTACCAGTCCACTTGCAGGAAGCAGCCAGATGATGAATGTACATGCTCACTCAACTGTCTTCAGGCCTGACTGGGGATAACCTACTTGCTCAGGCTTTGTAAAGATTGTGTTGATTGTAAAAAAAATTGTGTTGTTTGTAAAGGTCTGTTTGCAAATGTTTTATTTGTAAAGATTGTGTCTATCACTGTTGTTTTTGTCATGTCTGTAAGTATTGTGTTTATAAATGGTCGTTCAAGTTGGTGATTGTAAGTAAGATTGTAAGTCGTGGTTGTAAATAGTGGTGTTTGTAAATGTCACGTCAGTGAATATCGTGTTTATAAAGGGTCGTGTTTGTCAAAGTCGTGTTTATAAATGTCTCCGTTCTCTCACCTTTTGGGTGTGTCTCTGAACAGATAACCACTGATCTCGGCTCCGTCGGGAATGACAGAGGAGTCATGGAAAAGGGCCTTGTCTCTGATCTGCATCTGGAACAGACCCTCGTCCCGGGTGGGAAGTTTCTGGGCCACCGCCCCCAGGACCAGGACCAGGACCAGGGCTGGGGCCAGGATCAGGCTCTGGGTCTGGGACCGCCTCCAGGCCTGCGATCCTGAATACAGTCTCATTCTGAAACACAGAGCACAAACCCACCATCACTATGCAGCCTAGAGAACATACACACACACAAGGCATACAGACTTTACACACACGCCGCTACAAAACAGCCTAATCCGACGATACACATGTAAACACACACAACCGCAACTTTGCTTCATCCTGAAACACACGCAGTAATATGGCGCTAAAACAGGACAGGAGACAGAGAGGAGGGGGGAGCAGAAGGGAGGGAGGGGAGGAGGGTTGTGAAGAGGGGGAGAGGAGAGGAGAGGAGGAGAGACTCAGCAGGGATCAGAGTGAATGTGTGAGCAGAGTGGAGAACCTGTCTGCACGGTCACCCTCAGACCGGCAGATCTCAGGAGCCATCCCGTATCCTCCCTGTGTTGATCCACTCCCATCAACTGCACATGATGGGGAAGCCAAATCCCTGCTGATTTAATCAGGCTAATGATTGCAGCTTAGCCAGATACTTTACTGTCATTTACCGCAAGCTAGAGGTGTCCTATTAATGACCTCTCTCTGCCTCTCTCTCCTCTCACACACTCTCTCTCTCTCTCTCCCTCTCTCCCTCTCTCTCTCCCTCTCTGTCTCTGCTTCTCGCCCTCGATCCCCTCTGTCTTTCCCACCCTTGATCACGTTCTTTTCTTCCAGTGGATTCAGCTAATCTCTCTAGCTTTCACACACGCTCATACAGAATAATCTCTGGGCCCTTTTCTCCATCCTGCCATGCAAACATGGTTTCATCCCTCCCTCCTTCCTGCTCTCCTCCAAACCCTCTGTCCCACTCTCTCGCCATCTATTCCTCTCTCCTCCCTCCCTCCCTCCCTCCCCCCATCCCTTCATACAGACAGATAGTTGGTGTGAAAGTAAAGGCGTCTACAACTGCCATGTCTCCATGCTATGCAAATCTTCCTCGCGGCTTCACCTTCCTCTTTAAACACAGACCAGCGAGGAGGCGTGACAGCAGCTTAGTTTCAGGCCCCCCCCCCCAACCCCGCCTCTCCCCTCCCTCCCTACCTCCCTCCCTCGTCCCCCCCCCCACTAAGGCCTTTTTTACAGGAAGGGGGAGGAGAGCCATCTAAGTGGCGCTTTGAGGTTCGAGGAGATCCTTATCTCTGGCTCGTCTTGTCTGCTTGTCTTTCTCCACTTCACAAGCGTGTCGGTCGGAACAAAGATGAGTCTATTAATACACCAGGCAGCTACGAGGTGGCATGTTCTGGGCTGACGTTCTCTCTGTCTCCAAACACAGCCCGGATACGCACACACACACACACAGACACGCATGCACACACGTCAATGCAGTGCACACAAACATACACAGACAGATTTGAAGATCCGACACCAGGTTTCACACTCGTACACATCATAACAAACAAGCACGCACGCGCACATACACATGCACACACACATGCAGCCTCCCACACACACAGGTACACAAACACAGACACACATATACAGTGCACACGCGTACACACACGTACACACACGTACACACACGTACACACACGTACACACAGCCTCCTGCAGCTGCACCCGTCCTAAACAGCGGTGATGTCATCAGATATGGGCACGCTCTCTCTCTGATCAGGAGACTGTAATAACACCAGCCTATCCAGTGTGCGTGTGTATTTGTCTGTGTGTGTGTGTCCGTGTGTGCGCGCGTGTGCATGACTGACCTCCAGCGTAAGACACACACTTGATACGCACTCCAGCCCAACATCTGATACCTGACCTCCGTACTCGATCTCCGTGGACGACAGCTTCTCGCCAGAGGCGGAGAGAGGAACACCAGCGCCCTGTCGCACGGACACGTGGACACCAACCACCCCAGAGAGACACCCTCCCAGTCCCACACCAAGCTCCTATGCGGGGCCCAGCTCTGGAAAATGACACCTGCATACGAAATGGTGAGCTGTTACTACCCCTGGTCTACCCCTGAGGCTGGGAGGCTGGGAGGCTGGGAGGCTGGGAGGCTGAACACAGTCCTGGGACCAAGAGCCAGACTCATTCTCAGACCGGCAAGCTGCCTTACCAAAATAAAACTTCAAAACACTGCATCTGGAACAAATAAAGTCTAATGTTTAATTAGAGTGAGGGAGGATGTATGATGGTAATTTGGGGGAGGATAATTTCAAGGCAGAGCCAACCACAATCGTGTCAACTTTGTTTTGCTGCCTCTTTTTTTATTTATTTATATATTCATTTACTTTTCAGTTTCACTCCAGAGTGGACTTTGTTCAAAACTTTGACATTCTTTTTGGTTGTGGGGGGAAAAACAGTGTTGAGGTTGGTGGTCGTGGGGCCGGGGGCAGAGGTTGAGGTTGGTGGTCGGGGGCTGGGGGCAGAGGTTGGGGTTGGTGGTCGGGGATGGGGGCAGAGGTTGGAGATGGTGGTTGGGGGCTGGGGGCAGAGGTTGGGGTTGGTTGTCGGGGCTGGGCTGGGGGCACAGGTTGGGGTTGGTGGTCGGGGGCAGGGGGCAGAGAATGGACTTGGTGGTCGGGGGCTGGGGGAAGAGGTTGGGGTTGGTGGCCGGGGGCTGGGGGCAGAGGTTGGGGTTGGTGGCCGGGGGCTGGGGCTTGGGGCAGAGGTTGGTGGTTGGGGGCAGAGGGCAGAGGTTGGGGTTGGTGGGCCGGGGCTGGCTGGGGCTGGGGGCAGAGGTTGGTGGTTGGGGGCCTGGGGCAGAGGTTGGTGGTTGGGGGCTGGGGGCAGAGGTTGGTGGTTGGGGGCCTGGGGCAGAGGTTGGTGGTTGGGGGCCTGGGGCAGAGGTTGGTGGTTGGGGGCTTCCAGAGCATTTTACTGCATATCAAGAAATTGCAGGTTCAAATGTATGTTTCTTTAGAGAAAAGCATCAGCTAAGTGAACACATCCTTATTATTATTCTTACTGTAGCTGCAGAGGGTGAGTTAATCATGGCCTCTCCTCCACAGAAAAACAGTGTTAGCATAGCGCTAATCAGGTAGCCATCCCACACACACACACACACACACACACACACACATGCACGGCAGGCCAGCCTTCCTCCTGTTCCGTCACAACAGCTAACCTCCTGTCTGCTTCCACATGGTGCTCATTATCAGCCCGCCAGGAAGAAAGGACACTTTCATTTCAACACAAATAAAGAGACACTCTGGATTCCTCCTGTCGGTTGTCTGGCTGGCCGAGAGCCTGGAGACTCAAGCCGTTCTCTTACTGCTGCTGTTGTCTCTCTCTACCTCTTCTCTCCTCTCTCTTCTCTCTCCTCTCTCTCTCGTTCTCTCTCTCTTTATCCTCTCACGTCTCCTCTCTTTTTCTCTTCCATTCTCTCATTCTTCCTCTCTCTCTCTCTCTCCCCTTTACTCTCTCTCGTCTCCCCGTCCTCTTTTCTTCTCTTCTCTTCCAGCTCCCTTGATTTCTTTCCACCCTCGTCTCTCGCCACAGAGCTGATTTACAGTAGCCATGCAGCTGTGGAGGCCTCCATCACCACTGTCACGGCAGAGCTCACGAGGGGAAGGAGGGTTGTTACTGGGGTGCAGGGGGGCTTTAGAGGGGGGGGGGCGGGGGTTTAGACGTCGGCGAGGGGGTCACTCCTCAGTGCTCACAACCTGAGATGAAACCAGGGCCCAGAGCCCTGTCCTGCATCCAGGGCCAGACCACAGCAGGTCTGGTGCTCTTGGACGGCCAAACGGATCATTAATGAATTGGTAGAGAGACTGTGGTTGGAGGACCACATCCAAGGGTAGGAATTTAGTCTGTGATGGAGTGTGTGTGTGTCTGCCTGTGTGCATACATGTGTGTTTAAGTATGTGTGTGTGTGTGTGCTCCCACACCATCACATTCCTCTCATCCAGAGCATATGTATAAGTGTACATCATCACTCTCACTCTGTCTTCATGCCTTCCAAATCATCACGCGCAGTTAAGACTCTCTCAACTTCTCGCATCGTCAGGCCGCAGAGACGTTCTGGCGCAGCCCCGGTGGACAGACGAGGGCCTCGCCATTTTCCGTCTCCGCATCGCGGTTTTATGGTCGACACCGCATCCAGGAATGTTTCTCCGAGGAGCGGGTCAGGTCGCGGGGGGCACCCGCTATTACCGCACTACAAATGAGTCTTTCAAATGAGAGGTGGGGGGTGGGACCTTTGACTGATGTGCCCTTCATCGCTGTCACTGCGGCGGCGGAGGGGGAGATCACACCGATTAGCACACAAAATACCCCCTGGGAAAGTCGTTCACCCGCCGCCCAAACACCCTATAAAGGAACCCGAGCTCCGGAGCTATGTAGTGTGAAACGAGTCAATCACTTTCCGTGTTGTTCTAACGGGCAGTGAGCGCGCACTGGGCGGCTCTTCCGTGGCACATAGAATGCGGGTCTGACGCCGCCGTCTCAGCTGTGTCTACGGGGGAATAATGGGAGATTTGCGCTGTGAAAACGAAAGGGCCCGGTGTTGGGTGTGGTTATGATGAATAATTTAAACGAGTGTGTAAAAACCTGTTGCTACGTCCTTCATTTCCCCCAACGACTCTGGAAGTGACACCGAAATGGACAAAGGCAACTCGAGGAAGACCGTAGCCTACCTACACGGCCGCCTGTCACCGCTCGGGACGCATAATGGCTATGGCAACACTGGCGGAATTCTTTCAGTCGGGGGTGTTCATATGCAAATGACGGTTTAGTTACGGTATGCAACACAAGACCTTCCCATTTTAAGACTTTTTGTTCATGGTTCATTCTCCTTAGAAAGTAGCCTACGGCAGGCATTGGGGTTTCACTCTGCCGATAAAATACAGTTATTCAAATTCCCATTCTCAATCTGTCTTTCATTGTGAAGCTCCTAACCCCACGGAGACAGAAACGGAAAAACAGGCGTCTTGCGACGGGACGGACGAGGGGAAAGAAAGCGTAACAGTATCTTTCTGCCGTCCTTCCACTGTCAGATAATATCTTAAATGATTAAACTATAGGCTCACAAACATCTCAACTGAACAGGCCTGAATTGTCTTTTTCCACAAAAGCCTCAGCTATTCCATAACACTGGAAACACTATTTTCGAATGGTCTAACCAATTATTTAACCAAGCACTTAACTAAACACTTATTTTGCGTAGTCCTCGCAAACGAATCTAAAGAAGAAGGCTGAAAAGCTCAAATGAATACTTTCTAACCCAAGAGGATAAAACTGTGTCCAGAGTCATCGGGTTATCGATGAACTGCCGGAGATAACGGTCCTCGCAGGTGCATTCATCCACTTTCCACACAGGAAATGACCCACCAACACTGGTGCCCCAAAACAGTTACCCCCTTTAACATTTGTAGCATTTTATATTGGCAGAAACGCAATGAAAAGGACCAATGTAGCGAACGTAGTTTGTGCAGAGCACCGTAGAAAGGGGCGAGAACGCATATTGATGAATTGCGTCTGGCGTCTTTTGAGGGCGCTCCGTCACCCCGGAGAGCATGGGAACCCGGTGACGAGCACAAAGCACGGAATTTCAGCCCCAGACCAAGAGCCTGCGGACGCTGCCTTCCGCGTGTCCTTTTCAACCTCAAGCAAAAGTGCATCCGTTTTACGCGACATTCATCGTGCCCCGTGAAATACAGCCGAACCAAGCACACAGATTAAAAGAGCACGCTAGCCCGGGCTTGACTGAAATGTGTTTGAAACCCTTAACTTCCCGGAGTTGTAAACCGCAAAATCTCTCCCCCTGCTATCTGGAAGGCGTTTCAAAGGCAGTCGCCTTTTATTCCTAAAGGCTGTCTTTATATTTAAGGACCTCTCTGCAAAGCACGCTACAAACGCGCTTTACAAACCATCTAACATTCGTATAAAAAGTGTTTTTTCAACTCAGATGTGTTCATAAAGTGGTCACTTATCGTGTTTTGAGCTAAGTTTGTCAAGTGTGTAAGTGACAAGTCACAAGTCAGACACATTTAGTTTACGACATGAAGTTTCGTGGATACATGTAAAATGTTAAAGTCTTCTTACCTTTAAAATCAATGAATGTTTAAATGAGTTTGAAACTTGTGTCTTCTGAAGGATGGGATTCAAACGGACCGAAGCCCAGACAACACAAGACAGAAAACGGGACTTTGGGCACCTTCAAAACCAATGAAGTTGTCCCTTTACGAAGTCCAGTAGATTCCTTAATTCGGTTCTGATGTGTTTGCAATAGGATTATATCTGGGATGAGTGAGGCACTACTTCTGAAAAGGTTTAGCTCGTCTCGAGACAGAGTGGGTATCCTGAGTTCTGGCTGCGCGTGCCTCCCCTGGCGCGCGGCTGCTATTGAGACTGAGAGCAAAACTGAACTGGTGCGAACTTCTCCCTTGCGTTCTGCCTAGAGGAGACTCCAAGAACCAGCCCACTCCTTCAGGAGATTACAGCCCCAACGCACACAAAACCAACCAGTGGCCGGCTAGAATCAACTGCAGACCTATCACACGCACGTTCTTAAAATACCATCACTTTATGAATGGAAACCCCATTTTAATTACTTTATTTACTTAAAATTGTTTTTTCTTCAATGGTATGATGATCAAATGTATGACAAGACGTGCTTGGCACAAATCCACGACAGGATCACATTGAAGTTTCCAATACTTTTTTTCGGAACGTTTTTTTATATTTTTTTATAATTAAACTAACGTTGCAATTACATGATGCAAACAAGTCTGAATACGGTCTGTGTCTCTGAACTGACAAATAAATCTTCGTGTCTCGGTCTCTGTTATTTTAAGAGCGGGGATCCCCCTCGTGCTTCTCTTGTTGGGAGCCGTTCCCTCCGTCATGCGCTCAGGAAACGAACACCCTGAGCAGAAGCGCGCCCTTGCAGTCACGCACCCCTCCGGGCTACATGTGTGTGGGCAGGTTTGATCACAGACAGCTGGGTTAAAGGTACATTTGGATTCGTATTTTCTTGTCTTTGCCTGGATTTTGTATGTGGTGGAGGGCGGCGTGGGGGGAGCGGGGAGGTGGGGATGGTAAACATCTTGAATTGCCTACGGGCAGAGGTTGGGCTCATAACGGCATCCATGCCTTTCTATGCACAGGGACGACCTCTCTAAAGGTGTCAAAACACGAAACAGCATCGGGACATTAACGCTTTTGTCTGTTCCCCCGGCCATAACCCAGGGAAGTCAATATTTATCTAAGATGAACGTCATTAACTGAGTTCTGTTGGTCGTGTCATTGACGCTGAACGAGTGACTGGGTGATCAGGGCTGCGAGCCGCACCGCTGAGATAGCTCACGGTTTGAGAAGATGCCGCTATTGGCTCCGTTGAGGTCGCAGTTGCCTGAAACCGCCTTCTGCCCTGTTATCCCTCCCTGTCATCCCCCTCCCCTTTTACGCCAGAGCAGAGGTGTTGAAAGATAAGAAGGCCCGTAGAAAGATGAACGGTGGAGAACAAGGTTGATCTGACCTTGAGAACCAAACAGGAACGCGCACTGTCACATGAGTTATGCTTTAAACACAAATAGCATAAACCACACCATGTATACCGTATCAACACATTTCGGTAAACACAGTATTAAAGGGTGGATTTGCATAATCTTGCTATGGCCTGCATTACAAGACGGTTTCGATCCTTTACAAGTACATCTGTGTGGGGCCTCAACGGAATTGGTACAACATCGCCATCTAGCGGCGTTTGTCCCTCTTGGCGATCCAAGAAAAACTTCGACTAGGCTCGCGCGCGAGCTGTTTCCGCAGGTACATTTGTGTTTTGCACACGCCACTTTGTTGGGGAAAAGTAATTAGTATTATATGGCTAGTTTGGTCACTGCTAATGCTACTGCTAACATACGCAGAATGTGTTCCTTCTAAAACTAGGCCCAGAGTGGCTAATCTGGAGCATCGGGGGAATTCCAGGTGGGTCGGTCTCTCTTGTGGCCGCGAGGGCCGGTGTTGTCATGGTACAGGGTTGAAATATGGATGCTGTCCCTGCGCTTCCTGCTACCACAGCAGACCGACCCACTCTTTTAATTTATTATTTTAACGCAGACCCACTTTTTAATGTACTATTTTCACGCAGCCCCACCGAGTGCAGCCTGCAGGGTAATGATGACATGATTTTCTTTTGACTCCCTGGCTCAGCCCCCTCAGCGACACCTTCCTCAAAACAACAACAACCAAAAACCCGACGCGTCCAAATGTTCCAAACTGATTAAATTTCCCCCGAAACAACAAATAAAGACGACGAGACGGTCGGTAAGCTAAGGTAATTAGGAACTGTGTAAAATGCTAGCGGCCGTGCAAAACAACATGGTCTGCAAACCACCGTTCATGTATTCAACTTTTTCTTGTAGCTATTCAGCAGCAACAGCAGCCTGTGGTCCAGTTTGCTGCTAACACTGAACAGACAGGCCCAGTAACGCTACCAAGCTCCGCTCCTGAGTCCAACACAACGGCCAGGTAGGACTGTCAATGATTAAGTATAATAATAATTAGAAGTTGTGAACTAAAGTGGGCCAGTCACAGACATGAAACTCCAGGACTGAAAATGAGTACCACTCCGGCCCTTACAGACAGACAGACATTTAGACAGAGTTAGTGGGTCTTCTCCAGACTGCGCCCTCATTCAGCTGTCACTGAGTGGAATTCAGAACCTTATTTCAAACACACACACACACACGTTGAGATCCACGTGTCCACATACATTACACAGATCAGTGTGCACGTACACACATGCACTGACAGCATCTCCAGTTGGAAGACGTGTAAATCCCACAATAGCAGTGTTTGATGGGCCGGGCAGTGATTAGACAGGCCCGCTTCTCATGTTTCTGAGATTAAAATAGATGCCAAATTCAATCTGCTCACAGTCACTCTGCGGAGCTGTGAAAATGAATCCACTCAAGGGATGGACACACACACACACGCACAGGCCTACACACACACTCACACACACCCACATGCGGGGGCGCCCCACACACACTTACTCACACCTCAGTTATTCACACACGCTCACATGTGCACGCAAACACACACGCGCGCACACACCCACACGCGCGCACACACACATCAGCTATTTACATGCCAAAGTCTTGAAAGTCTATCCACACTGGGGACAGTTTAGCCCAGCAGGAGGGGCGAGAGGAGAAATGAGGGGAGGAGGTGAAGGAAGGAGGAGGTGGAGAAGGAGAGAGGAAGAACAGGGGGAAGGAGGTGGAAAATGCAGCCGCAGTTTTCTCCAACCTGGAAAAAAAAGACGTATCTCATCGTAACACACACCAACTGGAAACAGACATATTTTTATGTCCAGGACCGAGAAATCACATTTCACAGTTCTACAATGGTTTGTGTTCCATCTGTGTGTTGAGTCAAGGGATAACTGAGAATACTTGTTGGGTTGTAATCTGTTCTGGCATCCATCTTGGCCGTTTCTGCTGGGTTTTATAGGCATATGACACTGTATTCAGGCTGTGTAGTCCGTGTCTCTTCTTCTATGGTCAGACTCCTGGGGACAGGGCTGGTCTGTCTGTCAGGCTGGGAGATAACTGCTCTCTGGGTGTCATTGTTCTGCTCTGACCCCTGTCTATTTGCAGTGTGTGTGTGTGTGTGTGTGTGTGTGTGTGTGTGTGTGTGTTAGCCTGTGAGTGTGTGTGTGTGTGTGAGATGGGAGGTGAATGTGAGTGTGTATGTGTGAAGAAGGGGGGGTTGGGTGAGTGTATGCGTGAGGGTGTTTGTGTGGGGGTGAGTGTGTGTGTCTAGGTGAGTGTGTGAGAGGGTGTAATTGTGTATGTGTGTGTGGCGTGTGTGTGTGGTGTAACGCTGTGCCTAATCGCTGCTTCTCTCTCATGGTCTTTACACATTCTCATCCCTCCCTAAGACATTAATGCTGAGGAGGAATGTCTTATCTTATCAGACTGGAATGCATGTGTATGTGTGTGTGTGAGAGCGTGTGTGTGTGAGCGTGTGTGTTTGTGCGTGTGCGAGTGCATGTGTTTGTGCGTGAGCGTGTGTTTGTGCGTGTGCGTGACTGCGTGTGTGTGAGCACGTGTGTGTGGTGGGAGATATAGGGGAGGTGTCACCTGACAACATAAAAACGATTTAGTAAATACAATTATTAGGTGTACTTGGCTTCGTTGCGTTGTCACTGACAGTTTTACAATGTTATTGACCATGAGTGCTACCAGTGAACTTTGTTGGAATTAGCCATTTTCCCCTAAATAATTGTCAAGCTTGTTTACGTTTTGGGGGTCATATTACTAGTTAGCAGATGGGACTGTTTGACTCGCGATCCCATCTGAGATACTGCTGGTGACGTTATTACATGAAGCTTCGAAGGGGTTTCTTTTTTGATGAATGACAGCAGGCGAAATGCCTGAAAATATCAGTAGAAGGGAAAAACCTAAGGCAGGTTTAAGTTGTAGAGTTTAGGACCATTTTTCCACTGGATTGCCCATAATTTTAGTTTGGATCCAACTTTTCGACTGAGTCTGCGATCACCAGTTCCCCTTGTAGGGAAAATGAGAAGGCCGCTGTTTCATTCTACTCTTCACTCTTTGTATTTTGAATTGTAATCGAACAGCAACAAATGTATGGTTTTAAATATATGAAATCTTCATGACTGATAAGCATGCATTTTGTATAAAATGTACAGGAACATCAGTTGTTCAATTGATGTGAAAACCCATCTGCGACTGACCCAAGCACACCCTGCAACTTCTCACATTTCCTCATAAATGGTGCCCTCTGGTACGAAGAAGTCTGCTCGTTTCTAGCTAAAGTAACACCTGATATAATACGCACCCCCTGCCATTATGTGTGTTCTTTTCTGGGTTCATTTGGTCACATTGAACAACCTGAGATCTTATGAACATGGCTGCTCTCTTCTAGCAGCAGTTACAGAGGGGATACAGAGTATATGAGGCAGGTGTTTCACCTGATATGACATGTACCCTCCTGCTAGAGTCTGTCCTGCCCTCATGTGTGTTCTGTTCTCCTTCCTCATTGCTCTTCATTAGACTCACCGGCTCTCCCAGTCACATGGTAATATGTCATCAAATGACACTGGCATTGCATCTGTGAAACACTTTTTCAATGTCATCTAAATTGTGTTGTGCTGATGGGATTCCTTTGTTGTTACTTCTTTACTGTGGCCAGTCTGTCTACTGGTGAACACAGCCATGTACAGTGTTTACAGCATTGTTGGTAGTTGTAGTTTTATTATGAACCTTTATTATTCAGCAGGAATCTACAAGCAAATGAGTGAACAATTCAGTTCATTTCATGTAGTTATATTCTCTAAGAACTCAGAGACGGTAACCCTTGGAACCCTTTTCCAACGCAAGCAAACCTTTCTGTCAAATCATCCTGACCATAATCCATGTTAAGAGTCTCATATTGTTTAGGACGATCCATTCATCCCCGTTCCACCTCTATACAGTCTACATTAGAAACAAGGTCAAACCGATGAGCCAATAGGCTTTTCACCTGGGGGTGTACGCCATGTCATGATGACTGTGTTGTGAGGCTGGAGGTGTTAGCTGGGCCAGTGTGGTAAACACTCATCAGCGGATCAAGACAAGGCTGTGCTCACACTCTGACAGGCCTCTGTTGTGCTTGGATTAGTCTTGTGAACCAACATTCTGCCTGGAAAGCTGCCACTGTACTGTGATTGCAGTGCATCTTAGGATATCCACCGATGAACACACTCTTACATGGTGTATTGTTGCCACACGTCTGATTTGTATCCCAAACACACCACCTACTCAAACAGTCTCATCGAGACCTCCAGATTGTAAATCATTCAGGAGACAGGGCACAATTGGACATCATTGTGCATCAATGGAACTGAGATGTTGGTGCCATCCCTGTTTACACCCTTGATAGATGGAGAACAAGAAAGAGAGAGAAATATCAGAGGTATCATTTCCATATATTTTATACAACATTCCACACTTTCTGAGCTGTCAGAGCTGTCCAGTGAGCCAGCAGTGTGGTACTAGGTGGGTCTGGAGGGGGAGACAGAGCTGTCCAGTGAGCCAGCAGTGTGGTACTAGGTGGGTCTGGAGGGGGAGACAGAGCTGTCAGAACTTGGCCTGTTGCAGATAGAGCTTCAGTTACACCAGCAACCCACAGTTCAAACGTTCATCCTTGAGGAGAGAGAACAGTGTCTTGGCTAAAACTGAACCTTTATCTTAGAGCAGAGAGACAGGAGGGGGATGTGAGTATGCTGACTGTGTGGTTAGAAAGATAGCACAGGTCAAAAGGTTTCCCACTCATTGTTTAATGTGTCACATCAAATGGCTCGTGTGTTTGTGTGTGTACGTGCAAGCGCTTATAGAATGTACCTCGCAAAGTAAAAGCATTGGACACATTTTCACAGATGACATGGGACTCATGTGACCTACTTTCTCAAAACACAAAACCATATCTCCAAACTCAGCTTCCAAAAACTCTCTCGGCAAAATCAATCAGTCGCCCCTAAAACGTTGAAGCAGATCAATATGTAAACACTATGGAGGCATCATTCGACATAACACAGAAACATGGAGAATATAGCTGTTACCTCAGGCCAGTGTCTGTAGGAGATTTACCCTGGTATATAAGCTTTGGTCATAGACTTTCATCCACACAGAAAAACTTCAATTGTGTTGAGAAAAGGGCTTTGTGGTGGAAGGCAAACATTTACAGTAGAAATTGCTGGTTTAAGCTCAACTATTCCCGTATACAGACACCATGTTGAAAGTTGACATTGTACCAAACCATCATTAGAAACAAGTGTGAACAAGTTTGAGTCATTGTGTTTTACAGAAGACAACAGTGCTGTAGTTGTGTTTACCATTACAATACAGTACAAGTGCATCACAGTGCTAATTGTTTTTAGTGAATGTTTTTCGAGTTCTTTGAAAAGGTTTGATTCGACAGACAGCTAAAGGCTAGAAACTGACACCTTAATTAGCCTTGTTAGAGAAAATCTCAGAAAATGGTTGCCTACAGTTTGCTTTTTGTTTGTGTGGGAGATTGTACACAGTGCATCCTTACATTTGATCTTTGTGTCCACTCTTGACATCCTCAACATAACCCGCATGTTTGACGTTCACAGAATCTAAATGGCAGATCGTAACCAGGCCTATTGTCATGGATAGAAAACAATGCTACTGTAACATGTTCTCTTGATTGCATTGGTTTTCTATGAAAGGCAAACTTTTGTAAGTATCCCAAAGATCTCTGTGCTTGGATATGTTGATGGGGCCTTGTCGACTTTGCAGGATCTCATGTTTGTAGCCTCACAGCTAAAACCCTGCTGTTTTCAGCCTGGAACTACAAACTCCAGCCCTCTTCAGTTATTTTCCCATACCATCCCAGTCTGCTAAGAAAGGGAGTAAGCAAATATGAGGACTAAAGTTGAAGAATAAGCATTTCTCCTTGTACATGTATGGTCACTGGAGCAAGTGACCAATGTGCTGTACAAGGAACCTGATGATGATGAGATTCAAATCATCTCCGACACAGTCAGATGTGTTCTGCACCAGTGGAGCTAGTAGCTGGCATTCAGCAGGCTGCTAAAACCTCTTAATCCATCTACGTTCTCTATGGCCCGCTGGCGGAAAACCAGGTATTAGATCCAGAAATAGCCTTGGACTTGCTGCATCATTCAAACTTTGCCGACTGAAGAGACCACGTTCAATTGGTCATAACTTTGGTTAGCTAGAGTATTTACGATGCCTTGATGTCAAAGTGGCCGTTGCACTCTGACCGATTGACACCCGGTCTAATATAGTACAATAAAGAGAAATCAAAACACACGGTATTGTACTCAAAAGACAAAAAGAACGGTATCGCAAGACGTAGAAAAGCATTGACTCTCAATAGGAGCTTCCATGCTATGTCCATAGCCAACCAAGTGGCTCCCAAAGTCCATTCGTACCACCTTTCATTAGAGACAACAATCATGAACAGTACCGATAAGACCTTTTTATCTGAAGTATTTGACCTTGGTTACCAAGAGCAATTTTGGACTGTCCACGAAGTGGCCTCTTTCTACGATAAAGACTGGACGTACTGCAGTAACGGAACCGTCAGCTAACTGAATGATTGTGGTAATATTTCATGTTTGACTTCTGTTTGCAAACAGGCATCTGAGGATGCTGACAACAGTGGAAAGAACTTCAGTGTCACCTTTCAAAAGAGACCACAACCATGCTTGTACTGTTCAATAACAGCTTTTCATGTACCTTGGTTATGCCTCACGTGTTATAGGCGAATTTGAGAGTTTCCTTCCATCATTTCTGCTGCCTCTCGGCCCACTCAGTTTCCGTCTAGCCCCTATTTAGTAACCCTGGGCCCAACACATCCGCAAGCCCCCTGGCCACACAGTCGCAGCCCCTTACTGGCCCCAGACTAACACACACACACAGCACCCGTGTCTTCTTCTAATATTTAAGACCACCATTCGCTGAGCCTACAATTAATCGCTAGTAGGAGCGCGACACCACAGCAGCCATAGCCTCACGTCCACAGACACAGCCCCCTGGCCCACACAGACACAGCCCCCCGGCCCACTCAGTCGCAGCCCCCCGGCCCACACAGTCGCAGCCCCCTGGCCCACACAGTCGCAGCCCCCCGGCCCACACAGTCGCAGCCCCCTGGCCCACACAGTCGCAGCCCCCTGGCCCACACAGTCGCAGCCCCCTGGCCCACACAGTTGCAGCCCCCCGGCCCACTCAGTCGCAGCCTCCCGGCCCACTCAGTCGCAGCCTCCCGGCCCACACAGACGCAGCCCCCTGGCCCACACAGACACAGCCCCCGGCAGACTCAGACGCAGCCCCCTGGCCCACACAGTCGCAGCCTCCCGGCCCACACAGACGCAGCCCCCCGGCCCACACAGTCGCAGCCCCCTGGCCCACACAGACACAGCCCCCCGGCCCACACAGTCGCAGCCCCCTGGCCCACACAGTCGCAGCCCCCCGGCCCACTCAGTCGCAGCCCCCCGGCCCACACAGTCGCAGCCTCCCAGCCCACACAGTCGCAGACCCCCTGGCCCACACAGTCGCAGCCTCCCGGCCCACACAGACACAGCCCCCCGGCCCACACAGACACAGCCCCCCGGCCCACACAGACACAGCCCCCCGGCCCACACAGACACAGCCCCCCGGCCCACACAGTCGCAGACCCCCGGCCCACACAGTCGCAGCCTCCCGGCCCACACAGACGCTGCCCCCCTGCCCACAATGTGGCAAGAGGTAGAAAATCATGTAGATAGGTGTCTGTGCACGTGTGTGTTGAGGAACTGGAGCAACTGGTAACCCTGCCCTCGATTTACAGTTCAGATGGAGCTAAACCCAGAGTCAGGAGTCCAACCATTCAGATGAGAGTAACTAGCCCAGGTCTTAGACTGGTGTCCTGTGTCAAAGCTACAGGATATGGACATGCAGCATGTTATTGCTTATTGAGCAGAGCTAGGTTTCGGAGTGAGGGAAAAGCATAGATTTGAATTGGTTTGTAGAGCCATCTTTAATGATGGTGTTATGTTTTTACCTTAATGGGGCCCAGACAGAAGCAGATGGTCAGTGAAGGAGATGATCCAGACTCCTGACTTACCTTACAGGTTTCATTTGAGTATCGTCAGTGTTCAGTGTTATGTGTAAATACACTGGTGGTAGTTGAACTTCACAGAATAATAATATCAACACAACATTTTCTTATGATTGCATTTATTCCATCTGTGAATATTCAGGTTGCCTGCTCCAAGCCTTTACTCTTATTTCTATTTTATGCAACAGGATGCAGCACCAAGTCAATCAACACAATCACTACGGTCTAGCCTTGTGCCATTTCCTACAGTAATAGCCTTGACTAACAGCCTTGACTCCTTGCTACTATGTTCTACTCACGTCTGCTTTCATTGGGTATGCTTGCCTTTGCTGGCTTGGCTCGTCTCGGTTCAACAGATAAAAGTGAAGCTAACAGCAGCTCGCTAGCTAGCTCCGGTCCGTCACAGAGCGGTCGTGGTTCGACCAGGCTCGGCACCGCACGGCTGCTTGGCACGGTCGATAAAGTAGAAGGTGAGGGTGCGCTGCCCTGCTAGCCAATCACAGTCCACGCAGCATGGCGTGGGATGCTCCTGGGCATTCCTCCATGTGCAGCCTGGAACAGAAACTTTTCTACCTTACATGTTTAACTATTACTTTTTAATTTACACCAAAGTATTAAGATCCATATACGTTTTGTTTGCAATAAACAATTGCAATAAAAATGAATTCTGGGTCCGATACTGATTGCCTTTGCTTCCATTGCACAGTTCAGGCATAATTTAAGCAAAATATAATAGTAGCAAACTAGCACAATTTACCACAGCAATAAGCTCAGGCTCAGTCAGAAGTGGATGGTAGGTGAATGAGATGATCCTGACTCCTGAGGATTACACACTTACCTTCCAGGTTTCACTTACCTTAAAGCAATATGCTCAGTTCCAGACAGAAGCGAATGGTAGGTGAATGGGATGATCCAGATTTAAGATTATACACTTAACTCATAGGTTTAACTTACAGCAATAAGCTCTACTCTGCAAGATGGTGGAGGAAGTAGAATTAGTCACTGCACAGAAACTCAATAGACCGACAGACTGCTTGGGTCTGATTCAACTAATGAAATCAAACAAATATCTGGAGTGAAGTGACACTTAATAGTTAACCCTGAGGTACTAGTATAGCAGACTGCAAATTGAACAGGATCATGCCTGCTTTGATTAATTGCAAATAAATGACCCACCTGGACAAAAGAACAAACACTGATGGCAGAACCGATTTCTGCAGCACAGAAGAACAGTAACTAGCTCCTTTGATAAATGAAGCAATTGACTGGGTTTTGATGTGAACATGAACGATCCAGTCAACTCTGCCTTTCAAAATGACGCACAAAAAGCCTTGCAATTTCATGCCGGCTCTACTTTCAACATCAAAGAAACCTGTTTGTACCCGCTTGCTTTGTGAAAGGGACCAGAGAGTCATCTCTCCTCTGTGTGCCCATTTTGGCTTCAACTCTCCACCTGACCCCCCCCCCCCCCATGACCGCACTTTCCCCCCCCCCCCCATACCCTCACCCCTAACCACGCCCCATGCAAAGCTCAGGAGGCCCCATCCCAGAATGTTGCAGATACCAAACAGAGAGCTTAGCCAGTTCCTCGCTCCTTTATAGGACCTTGGCAGCCAGGGCAACTAAAACAACTAAAAACTACGCAGGCTTTATGGTTCTAACAGTCTACAGCCATGAAGATGTCATCCCACACGGTCTCAGAGCCAAAAGCTGTGCACATCTTAACTCTTGTGTTTGTCTTCAAGGGTCAGAATAACCCATGTTTAATGCACACATGCACACGCACAATGAGAACATATAGATTGTATGTGCTGGATTGAACTCAGGCTAAATAAATCTTCTGATTCATGGCTTGCAACAGGCCCAGTTTTGCGGCCTCATTACATCCCAGCCCAGAAATATTGTCTGCATAGCAACTTTGGAATCATGCCTGCCAGAAGGACACAGCACTAGGTAGTGTTCCACTGATTTTTTTAAACACTTGACACAAAGTAAGCAACATTACAGGGAAGAAAA
>BROE01000028.1:6673139-6716094 GCA_036571765.1 Plecoglossus altivelis
CCCCCCCCCATGACCCTCACCCCTGAACCAGCCCCATGCAAAGCTCAGGAGGCCCCATCCCAGAATGTTGCAGATACAAAACAGAGAGCAGGTGCTTTGCTTGGCAGCCAGGCACCTAAAAAAAAACAAAAAAATACAGCTTTGTTCTACAGCCATGAAGATGTCATCCCACACTGGTCTCAGAGCCAAAAGCTGTGCACACTTAACCCTTGTGTTGTCTTCAAGGGTCAGAATAACCCATGTTTAATGCACACATGCACACCCACAATGAGACATATAGATTGTATGTGCTGGATTGAACTCAGGCTAAACTAAATCTTTCTGATTCATGTGCAGCATGGCTGCACAGGCCCAGTTTGCGCCATCATTACATCCCAGCCCAGAATATTTCTGCATGGCAACTTGATCATCCTGCCAGAAGGACACACACTAGGTAGTGTCCACTGATTTTTAACACTTGACACAAAGTAGCACACATTCACAGGAATAAATGCTGCTCCTGTGCCAAATTTAAGCGATTTACAATTCTCAAACACATACTTATCTGTATCATTGGGAACAAGATTTTTCTTCAATACCTACAGGAATCCACAGCATGCTCCGAAGGTTTCAGTATAGACAATCTTCCCATTTCAAACTGGGAATTGAAGTCAATTTTATTGTGTCTGTGGATAGGCCAACATACATGATAGCCACTACTGGGCCCATAGCAGTCATTGTCAATTATGGCTTTGCTATTTCCCAGCCTGGTGGACAGCACAGAGTTACAGAGGATGCACAGTCTGTAGGTGTGGCAGGAGCTTTACACAAGTTAAGCTTAAGACAACAAGTCAACCCAAGTTCAGTGGCAGCCTGATGGCCAACCATCACTGGGGGGAAGGACTGGGAAAGCCAGCAGAAGCAGACGGAACCTTCCGGATCAGCTCAAGTCAAGAACATCTAACTCTTGGATATGAACATCCCCAGAGTGGCTTGTGTGGATCTGCAGCCAACGTTTTAAGGGCAACAAGCTGCAGAGGAAGGGATTTTCAACGTCAATGACAAGAGCTCAGACATGTACGAATTATGGAGCTGCACTGCAGGAAAATACTGAAGTGAAAGCCACTATAAGAAGCACAGCCTAAGTTTTACCAAAAGGTAAAAGATGATCGTGGGATATCATTTTCGAATGATATCATTTTCGAAAGGTACCTGCCCAATAGCTACCGATGCTGCTATATCGATCAGAATATGCACCGAAGGGCTGGGAGGCTGGACAAGTGCGCCGTACAAATGAAAATGCAATATTTCTCCGAACATTCGCCAGTTTTCCGCAATGTTCCCGTCAAAGAACAGAAAGAACAGAAACCCCTAGAGGCCTGGATCACTTCCGTTTAAACTGGATGCAGCGGGGCTTTTGTTTCCGGGTTCGTGTGCTATTGATTTTCGCATCGTTTGTATATTTTTCACGCAATTATGTATTTGGTTGTGTTGTGTGTATTTGCAACGCGTTTGCGGACTGCTGCGAAGGTGTTGTCAAATGAATGAAGATGTTTTCTTAACTTGCACGTGCTTTGTCTCTTTGCATGTGTTGCAGGGCATTGGCACTTGTTGCCCCTCCAAAACCTTTATTTAACTTTTCAAACTTGTATGCACTCGCAATGTCGATCAATATGAATATCTTACACACATGATTAAAAAAAAAAGTAACACGCTGGCTAGATGTAGTATGATCTTATCCACTACCTGCAGTCGTTCTGGCTCTTTCTTGCACTCGAACTGCTTCAACCGTTCTCTCTTGCACTAAGGGAAATGAGAAACCTGTTTCATTCTACACTTAACTCTTAGTATTTTGAAGGGAAAATGAACTGCAGCAAATGTAGGCTTTTCAACCAATGCAATCTTCAGAAATAAAAAGTAGGCCCATGCACCGTAATATACAGAAATATTAGTTCCCCCCATGAAAATTCTCCAAATGAATGAATGAATGTTTGGATGTTTGATCGTAGTTTGAACAGTTGATTTGGAGATGAAACAAACCTCTTTCTTTGTGTAAAAACACACTGAAACAACGAACCCACCTGCAACCTGCACGCACATCTCACCCCTCTCATACTTTCCCCCAGATAATGTACGCTCTCTGGTTTCTGCTTCAAACACAGGACTTACTGACACACACGCAATCACTCACAGTCCCTCTGCAGAAAGATAGTGAGACTCAGATGGAAGCATGTTCTGGTACTAGTCACACAACCCATGCTGTTACACTGACACTCCCTCTGGCTAGAGCACAACCCCCACACGCTACGTACCCACGTCAACCATTCACTCATGGGGGGGCGGGGGGGGGGGGGGGGGGGGGGGGTCAGGACCTCATGCCATGGCAACGGACATTCTGTAAACAAGCCCTGCCATTTACGATTTCCCTTTCCTGTTGTCATGTTGCTATGTTGTGTGAGAGGTGGAAACGCAGGGGCACACAAGACAAAGGCTGACCTCTGACCCTGGCCTCCCTGAATGGACACAGCCATTCCTCTCAATGACATTGTGGACACAGTACCTCAGCGCTGACTGGGTACACGTTGTGAGAGACACCAGCTGATATCTAGAGATGGTCAGAGAGCCTGAGGGAGAAGTTGGATACACAGATTGTCCCTTTTGAGCACATTTTAAAGATTTGATTTATGAAAAAATGAAAACATAACACTGCCTTACAAGCTAAGAGTTGGTTTGGGGTGCCCAGAGATCAGGGGCGCCCCCTAGTGGCTGGAGGCAGAAACGCCCCATTGCTGCTTCAGCTGAGCGGAGTCATCTTTGCTGACTGTAGGCAAGAGAGGGAGAGGTCGTAGGTCAAGGGAAATAAAAGGGAGGATGGTAGTGGGAGAGGAGGAATGCAGGCGAACTGGTGCTGGAGCTGTGCCTTAGCTTTGATCCAAGAGCAGACTTCAGGAGAGTTCCCTCAAACAAAACTCTGCTCCATTACTGAATTCTGACTTCACTACAGCTGCAGCTTAGGCGCATACTTCTTGTGTTAGCATATGAGCTGCATGCTTCTTGTGTTAGCATGTTAGCGGCATACTTCTTGTGTTTGCAAGTTAGTAGCATACTTCCTTTGTTAGCATGTTAGTAGCAGGCTTCCTGTGTTATGGGAACAGATCCTAATAGGCAGAATTCTCATCCAAGCTCTGGGTTTCCCTCAGAGTTTCTGTGGCATTTTAGAAGCGCTCCCAGATGCAGAGATAAACCCAGATAACCATCTCTGGACAGTCTGGTCACAAGAGCGGTTAGTTTCTAAAATTAGTCTGGCCTCCGCCTGTCCCGCTCATTCCCTTCCTCCCACCCTCTCTCTCCTCCTCTGTCTCTGCATCCCTCTCTCTGTCTCTCCAACTCTCTTTCTAGCCCTTTCTCTTTTCTCTCTTCTTCTCTCTCCCTCTTTCTGCCTCCCTCCATCCTTCATCTCAGTCTCCCTCTCTCTCCTGGAAACCCTGGAAAGTAAGAGGGCCAAAAGCCACAATTGAAGCCAGATGAAGAGAGGCAGAGCGCGAAGAGTGTCCTGTCAGTGTCCGACTTCCTCTCATCATCCAATAAGAGAGCCATGTGTCGGCGTTCCGACTCCAGCGAGAAGGCAGCGTGGCGGCGAAGCGCAAGACCCCAGGGGACGGCAGATATAAACACAGACAGAGAATCAAACACAGCGACACCTCAGACGCTGGTCTGACTGAAACTGTAGAGCCCTGCTCCAGGCTGGGTATGTGGACTGTAAACACTGCCTGTCAGACAGAGAGAGGGAGGGATGACCAGATAGATAGATAGGGAGAGCGAGTAAGAGAGAGAGAGAGAGAGAGAGAGAGAGAGAGAGAGAGAGAGACGGAAGCAAAGAGAAAGAGTGGAAGAGAGAGATGGAGAGAGCTGGGCCATGCACAGCACAACAGATGGGCTAGAGTTGGTTACATAGCTAACTAACATCTGTAGTCCCTGAGCTGGAAGATAACAACAAAAGCTTACAATACAATACGTAACACTACCAACAAAATGTTAGGATTAAAAGCAGTCATATTGCAGCGCCCCTGTACCTCACAGGACAAGTTTGATTACCCATAAGGCTAAGAGCTACCCGCAGCTGCCTGTGTTGAAATCCGGCCCAGGCCCTTTGCTTTCTGACATCCCCTCTCTCTCTGCCTGCCTTTCCTGTTAAGCTTCTCTTAAAAATGTCAAAGAAAGCATAAGAAATAACCCCCCCTCCAAGAAAACATATCTTAATGAAAATAAAATTGGCTGTGGGTGTTCAGCAGTAGCCTGGGTGTGGCCCTCACACCCCTGAGGAACGCACAGCTGCACCCACGCAGAGGGCATGTGTCATACATGACACGGCGCCCCAGGGAGGGGCCACGTGAAGGGGCCACGTGAAGCGAGGAGAGATTCGCACTGGACACACGTTCGTGGAGACTGAGGCCATTTTGTAAACGTGTAAACGGCGATTTTGCGGTGGGTCTGGCTGGAGCACGCTGAGGTAAACACTGTTCGTTGATGTGGTAGCAGGAAAGTGCAGCTCAGCTCATTCAGATAGGGGAAGAAAAGGGGAGGAAGAGGGAGAGAATGTTGAAAATATCGAGAGAAAACATACGGTACTGTCCTTAAGTCTTGGGCACAAAATCAATGTTCTCAAAGTATATTTTTGTGGCATTTTTGCCCACTATTGTTTAGTAATGGTATAGAAAGCCAGGACAAGCAGGAGGGAGGGAGGGAGGGAGGGAGGAGGGGGGAGGGAGAAATAGAGGGAGAGAGAGAAAGAGAGAGTGAGGGAGAGAGAGAACAAGAGAGGGAGTGAGAGAGAGCGAGGGAGAAAGACAGAGAGGGAGTGAGAGAGAGCGAGGGAGAAAGACAGAGAGGGAGGGAGAGAGAGGAAGAAAGAGAGGGAGAGAGAGAGAGGGAGGGAGGGATAGAGGGAGAGAGAGAGGGAAAGAGAGGGAGAGAGAGAGAAAGAGAGAGAGGGAGAGAGGATATATGATAAGCAGCAACGGGCCCAGGCAAAGTAAAAAGATTCAAAGTAATGTCACAGATGAACACTGAATAACAATTAGAGTTACAGTTAGGGTGACTGATGTTACCTCAAGTAGCCTGTACTGTCAACAGATCAACACAGATATCCCCTTTAGTATGCCATAGTATCTGAGGCTATACTTTAGTATATACTTCCTAGACTTTGCGTTTCGTTTCCAAGGACCAAACAAGCGTTTGAACACAGAAGACACACGTTGTGAAAGTGGAGAGCCCCCTCTTATGGCCTCAGGGCCCCACTGCATGGCCTCCAGCTCCAGCACAGCTTTGATTCCAGCTAATCTAAAACAGCCAGGCTCAAATGTGATTACGAGATGAACAATATTGCTACAAAGTCTTGTTTACAAGCAGTACATGTGTTCTGAATGTGCCAAATGAAGTAAACATGGATTACGGACAACTCCCCAAAGAGATGTAATTCTTCAAGATAAACACTGGGGGGCAGTCATGATTAACAACAGATGGAACTGATGGAACTGGTGGCCAGACAGCAATACGCAGTACACAACACATAATACTACAAAGTACACGCAAACCATACCACATAACACTACACAGTACATGCAAGACATAACACTACACAGTACACACAACACATAATACTACACAGTACACACAACACATAACACTACAAAGTACATGCAAACCATACCACATAACACTACACAGTACACACAACGCATAACACTACACAGTACACACAACGCATAACACTACACAGTACACACAACGCATAACACTACACAGTACACATAACACACAACACATAACACTACACAGTACACATAACACATAACACTACACAATACACACAACGCATACACATAAACAGTGAAAGCATCACACACAAACATGGCATACACATACAAAGTGCACTATGCACAACGTCTGTATGTTGCTGTGGTTAAAATATGATGAAGAAAATGTCAATGTTAATCCAACACACGATTGACAAAGTTTGCCATAACATAGCATGACAAACCATCACACACAGGGCAGAGTAACCTGTCCACAGAAGGCACAAGGATATGCATTCAGGCCCTCTGTCATTCCAGGACAGCCTGCAAAACAACAGTCGTTTTTGATGTTGCTTGTAAAATGCATTAGAATATGTCTGTTTACATGTCTGTGTGCATGGCCAAACGTGTGTGTGTGTGTGTGTGTGTGTGTGTATTTTGATAGCTGTGTGTAGCTGACGTGTCTGTGCATGTGTGTGTACGTCTGTGTCTGTTCATGAGCTTCGAGTTAGTAGATGTATTATTAATAATGCATTAATGAGAGTCCTGGCCCTGGTGTGTGGTGTATTAACTGACCAGGCAGAGCTACAATACTGTCTCTCTCCCCCATTCTCTCTCTCTCTCTCTCTCTCCCATTCTCTCTCTCTCTCTCCCCCATTTTCTCTGTCTCTCACACACACACACACATAGATGCACAAACCTACACACACGCACAGAGCTACTGCCTCCCCCCTCCTCTTCCTATCGCTTACACACACACACACCTAACTACACACACACCTACACATATACAGAGAACCCAACTGGCTTGTATCGCAGCTGGACTGACTACTAGGGAAAATAAAAAGCAGTTTCAGTGCACATCTCAATGACAAAGACCCGACCTTTTCTCAGTCCCTCCCCCATCCCACCCCACTCTGCCCAGGACCCACCCACCACACACACACACACACATTCTCACTCGCAAACACACACAACCACTCTCACGAACAAGCACACGCTCATATTCACAAACCTGCCACCTCACACACTCACACAAACAGTACATCTGGAAGAGAGCGGCACCTGTCATTGGTGACCTTTGACCTCAGCTGGTGCACTTCTCTTGTAAAGAAAGAGGAGCTGGTTCTGCCAATGTACTTAGCAAACACACACACAAACACTCACACACACACTGTCTCTCTAATTGAATTTTCTACAATCATGGGGATTGAGTCAAAGCAGACATGTCATGTGAGAACCTGTGTGTGTGTGTGTGTGTGTGTGTGTGTGTGTGTGCGTGCGTGCGTGCGTGCGTGCGTGCGTGTATCTACATGTGTTGATGTGAAAGTATCATATTCATGCCAGACCAGAAGAGGGAAATATGGTCAACCTCAGCCTCTCTCCCTAACATACCCTTCACCCTCACCCTCCCTCCCTTACCACAGCATCCACCCTGCCCCAACCTCCCCATCCCACCCAGTACCTCCCAGCCCTGCTCTCCAGGTTCCAGCCAGTCACCATAGCCCCTCCCCCGGTCTCTGCTAATTAATAGAGGAGTGCATGGGGGGTGGCAGCTGGCACCCTGCCATGTTACACCCCCACCACCCTGCACACACACCACACAAAAAAAACACACACACATCACAAACCATAAACAAATACCATACACACACAGCCACACACAGCAACCCCCCCCCCTCTCCAACAGACACACAGATAATCACAGCCTGCTCAGCAGCAACCTCTACACCTGCCCTCCTCACTGGTGGGATTGTCCCATCTGGGACATGGGATGGTGGGGTTGGGGGTGTGTGTGTGGGGGGGGTCTACTGACTCCCCCCCCCCAGCTCCAAACAGCTGAGAGGGCACTCAGGGCTGGGAGGGAACCCTCAGGAGAGAAGATCAAGACTGACTGGACAGAAACAGCACCGGATTTATCTGTTTAGCGTTTATGTGAACACTTGGAGGGGATGTTACACGATACATGGAAAAGTAGAACCGTATGTAGAAGTGCGTGCGTGTGTGTGTGTGTATCTGTGTGTGTGTGTATCTGTGTGTGTGTGTGTGTGTGTGTGTGTGTATTTGTGTGTGTGCTGCTAAATCCTCCTGGTTATACAGGAGCAGATGGCAGGTTGATTAAAGAGTACTATCTGCTCTCACTGTGGACTACTTCTAGCACACACTCTCCTTCAAGGACACACACATACACACACACACACATACACACACACACACACCACACCTAGACCAGTAAGGGCAGGCTACATCTGTCATACTTTTATTATACAAATTGTCCAGATGCAGAGTAACCTGTATAGGTTAGGACCTCTTTTTAATAATGCAGGTAATCAATTATTTAGTGAGTCTTAGGTGTTTTAGCCATCTGCCTTCCATGGATTTACTATTCAACTCTAATGTCCAAATCTGTTTGCTCAATCAAACAAGTCTTTTGTCGGAGGACTAGGTTTCACCCCACCCGGCTTCCTAGCTGCACACGCAACACACACACACACTCCTACAAACACACTCACGCCTGGGCGAGGTGTGTGTGACGACGCCCGTTTTTAGTGGAGAATCTGTCGACAGGATGTTTACCTGGATAATTGACAGGTGTGTGGAGGGGGGGGGGGGGTGATCTGGGATTCTCAGAGATTAGCAGAGGCCTGTCTTCCCACCAGATAGTGTCCTAAAAGCACGGGCTCATTTGCCTTCAATTGACCATAAATAAACAGATTAACGGTAACACATGCTGCACATGCTACAAAGGTAGTCATTATACAGGCACACACACCCCTGAATATGCTTGTAATAAACGTAATGATCTCGTGTGTCACATTTGCACGCGACGGATTCTCTTTGACAAGCGCAGACACATTAGAACGCTATTTTTAGCGTCGACAGTCGGTGCGTTGAGTGACGCCTAGGCTGACGTGGAACTCACTACTACAACGACACAAGCCAGACCATATGTTCACTTTTTCTTTTCTGGGTTTGGGCGGCTGCGATGGAGTGCGTCCATTTCACAGAGATGAATAGAGCGCTGGTGACTAACATGAGTGTGTTCATGGTCATCTCGGCGATTAAGAGAAGTTATTCGTCATGTCTAAACCTTTGATCCTGCAGGCGGCTCTCCGTTGCTGCTCTGCTCATTGTCCTGGGTCAAGGCCTCGCGTGCACGGTGTTGGAGACGAGCGTTGAATGGAATCACATGGTCACGAGTGGCAACACCTCACGGTGCATTAGTTGATGTTTTTTTTGAAACAGTGTGTAGGAAATGTTTATCACGGGGGGATATTTTGATGTAGGCACACTGCACCTTATGAATAATGAAAAGAGTGACGTGGACATTGCGGCGTTCTTTGCAGCTCAGAATGGAAGAGCTCGGTGTTCAGACCGGGGGCGGAGCGAGCCATAGAAAATGATGCGGTCGTGACGTACACTTCATTCGGGGATCTTTAATCCGCTGCCGCAGCAACGGAGCCGGTATCGAGAGGAGGGGGTAGCGCGCTCGGTCAGGGGAGGATTGCGTACAATAAGGCCGAATTTAACTGGCCATTGAATGGTTGTGTTCATCGCGTAAAACGAAAAGAAAATTGGGCTGTTTCATCGCCAGCTAAACCCCTCCTCTCTAGCTATTAATTGGGCTGAGATTCGTCTGCTGTATTGTTCCTTCACTTCAGACTGCGAACCTTCAACGGGAGTCCTTCGATACGACTTCTAACCCGTATTTTCACATCAATAAATGGGTGATTACGGGTGCGGCTTATTACAGGCAGCGAACGTACGCAGCTCCTTCCCTGGTGAACGCGCATTCAGATCTTTCACTTCTCCGGTTTCTCGAGGCCACCGGAGCCCCTGCTCGCCCTTGGCTTCTGGCAGTAGCGTCTCCTTCTCGCCAGCTCGGGTCTCAGCTGCCGCGCATCAGCAAACCATGCACAATGAGCCTGTGAGGGTGACAACAGCACAACGACACCCGTCGCCTGAGAACAACTGCGACAACCAAAATATCATCAACAAAACCGGAAAACAAGTCAACGACAGCCAAGCAGGCAAGCAACTGAGGTCCTTCGCGCTGGAATACAACCTCCTGAACCAAATCCAGGACCTGTCCGACTTCGGCGAAGGCATTTTCTGTACGACGCAGTCTATCTGTGACCTTCAGCACGACCGGAAAACACATCAGCAGTTAAATCAGCACACTGAGTTTGGCAGCACAGCCTCGCCCCCACCCAGAGGACAAACCAGTCACCTGCCGCAGAAGCAGTCTTTCCCCGTTCTCCGCGCCGCTGACCGCTGCGCACACGCCGGTTCCGATAGAATCAGCGGTGATTCAGAGGAGGAGGCTGAAGCCGGCGAGGAGCCCGCCGTGCCGCTGTCGCCCGCTAGCGCAAATCCAATCAAGGATCATCTCCAGATGGACTCCGCCATCACCCACCACATCAATAACGGCCATGGCAGCAACACGGGCAACATGTTGTCCGGGGGTCTCGGAGCCGGTTTTCCGAATCTCCAAACCCAAGAGATGCAGAATGCGGGCTCGGCCTCAGCCTCGCCCCCCCTCCTGGGATTCGGTACCCCATGGTCGGTTCAGACAAGCTCCCCTCCGCCCTCTGGTCCTAACTCAGCCAATCCCATCCACACCAACGCGATTAACCACATGTCCAACTCCGAATCTGACAACGGATTCTACCCAGCCATTCCCGCCTCAATGAACCCGGCCTTCTTCCAGAGTTTCTCTCCGGTGTCCGGGAACCCGTGCGCTGGGATTAACGTGCAGGGCTTCAACAGTCCCTTCTCGCCTCAGATCAACGTCCCCCAGCCGCCACAGAGCCGCAGGTCCCCTGTCAGCCCCCGCAGCCAGCATCAGGGTGCATACCTGCAGCAGAGGAACAACTACAACCACCACCACCAGGTACGCTGCCCCGCCACCCATGAGAGCACCAAACATTTAGAGGAAGCGTCCATCACCATCACTGGATGGTTGTAAATTCATGGTCATGTTCAATTTTGTATAAGGTCGATTTCTAACAGGCCCTGCTTTCCTGCGCTAGGGCCCATGGCATGTTAATCAATGTGTTATTACATGGGTCTTTTTCGACCGAGACCGCCCCCTGGCATTGCGTCATCATAAGCGTTCCCCTGGTCAGACGAGGTCTCTCTCAGAGGAGCGTGACGAGGCCACCAGCCCGCAGCTCACGCTGGCAGCAAGCGGCTGGGTCAAACGGACTGTGTGCTTGCGCGCGCGCATATGTGTTGTGTTGTGTTGTGTGTATGTGTGTGAGAAGTAAAAAGCTGCAGCCATGTCCTCCAAGGACTGCTGTCAGGTGGGGGGGGGGAGGGGGGAAGTATTATCAAGGGCTGAGGGGTCGGGAGGGGGAACACTGTGAGCAAGAGTGTCTATTGTCACATATCTTTACACTGTGAGTGGGCACATGACCACTGATTCATCCTAATGTCATGTGATCCACTCATGGGGCTGATAAGTGCTGGGGGGCGGGGAGGAAGGGTGGCGTGGCAATTTCACTGTAAGCGGGTGTCTGCAAACATTGTTTTAGCTCTGAATTGCCGAAGTGTTGGGTGTGCGACACGCTAGGGGTGTGCCTGGGTGTGAGTGTTTGGTGTGTGATGGTGTGTGTGAGAGTCATTGCTAACATTGAAGCCTGTTAGAGTGAAACCTCGGGGGATGATTAAACGAGAGAGACGTTCTATTCATGACTGGTTCAGTGGATGACCGTTATGGGAGTGGTATGGAGGGGGAGAGAGACAACAAGGGAGAAAGAAGCATAGCCAGAGTGACGAGAGAACGAAAGCCGAGAGAGAAAGAAATGGAGAGAGTGTGTAATGTGCATGTGTGGCGTTAGTGAGAACGGGATAGTCAGTATTAGAGTTTAAAGCTGTAATCTTCTTAACATGCCTGCTGCTGGGGCACATGCTTAGGAGGGACAGGCTGGAGCACAAGCACAACTACCACACACTCAAAGGACCACTTCCTCCCTTCACCTCCTCTGGCCTCCTTTCTCCTCTCTCCCTTCTCTCCTTCTCCCCTTTCCCTGCCTTCTCTTCCTCTGTCTCTCCCTCGACACCTACCCTCCTCACCTCTCCCTCCCTCTCTCCCTCCTCCCTCTCCAGCCTGTGGTGAAGCAGGCTCCCTGGGGGCTCCACCAGGGCAGCGGCTGGCCCTCCGGGGGAGGGTCCTGGGGGCGGGACCAGCGTCGCGGGGGCGGTCTAGGCATGCCCGGCCCCGTTAGCCAGGTGTCTCCCATGAAGAAGCCGTTCTCCAGCACTGTGATCGCCCCGCCCAAGTTCCCACGCTCTCCAGGCATGGGGCCCAAGTCCTGGGTGGAGGAGGCCATGTACCACACAGACAGCAACAGCAACTCGCTGCTGCCTCACCAGGTAGGGAGGGCTGTGTGCGTGGGTCGGGGGAGGGTGTGTGTTGGAGGTTGGGAATGTCAGAATATCACACACAAGACGTGTGTGGGGGTTTAGTTGTGTGATCATGTGTCTATCTTGAGTGTGTGTTTGCGGGCGAGACAGAGACTGGAGGTGGAGGGGAAGGGTGGTGCAGAGCATCATTGGAAACAGAGAGTAGGGTGCAGACAAAATGGTCAGTGATGGTTTCTATAGAAACAGCTCAGAATTAAGGGAAATTCGATGGCCAGTCTGATTTGCATCTCAATGCAACAGGAGGGTGTGCCATTTCTCCTGCTCTGTGAAACCCAGACCAGCGGTCAGAGCAATCGACAGCAAAGCAAAAGGTGCCAGGTTGGAATCCCCCTCACTGAACATTGCCCCCCTCCCCTCTTTGTCAGAGACTCTTCGTGTCCATAACCATACGCTCCTCCCAGAATTCCTCAGATGCCATGTCTCCGTCTGGTTGGGACGTCATTAGACAGTTCAGTGGGGATGACGAACGAGAGACGGAACGCCCTTGTAACCACGCCTACAACCGTTCAGATACCAGCACGCCACCGCTGTCCAGAGACAGCGTTCTAGAACAGACAGCGCTCGATGAGACAACATTTCTAGAATAGATAACTCCCATTGACAGACAACATTCTAGAACACAAAAGTCTTGTAAAAGCAATGTTCTAGAATAGATAACTCCCGCCAGCAACAAGGGAGTCAGAGTTAGTGGCGTGGAGCATGTTTCAGCTTTCACCCTGAACAGGATGTCCACCCACCGTGTCCTCAGCCATACAACATATTAAACTTCCATGTTTGTGTTCCAAGCTGGGCTTAATTCTGGACCCCTCCTCCACCTCCCTGTAAAGCCAGCTATAAGCAGTGTGTGCGTGAGTGTGTGTGTGTGTGTGTGTGTGTGTGTAAGAGTCCATGTGTGGACCCTGGCCATGCTGGAGTGATCTGCTCTTACACAACCACAGCCTGGAACTGGACCTTCAGTGCCATGCTGGAGTCTCTGGTGTTCTGAGTAGCACACACACACAGACACACACAGATACACACATGCACCTACTTGCATACATACAGTGGAGTATTTGACTGTTGGCCTTGATGTGTGTGTGGTCATGTCTTCATAGCTCTACTGACAGAATGAGTGGAGAACTCTGCCATGACACATTCCTGGATCTCTCTCCTCTCTCTCTCTCTATTTCCATAGTAAGAGTTGCTCTCCAGCATGGCCTCATACGTCCACACTTCTTAAGTGAATAAATACGGAAAGAATTTTAATCCGTGCGTGTGCCCACTCTCCGGACCCCCCCCCTTCCTCCTCCCACTCCCCTGAGCCAGGCCTCAGCTGTGACACACAGCACTACTGTCAGGAGACATAGACCAGGGGACATAATGACACAGTTCAAACCTGCATATCTCCCTCTCTCCCACTGTCTCTCTCTCTTTCTTCATCTTCCATTCTCCCTCACTCTCTCTCTCTCTCTCTCTCTCTCTCTCTCTCAGGATCGTCCGAGAATGTACGACAGTCTAAACATGCACTCCTTGGAAAGCTCTCTGATTGACATCATGCGGGCCGAGCAGGATCCAATGAAAGGTGACAATCTCCTTCCTGCTTCTCCAAAGGGAAGGGGCCGTTGGTGAAAACAGGAAAATATCTGCATAGACTCTTGCATAGACTAAACAAACACCTAGTTATTGGGACAGGGGGGGGTGTAGTGGGGGGGGCAGAGGGAGGGGCCTCTAAGATAGTCTTCAGCTTCTAGCTAGCCTCCAGCCTTAGAGAGATGTGTGTTCTGCTAGTCCCACTCTTAACTGCTGTTCTTTTTTACATGCAGCCAGGGGCTATGGAAGACGCAGAGGTAAACTTCCTGTTGCCTCTGTGTGTGTGTGTGTGTGTGTGTGTGTCTGTGTGTGTGTGTGTGTGTGTCTGTGTCTGTGTGTGTGTGTGTGTGTGTCTGTGTGTTGTGTCCACAGCTCATGTTTAGTGTATGTTGTGAATTGACAAAACAGTCCATTGTGCTCTTAAACCTTTCGAGCTTTGGTTTGTATACAAAGGTCAGTAGCCAGACCCGCATCTTAGACTGGTCTCATACAACGCTTCAACTCTCTCTGAGAAGGGAGCATTGAACCCTTTCAGCTGTGTTCCTTGATACTAGACTCACCTGTCCCCTCTCTCCTCTGGTCCTCTCTTCTGGTTTGGTCTCTCCTCTGGTCTCATCTGTCCTTCCTGTCCTCTCCAGGTCGCTCCTCCCTCTTTCCCATTGAGGACAGTCTCCTTGACGACGGCCATGGTAACCAGGGAGGTCCAGGGGGCCTGGGGCCTCCTTGCTACCCCCACCAGAACGGAGAGCACCTGGAGCGCTTCTCCCGCAAGGTGTTTGTGGGGGGGCTGCCTCCCGACATAGACGAAGGTGAGCAGTCATCCTTTCCTCCTCTTCCTCCTCCTCTCTGGTTCCTCCATTCCTCCCTCTCTCTCCTCTATGACTCGTTCATCAGTTGTTCATCCTCTGTCTCTCCTCAGATGAGATCACGACCAGCTTCCGGCGTTTCGGTCACCTGGTGGTGGACTGGCCTCACAAGGCCGAGAGCAAGTCCTACTTCCCCCCTAAAGGTACAGCTGCCCCCCCGCACACACACACACCTGTTGACAGCTCACACACACATGTACAGTATATATCCATTGATCGGGGTTTGAACGTGCTATCAGTGGTTTCCAGGTCTGTCTGTCTATCTATCAGGTGTACCTAGCCCTATCATCCGATCCGGTCTCCATTTTGTACGCTGTGCAGTACACTGAGTGCGTTGTGTGTGTGTTGCCTAGGCTACGCCTTCCTGCTGTTCCAGGAGGAGAGCTCCGTCCAGGCGCTGATCGAGGCTTGTATTGAGGAGGATGGCAAGCTGTACCTCTGTGTCTCCAGCCCCACCATCAAGGATAAACCTGTTAGTACTGCTCTCTGTCTCTCTCGCTCTCTCTAATGCTCTCTCTAATGCTCTCTCTCTCTACCTCCACTGCTCTCCATGTCTCTCTGCCGGTCTCTCTCCCTCTTTCTTTGTGTCTCTCCGTGTCTCTCTCTACCTGTCTCTCTTAAGTGTGTGAGTCTTGCAGCTGTTCCAAGCTGAAATAGGGGAGGCTGTCACTGTCAGACATGGTAAGGCATTCTGGGAAATGTATTTATCCATCCCACCCACCCCAGGTCCAGATCCGTCCCTGGAACCTGAGCGACAGTGACTTTGTGATGGATGGCTCCCAGCCTCTCGACCCCCGCAAAACCATCTTCGTGGGGGGGGTGCCCCGGCCCCTCCGAGCAGGTGAGGCCCCTTATCCAACCCAGCCCCCCCAGCCTCGTACCTGTCTCCCCAGGGCTGCAGAGCTGGCTGCGTGCGCTGTAGATCTGTCAGTTTTACAGCCTCGCCACCTTCCTTCCTACCACACGCTCTCTCACACTCCCTACTTCCTCTCGCCCTCCCTCCTTGTTTGTCACCCTCCCCTCCCCCATTACGAATGTGCTTCGTTTTATTAACTCTTTGCTGTCCTCTTTCCTTTCTCTCTCCCACCCTCTCTCGCTCATCCTCCCTGGCTTCCTCTCCTCCTCCCACCTCTCTCTCTCCAGTGGAGTTGGCTATGATTATGGACCGTCTGTATGGAGGTGTTTGTTACGCCGGCATCGACACTGACCCAGAGCTCAAGTACCCCAAGGGGGCGGGACGTGTGGCCTTCTCCAATCAGCAGAGCTACATCGCTGCCATCAGCGCCCGATTTGTCCAGCTGCAACACGGAGACATTGACAAGAGGGTAATCTCCCCCCTCCCCCTCCCCATCTTTCCAATCAGCATAAAGACAAAGACAGTCTCTCCAATCAGTCGAACTACAGATTTGCTCTAGTTAAGTGAGCGTTGAGAGTGTTGTTTGCTGACGTCATTGTTTATGTTGCATCTTAATCGTCGCTGTTCTGTCAGCGTTTGGTTGTCATGGTGATGAAAAGTCTTGGTATTATTGAATATGTATCTTCTGTTTCCTACTTCGTTTCCACCTTCCTCGTCCTCCTTCTCCACCCCCAATTCTCTCTCCTTTTCCCTCCTCTCCCTCTCCTCCCCGCCCTCCACTCCCCTCCTCCTCCTCCTCCCCTCCTCCTCCTCCTCCCCCCCCAGGTGGAGGTGAAGCCCTACGTCCTTGACGACCAGCTGTGCGACGAGTGTCAGGGCGCCCGCTGCGGGGGCAAGTTCGCTCCGTTCTTCTGCGCCAACGTCACCTGCCTGCAGTACTACTGTGATTTCTGCTGGGCCAACATCCACTCGCGCGCTGGCCGCGAGTTCCACAAGCCACTGGTCAAGGAGGGCGCAGACCGCCCCCGACAGATCCACTTCCGCTGGAACTGAGGTGGTGTGTGGGAGGGGGGGGCATCCAGGAAGTGAGGACAGACAGGTAGGAAGTGATGCGTAGACAGGCGAGGAAGTGTGTCACTCAGTTTGTCCTCCCCCTAAGATGTCAGTCTAGAAGACATAAGTACTATACAGTATGTCGCTATATATACAGTCTGTATCTTTTGTAGCAGCCAAACAGTACAAGCCTCAGTTTTTCACCAAAATCCCGTTCCCATCTCAGGCTCCAACAACACTTTTGTGGTACTTTCATGTTTTGTAAGAGAGGACATTTAAAAAAAACACACACAAAATAATAGATTGCTTTTTTGTAGTTTTTCAAATTATTTTTATATATTTAAGGTAGATATGAGAATGTTGTTGCATGGGGGGGCAGCCTGTCTGTCTGTCCGTCTGTGATTCTGGCTGCTGCTAGCTGCTCTCTAGAAAGTGTAGTGCTTTCTGGGAAATCCTTGATTCTACAATCTCACCCCAGGTCCTTACCAAAGGTAGCGAGACATTAGGAAACATAAAAGTGATACATTTCTGTCGCTCAAACTCTTACTTGCTATGTTTTCACTGTCTCCTGATTGCAGAACAGGTTAACAACAGCTACATTTGATATAATTAATGAATCAATATTAATGATAACTATAGTTCTTAATGATCTATTAGCTAATGGTTTATTTCAGCGAGTCTACTATATCTGTGCTCCCGTAAAATCATACCTCAAAATGCAAATCTGGTTTGTACTAAGCTCTATTTACAAAGTCTTTATCACAAGCTATATTAGAAGCTTTGCTGCTATGTAACTATAGGAACGGAGGTGTGGTAGTGGAGCACACCTGCAGTCAGAGGCCACGCCCTTTTAGCCTGGCACAGTAGAATAGGAACACATCAAGGTGCATGTTTGTGTCATCACACCTGCATGAGGAATACTTTCCAACACACAGCAGAGATGGGAGCGCATAAACCACCTGCTTCCTACCAATCAATATGAAGCCCTGGTAGAACAGCATGGTCCATATTTCCTGATGCCAAGGTTGTACCATATTTAAACACTTAATCAACAGATATTGTGTAACTCCAATACGTGGAGAGAAAAAAAATGGTTCTAAAAAAAATATATATATCTTGCATGCGTTGATGTTTCCATGTGATTTGATGCGTTTACATAATACAAAAACCTGATACTGGTTGTTGTGTACATTGGTGGAGGCCGTTATTTTGTCACCCTGGTGAGATTCAAGGTGTTCGGCTTAGTGTCTGTGTCTGTGTTGTTCAGTGCCGTCTGTGGCGTTGTCAGTGTGGATTCAGGTGTCCGATGAAAACAATCTATATGTAGCACAGAAAGACAACATCGAAACTGTTTTGCCCCCAATCCCTTCCCCCCTTGTCACCAAGGTTACCGCTCTGTAGTGTAGCCCGTCAGACTATCGTAGGGACCCCGAGCAGCCACAAGGACCAGAGAGAGACCAGATAGCAGAGAGAGACCAGATAGCAGAGAGAGACCAGCGCGTGTGCGTGCATGTCCTGCTCTGTGACGCGGGTCTCTCCTGCGGTCCTCTGCATGGGTTAGGCTCTCTAACTGACTACTGTTACTCTCCACATAGGAGACGATTATTATTCACCTACTTGATTGTTTAATTTATTTGACTTATTTGTGACAGTTTGCATACTGTCAACCCCATCCCATTCCCTTGTCTCTCCCTCTCACTCTCTCCCTCTCTCCCTGTCTCTCTCCCTCTCTCTCACCCCCCCCTCTCTCTCCTTCCTCTCAGCTGTCTTTCCCCTCTCATCTCTCACACCTCCCTTCTTCCTCTCTCTCCCTCTCGCTCCCTCCCTCCCTCCCTCCCTCTCTCCAGTATTTATGATGGATTATGCACTCATCATTCTTCTATCCCTTCTCTGTCGTCCACTGTAGATCCACTTAATCCTGCAGAGTCTCTCTGTTTATTGAGGACATTAGCGTTGACTGCTACCTACCTATTTAAAAAAAAAGGCCAGATTATTTATTTGCTTTATATAAGTTGAAGAAGTAGAAGTGAGATGATGTGCTTCTTAGGTTTTCTACGTTCCGCCAATGAAGCAGTGACGTTCTATTTTAGAACATATGATGTATTTCGGGAAGGGAGTGACAAAGTTGCTGATGTACCCTGAGTGTTGACGTCTCTGACTCCCTCCTTAAGCCCCCCCCTCCCACCACCGGCCATCCCTTCCCTACGGCCTTGCTCGGATCGACCCCCCACCGCCCCCAATCTGAGAAGTAAGCGTTTACATGGAGAGCAGCCATTGTTTCTGGACAACTAAATGTCACTTCCCTGTTGTGTTGGTGAGGCCGCTAGGTGTCCTAATGATGGGAAGGTGTAGAAAAACCTGTTTGACTAAAAAACGTACATGATGATCAGATCTTAATGTATGTATTTAGTGTTGTAGTGAAGATATCATATTATATTGCAACCATATTGATTTAGTAGATATCAGGAGCACGAGGATTTTGAATTTTGAGTTGTACATCTCAGAGTCATACTAGAGATTGAGATTGTCACAGTATCACGTATCAGGCGAGTAGTCGAGTAGCTATTATGGAACATTAAGTACTCGAGCGGGAGAGGGGCAGGGAGGGGTGGAGGCAGGGAGGTTCTGTTAAGAGATACCAAGAACCATGTTGTTATGATATGATATAATATATACGTACACATTTAGTTTGAAGGCAGAAAACAGTGTTGGTTGTCATATTCATGGGAGATACTTGAGATTCTCTGGATGAAAGCCTACGGTTGGCTCTACTCATTGACACTCTGAAACTTGAATATAACACATTTTGAAAGGCAGGATGACCTCGAATCTGTGTTGTGACGTGCAATACTGTTTCTAATGTTTGTATCAAAAGTATGAATTACAGTGGAAACCTTTTTAATGCAGAATTATTTTTTTCATTGCATATTTTGCAAATTTCTGATCCAGTGTCATTTTTTACTGTCAGAAAAGAAAACCCCTTTTTTTCATTGCAACTATTTTTAAATCCAGATATCTTTGTACTGATGTAAATGATTGTAGTTATTTTAGTGTTTTGCTAACAAATGGACAGACTTTTCATGCATATTTCTATTTTATTTTATTCTGTTTTATTCCGTTTTTTATTTCACTGAATAGGAGTTCTTTTAATAAGTTTTCATATTAAGTATCATTGATATAATTTGATATTCAGGTATTGTTTATGTGGAGAAAAAGAATATAATATATATTATATATAATTATAAAGATTGCTGCATGGCTCAGATATAATGTTAATGTTTAATTATTTTTCAATCTAAATCTTTGTAATATTATTGTTAAAGTAACTCATTTCTAAATCGGTCTGTGTATAGATTCACAAAAAAGTGGTTGACGGGGTGTTTATGGAATGGGATTACTGACTGGTTGTTTGATATGCAAAATGAATATCATGTCGATTTTTATTTTCGTTTCGTATTTAAATGGAATGATTGATAACAATCTTTTTGCTTTGATTTCCTGAATAAAGACCCGTTCTGTTGGAACACGTAATGGCAGATGTTGCGTCAGACCCATTCCCCAGTGCAGTGCTTTACTAAACAAGACCGCGCCGGGAGGCGAGCAGATGGAGCAGCGGCGCCACGGGCGACGTGCGACGAGGTAGCGGGCGTGCGCCTCCCGCCACCCGCGCCGGACGACGTACTGTACGACCCCTCCCATGCCATCCCTGCCAATCCCGCAAAGACACCTGGGTGCGGGTCCAGCCCCTACCTATCGCCATCCTGCCTCCCTGAGCCGGCCCGAGACCCAACACCGTGTACAGCCCTACCGTCCCTCCTCACCTCCCCAACCAACACCTCCATGCGCCTACGCGGAGCGGGATCCGCTCCTCCTCCCTGCCAACGACAGAGAACCGACCTACAGCCCTGAACGATCCCTCCTCCTCCCTCCAGCCCAACACCTCCAGCCCTAAGACCAATCCCATTCTCCACCTGCCTAAGCACAAGCCAAACCGAAATGTGGTACAGTCCTAGACCCTCGCCTCCTCCTCCCAACCCAGCACCTTCCAGGAGCGCCCTCCTCCTCCCTCCAACCCTAACACCTCCAGACCTACCTGTCCCTCCTCCTCCCTCCAACCCAACACCTCCAGCCCTACCTCCCTCCTCCTGCGCCTCCAACCCAAACACCTACCTCTCCTACGCCCAAACCCAGCACCTGCCAGACCCTGTACTCCTCCCTCTCCTCCCCAAACGCCAACAAGTCCCCAGCCCTACCTTCCCTCCTCCTTCCCTCCAACCCTACCTCAACTCCAGCCCTACCTCCCTCCTCCTACTCTCGCCAACCGCCAACAAGTCTCCAGCCCTACCTCCCTCCTCCTCCCTCCAACCCAACACCTCCAGCCCTACCTCCCTCCTCCTCCCCAACCCAACACCTCCAGCCCTACCTCCCTCCAACCCAACACCTCCAGCCCTACCTCCCTCCTCCCTCCAACCCAAGAAGGTATGAGGTGTCCACCTATAGATGTTTGAGATAAGTAAGGTATTAAATATGTGTGTGTTTTGACAGGAAGGCAGGTGTGACAAGGTGACAGTGGAAGGTGGGGGTCGAGAGCCGGTTTGTCTTTCAACTCCACAGCTGTGTTTCCTCACAGAGGCCTGGGTCTCCAGGGTAACAGAAACAAAGCAACAGTTTCTCTGCTGCTCTGTAGCACCATCTAGGTGATACAGATATGTAGCACCTGGCAGTTTATAACTGTCGTGCTATGAAACATAATGTACACCCTACAAACACATGCATTTAGCAAGAGTTAACTCCCATCTATCTTCAGTCTTTTTTTAAATCTCTTCTTGGAATACTGGGAGTTATAGAGGCAAAAACACCAAATCTTTGCTGACATCATGAACACCTCAGACTTGGTCTTGTAGTTTTGATTTGGTTCCACTGATTCGGAGTCACTTATTGGATGTTTGTTAGGCCTAGCTGAGGCTCGGGTTTAGGGAGGGGAGAGGCTAGAAGGGGAGGAGGGAGGGGGGTAGATCTGGCAGGAGGAGCCGAGGATGGGGTAGGAGAGGCCTGGGAGGGGAGGCAGAGGAGGTGGGCTAGTAAAGGAGTGGGGAGGGGAGGAAGAGAAGGAGGGGGTATGAGAGGCTAGGAGGGAGAGGAGAGGCCAGGAGGGGGGAGGCCAGGAGAGGCTGGGAGGGGAGATCCCTGAGGAGGAGGAGGAGGGCCGGTGATACCAGGAGAGGCTGGCGAGTGGGAGGAGAGGAGAGGGGCTAGGAGAGAGGTAGTGGGGAGGGGAGTCTAGAGGGTGAGCAAGGGGGGTAGGAGAGGCTGGGAGGCGTTATGGAAGAGGAGAGGGGCTAGGAAGGAGAGCTGGGTAGGGGCATGGCAGAAGGAGGTAGGGTTGCCTAGTAGGGAACTGGGAGGGGAGGAGAGAAGGAGGGGAGGTGAGGGGAGGGGAAGGGAGGAGCGGAGAGACGTTGGAGGTGGGGAGGGGAGGAAGGAGAGGGAAGAAGGAGAATAGAGGAGAGGAGAAAAGAGGAGAGAGGAGGAAAGGGGAGGAGAGGGTGGGCAGGGGAGGAGAGGAGGAGGAGGTAAGGAAAGAGCTGGGAGGGGAGGAGAGGAGATGAGGAGGGGCTAGGAGAGGCTGGGAGAGGCTGAGAGAGAGAAACAAAGAGAAACACTGTGATAGAAATAAAGAGGGAGGGAGGGAGAGAGGAGGAGGAGGGGTAAGGAGAGGCCTGGGACCGCCCGAGGAGGAGGAGAGGGTAGGAGAGGCTATGAGGGGGAGAGAGGCAGCCAAAAAAGTTGGAAAGGGGAGGAGACGGGAAGCAGAGGAGTGGCTGGGAGAGGAGAGAATGCAGACGGGAACAGTGAGGGAGGAGAGGGGGAGAGGGAGGAGAGGTTTGGAGGCGGCTGGTGTCCCACTGAAGCGCAACTCTGAGAACATAAATGTTGTGTTTCACACATGTTGGAGAGCGGGAAGCACACATAGACGACAGGAGAGACAGAGGAGAGGTTCTGAAACCACAGATAGAGAGACCAAGAGGACAGGTAGTGAGAGAGAGAGAGAAAGAGAGAGAGAGAGAGAGAGAGAGAGAGAAGACATGTTGGTAGACTGACTATGTTGTCCAACAGGACACTAACCTGCCTGGAGTGACTGTCAATTTACCTGCAGGACCTTCAACTGTGAGGTGAGAGCATATTGTCTTCTATCTACAGATCACTTGAATCCAAAGCAGTGTTCAAATTGTGCACATTGAATGTTTAGCAGGAATTCAAGGAGCAGTGCATAGTTCCAACTGGTTTACAGTATTACCATTTAAGGAACAGTCGGCCTTTTCTGAGCTGACTCTTTGATTTCAGATTGTGAATGAGGAAAGGAGGAACGCTGACATTTTTATTATTATAAATATATAAATATAAATATTTATTATTAACAGTTTTTATCTGAAAAAGGGAGACATTCACTGGGTGATTCAAATCTGCCACCTGTTGATCTGCAGTCAAATCCTTTCGAACTGAACTACACCCATCCCATGTGACACAACACAGGACACATATTGTTTACATGTGTCAAGTAAAGTAACTGATAAGGACAATGTTTCACCTCAGCAATAACTGAGATGGAGTACATTTCCTTTTTCTTTTTACCTCACTCATTAAGGAACCTTTACTCTGCTTGTGTCCTGAACAGCAGCATGACTGTGAGTGTTTGTGTGTGAGAATGTACGTTTTTCCTGCCTGGTTACTTCTCTGTGTTGGTTGAGTGTGTGTGTGTGTGTGTGTTGTGCGTGTGCATGCGTGTGCATGCGTGTTAGACCAGGTTTGGTATTCTAGGCCATTCCCAAGATGACATCACTTCTGCGGGGCGGAAATGGTGGGCGGGGATTCTCACAGAGAGAACCTCACGCTGGCTCCCTGCCCGCATCGTTACCTCACAAATCAAAACCACACCACAGAGGACAACCTTGAGCTGAACCAGCCCTCATTAACACTGGAGACAGTATCTGTTTCCATCCCTGACTGGCATCACATACATACAGGGATGAGTCTAGTCTAGTCTTGCCTGCCTGCCTGCCTGCCTGCCTGCCTGTCTTTCTTTCTGTCTGTTTGTCTGTCGGCCAGCCGGCTGGTCAACCTGTCTGTCTGCCTGCTTGCCTGTCCGTTGGCCTATCTGTCTGTCCGTGTGCCTCTCTCTCTCTTTATCTCTCTTTGAACTACGCAAGTATATCCAGACAGAACTAATTACGAGATTTAATATGAACTAATGAAAATAGTTCACTGAAAGGTCCATGCATAAAGCTGCCAAGGGCTAGTCTGCGTGTTTGTGTTTTCCATCCTGGGTTTTAGTCAGTGTTAAGTTCCTCGAACACAACAGCTGTTATGTCACGACAGTGGAATGCTTGGCAGAGGGGACCGAGTTCTCTCCAGCTTCAGACGCTCAAACATGACATGGTTGACGAGGGGAACCCAGAGAGGGAAGAATTTGGGAGGGTCTGGGAGAGAGAGGCGTGGCTGATCTCTCATGGAGGATCACAAAATGCCATGAGATTTAACTTTGTTTGTTTCTTTGTCAAACCACCCCCCCCCTCCCTCCACTCTCCTTCCTTTGTGGTGAATCAAATGCTGTTCCATTTATCTCACTCCCTCTGCTATTAGTTTAACGCTCTTCCATTTATCTCCCTTTGTGTCTAGGGCTCCTCCCCCCCCTGCTGGAGGGTGCAGGATGTGGGCGCTGGTAGGCATGGCCTGTCTGTGTCAGTGTGTAATCGGGCAGCTGGCGAAGGCGAAGGAAGTTTCACCCCGTCTGGTCTGCAGTGTTCCAGGGTTGCCAGGGGCGCCGGGCAAGCCTGGGCCCAGCGGGGGTGCGGGGGCGGAGGGCCAGGTGGGGATCCCCGGGAGAGACGGCAGGGACGGACGCAAGGGGGAGAAGGGGGAGAAGGGGGATGCAGGTATGGAGACGACCACACACACTTCCACCCCAGCTCGACTAGTGTTGTGTCAAGTCTTCAAATCAATCTTTTCACTTTCGAAAAAAACACACTGGAACACGACCAAGTTTGATGTAGTGTTTATTGGTCTTCAACATGATAAAAACTCAAAATGACAACAACTTGTCTTTTACCAACATGGACTCCTCCCCCCGCCTCTGGAAGGATCCGGACAATGATATATGATAGAGGGCGAAGCTGCTCGAAAGACGAAGTATTTATGACGACAGTGATAAATCACTGTCTATAAAAGTTTTATATAGAGATCAACTTCCTGCATCTGCCTGCCAGCTGTGATTGCCAGGTGGACAGACGAACACACCTGGGATATCCATTATGTCTGGAGATCATCTAGGCAGATGCCATCTCTGTCAACACACACAACACATCCCCAACAGATAGGAAACCAGCAGCGCATAGTTCTAATAGTGTCTGGAGGCAAGACGATATGCCAGGCACAGTGAAAAGTAACACATCTTCGCTACCAGATGCAACAACAACGGACGTTTGAACCAAAGTTCATCTTGTGTTCCAGGTGTGAAAGGACGAGTGGGGCCAACGGGAAGGCATGGGGACCGGGGAGATCGGGGGCCAGGGGGAAAGAGAGGCCCCGAGGGAGAGCAAGGAGACCCAGGCTCCCCAGGGGCCCAGGGCCCCCACGCCCAGAAGGGGGACCAGGGCCCCCGAGGCCAACGGGGGACCCCAGGAGTCTGCCGGTGTGGCAGCCTGGTGCCCAAAGCAGCCTTTTCCGTGGGCATCACCAGCAGCTACCCAGCTGAGAAGGTGCCCATCCGCTTCAACAAGGTCCTCTTCAATGAGGGGGGCCACTACAACCCGGACACAGGCAAGTTCATCTGTGCCTACCCAGGTGTCTACTACTTCTCCTACGACATCACCCTGGCCGACAAGCACCTGGCCATCGGGCTTGTGCAGAATGGCCAGTACCGCATCAAGACCTTCGACGCCAACACGGGGAACCACGACGTGGCGTCCGGTTCCACCGTGATGTTCCTCAACCCTGAGGATGAGGTGTGGCTGGAGATCTTCTTTAAAGACCAGAACGGTCTGTTCTCTGACCCGGGGTGGTCCGACAGTCTCTTCTCTGGGTTCCTACTCTACGCCGACACCAATTACCTCGACACGCTGTCTGAGGACTATGCTTAGTTGGATATTTTACAGATATTCTAGAAAGTACTATTCTATTTTATTAGAGTGATGTGAAGGGAGGGGAAGGACTGGAGTTTGTAATATTCACATCGTTTTAAATTTTCTTATTTATGACCTGTATTAATAATCACCGCATCTAGCAGAATACATTAAATCTCTTTATAATATGCATGCGTTTCTGAAATCATATTGATGTCATTGCTATAGTATGATACCATTGTTGTGAAGTGATGTCACTGTTGGAGTATAATGTGATGTGTTTGCACTTTAATAATAACAACTTAGATCAACTTAACACGCTACAGATGAGTGAGTTTATAGGGTCAGTCAGTCACCACCGAGTACATAACGTTTTGGTGGCGTGTCTATTACGAAAGAGAGGAGGGTCCGATAGATTAGCAAAACAATCGAATCAACGCCAATATTGACCCGCTATATCCAGTCCATAACCATCTATGTAACTGTGATCACACAGCGTAATGCTGTCCAGTGGTGTGCTTGGAGAGTGAGCCTCCCATGAATGGGAACGAAGTAGCTTATTCTACATGGCACAGGGACACTGAGGAGTCATACGTCCAAACATGGAACCCAGGATAGAGGGAATCTGTGAACGTGGTGTGGAACGTGTGCAGATGTGTAAGTGTTTTATTGAAAACACTGTAGAAGGACAACATGCCGGCTGGCCAGTCCAGATACACTCCAACTCTATTGGAGAATGGTACTGGGAAAGGAATCGGGGTACCAATACCATTGTGCCTGGCTTCATATTTATCATGATAGTCCACACACCAAGACTTGTCATTGTGTCCAAGCCGATAGTCATCATATCCTCTCCTACTGAGTCCTTCATATGCAACTCCTATGGAGACATTTCTTCCAGCCCACTCTACCTCCCAGTAATGGCGTCCATGCAGTGCCTCGCTACAAAGAACCTGTGACCGGAAGGCAAATCTTTCAGGGCAAAAAGGATAATCCTGCTCCTGTCTTCCAAGTGTCACAGTCCTGTTCTTCTCAGACAGATAGAGGAATTTCTGTATAGTCCTCAGGTTAAAAGTAAGCTCCGTTACATCTGATGGGGAAAAACAAGACGATGAACTAATAATTATTATTCACATCAGAATGTTTCCCTTTTTCAGTGATTTCAGTTTCATGATCTCTCTCTCTCTCTTTCCTTGCCTTTTAAGAGACGTCTCACTCATCTTATCTCTAACACCTGCTCTCTCTCACCCTTTACTCCCCTCTCCACAACCTCCCTCTCTCCCTCACAGCCTTCTCTGCTCTCTCCACAACCTCCCTCTCATCCTTCTCTCCTCTCTCCACAACCTCCTCTCATCCTTCTCTGCTCTCTCCACAACCTCCCTCTCTCCCTCACATCCTTCTCTCCTCTCTCTCGCTCTGCATACATCTGATGTTAAGAAACTCAGGTCTCTGAAGGCTTATTTCATTCAACATATATGTTCATCCAGGACAGCAAATGTTCCCTCTAAGTTGGTTACTCACATTTCTGTAGCCCAGGTCTGATCCATTGCTCTCCCACTGGATGAACACTGTAGAGACGAGCAGAGGAACGATGGAACGGATCTAATAACACACCCATCAAATATCTAATAACATCCAGCACATCAGTTGCTGTAATGTGTTTAGATTGATGTTCCCAAGAAGCACTTTTTGACCTATTTGCTGAAATAAACTGCACATCCTTACAGTAATCTAAAAATCCAAAGATTTGACGGTAAAATGGAATCAATCAATCTATGGACACCACAGAACTGTAATAAACACAATCATGAAGGCATTAGTCATTGGAAGGTCTTTCTGACATGATCTTTCCTTACTTCAGTTTCTCCAGTCTGCAGTGTGGATCCTCCAGTCCAGCAGAGAGCAGCTCCAATCCTTTTTCTCCTGGATGATTGTAACTCAGATCCAGTTCTCTCAGGTGAGAAAGGTTAGATGTCAGAGCTGTGGCCAGAGAAGCACAGCCTCTCTCGGTGACCAGGCAGCCTGACAGCCTGTAATGAATATGAATACAACATTATTTACAAAACCTCTGGTAGTATGACTGAAGAATAACTGCCTGCCCAGAGTGGAGGTAATGATGAAGTTTAAGAGACTGACTCAATGGAAGAGGTGACAATACGATTGCATATTCCAGTTTCTTTGCAATTAATTCCCTCTTCGGATTGTTCTAATATACATAACCACTCAGTAGTGTTACATGTAGGAAAACTAATTTGACGTGAGGTGTGTTTACAGACCTCAGTGTCTCTAGTTTGCAGTGTGGACTCCCCAATCCAGCAGACAGTAGCTCCATGCCTAAGTCCCCCAGGTTGTTGTTACTCAGATCCAGTTCTCTCAGGTCTGAAGAGGGGAGAATTGAGGCCAGCTCTCTACAGCACAGTTCTGAGAGGTTACAGTTATTCAACCTGAATGGAGGAAAATAGGAAAACAAAACACGTTATCCCTTTTTTTGTTTTCAGAACATAACATGCTAATATTTGAGACATTTTTGAAAACCCGAACATGAATTCATATTTAGTTCACAAAATTTTGGATGAGCCAGTGTAGCAAAGACCTTCCCTCCCTACAGTGAGGCACGGTACATCTTACCCCAGGCAGCTTGTCATACATTTGTACTACAAGGTTTTACCTCGAAACGACCATAACACACTTAAAAGTGGTTAATTATGTCTGAGATATCAAAATATGACTAATGTAATTCATTTGCATTCAGAAACCTGAGGTGGTTGTAGTAGCCCATGTATGAAATAAGTGTTTCTTTCCTTATTTAAAATCCATCTATAACCACCAAATAAGGAAAATGTGCATACGCAGTGCAAGTGGCTAACTGGCTTTAGAAAGTAGAAGCTACATACCCAAATACAGATACACTCAAACTTACAGAGCAGTCCTACGGATTTTCACCACTGGCATCAACCTCAAAAGACCTTCCTCTGATCTGCAGTATTTCTTCAGGTCGAATTCATCCACTTTCTCTTCTGAAGTCAGCAACACAAAGACCAAAGCTGACAAATCGGTCTGTGAGAGCTGCTTTCTCGAAAGACTCCCTGAGCTTAAAGAGGCTTCGATTTCCTCCACTAGAGAACGATCATTTAGTTCATTCAGGCAATGAAAGAGATTCAGGCATCTCTCTGGCGATGGATTTTCTCTTATTTTCATCTTGATGTACCTGATCGTTTCTTCATGGAACGACATGGTTTCCGTCTGAGGAAGAAGATCTCGTAAGAGGCTCAGGTTAGAGCCCAGCGAGAGGCCCAGGAGGAAGCGGAGGAAAAGGTCCAGGTGTCCTGTCTCACTCTGCAAGGACTTGTCCACAGCGCTCTTGTAAAGGGGGATTTCAGGTATGGTTGTGGTGAACTGAGGTTCAGCCATGAGATTCTCTTTTTTGTTAAGAAGATGCCAAAACACAAACAAAGCAGCCAGGAACTCCTGGAAGCTCAGATGGACGAAGCTGAACACCTTCTCCTGGAAGACTGGACTCTCCTCTCTGAAGATCTGGGTAAACACTCCTGAGTACACAGAGGCATCACAGACATCGATATCGTACTCCTTCAGGTCTTTCTCATAGAACATCAGGTTGCCTTTCTCCAGCTGGTCGAAGGCCAGTCTTCCCAGTGACAGAATACTCTGAATGCTCTCTTCATCCCAATGTTGGTCTGTCCCAGTTTGATCCTGATACTTCGCTTTCTTCTGTTTGGTCTGTAACACAAGGAAGTGTGTGTACATCTCAGTCAGGGTCTTGGGCATCTTCTCCTTCTCTGTTCTCAGCATGTGTCCAAGGACTGTGACAGTAATCCAAGCGAAGACTGGTATGTAGCACATGATGTGGAGGATTCTTGATGTCTTGATGTGTGAGATGATTCTCTTGGCCAGGATCTCATCACTGCATCTCATCATGATGTACTCGTCCTTCTGTGGGTCACTGAACCCCCGTATCTCTGTCACCAGGTCAATACAATCAGACGGTATCTGGTTGGCTGCTGCAGGTCGAGTGGTGATCCAGACAAGAGCAGAAGGAAGCAGGTTCCCTTTGATCAGGTTTGTCAACAGCACATCCAACGAGGTGGGTTTTGTAACATCACACCACCTCTTTTTGTGGGTTAAGGGCAGTCGACACTCATCCAGACCATCAAAGATAAACAGAACGTTGTTCTTGTTGTAGTCGGTGATTCCTAATTCGGTGGTTTCCACTGAAAAGTGGTGGAGAAGTTCGATGAGACTGAGCTTCTCTCCGTTCATCAAATTCAGCTCTCTGAATGGGAGTGTAAAGATAAACTGGATTTCCTGATTGGCTTTTCCCTCAGCCCAGTCCAGGATGAACTTCTGCACAGAGATGGTTTTTCCGATGCCGGCGACTCCTTTCGTCAGAATGGTTCTGATACATGTGTCTGGTCCGGACAATGAGTTAAAGATGCTGTTGCATGTGATGGGCGTCTCTCGTTTCGCTGCTTTACTGGCGGTCATCTCAGTCTGTCTCACCTCGTGTAGCTCACTGACATCTACAGTCTCACCCTCGATCATGTAGAGCTCTGTGTAGATCTTGTTAAGTAGGATTGGCTTTCCTTGTTTGGCTGTGCCCTCAACCACGGTTTGAAACTTCTTTTTCAGATTAGATTGCAGTTTCCGTGTGATTTTACGATGAGGACGCAAAGCTAAATAAACAAAAACAGGCATACTGTATTTATCATCTGCCATTTCCAAATATCAAACACACGAATGCTGAAAACGTGACATTTATGTACATAATTACACGATTGTTTGCGTTGTATCGGCAACTCCCTAATGAGACTTGAATGAGATAAGAACTATTCAGTGGTTTCCAAAGACCAAGTAAAGTCTCTTACTTCTCTCCAGCTTGTCAGCCAGATGGTTCTGGTTCATGTTCCTCAGGATGTGCAAGGTGATCTTCAGAACTCCCTTTCTGGCACTGCTCTTCTGCTTCTGATGTTCCGAGTCCACCTCGTCCTGGTTCTCACTCTCTAACCCTTCTTGGACATTGGAACTCATAATACTCTTGAACCTCTTCAACTCGTTCTTCACATATGTGATGACAGTCTTATCAAGTTCCTGAAACAGAATCAACATTTTCTACACAGGTGCATAATACCAACCTCCTAATGTGTATGTTTGACATGAACAGAATTATACAGAACACACCGTGAATACAGAGGAAAGATGATCAGGTTGTGTGTCCTGCTGATATCTGCGAATGGGATAATCATGTCACTGTTATGTATGTCACTGTCCTCTGTACCTTCACCTTATATTGCAGTCTGTCACTGATTTTTAATCATTCATTAATTGATAGACATTTTTTAGGGTGACTTCATCATCTGTAAATGTTTTTAAAATAGTTCGTTTTATGGGTATATAATGCTCCAGTGATTGTCATTCTTTTGCTAGATTCTTGTGTTTTTCAACTTGTAATACCATACAAATGCGTGGCAGCCCATCTTGGGATAGCTCTTAAAAATGTATATCTTACAACACAATGAGCCCTCTCAGGTTAAATAAAATAATTCAAATGATTACTTTCCAAATTCCAAATTCCAAATTCCAGCCACCTGGTCTTATGAAGACTACAACTGAAAACCAGCAGTATAATCTTTACCCACCCTTCCTCATTAGAAGGCTCATCTTCGAAACGGAAACACGGAGGTGGGTCAATGGACCTGTCGCTCTTCACGGACACACAGCTGGGTACAGGTGAGGCTAGGCTCTGCCGTTTAATCCTGTCAAACACATATACTTGTTCAGTGCCAGTTTGAGGTTGATTCGTGAGCAGTCATCCCAGGAAGACAAGGACCCCTGCAATCCTCCTAATATATCAGTGTACAGTAAAGTACATGAAAAAGTACAGAGCACCAGTTCAAAAACAAGTCAATTACACAAGTAATTTTAATATGAACTATAAGTAATTCAAGTCAATTTTATTACCACACGAGTTTGCCAATGATATGGTGATCAATGAAGGGATTGGTGGTTATAGACAGATAAGCATAGATAAGCATTTTTAAGTTTTAGTTTAGACTATTTACTCCCCCTTATGAACTGCTCTTGACTGATTATAAAATTGTGCACCCCTGCATTAGCCTAACCTTGACTATGACCCGATAGACACGTAAATACACCTTTTTGACTAGTCCTATTCATCAACGATGCCTACTCTATGACAAACTGCACAATCTACTCAAACATACCAGAGGTGGCATACAAAATGCTAAGTGTGGCAAGAGCGAAAGAGGGGTGCGTTTTAGCTGATAAGATCACACTGGCAGGTATCCAGACAGAGAAACTCGCACACATTAATTTGATCATTTTTATGTACCTTTTAGCTGTGTTCTCAGTTCCCTCATACAATCCTCTTTTGGAGGCAGTGCCTCTCTTTTCTATCGGTCCAGATAGATTCATTTCAGAAGCAGAGCCGTCCTCATCGTTCTCTCCAGAGACGCTCATTTCAGAAGCAGTGTCGATCTAAGAGCAAACATTACTTTCAGGATTTAGGCCACCATTACACAATCCAATGCTGCCCTGTTAACACATTCAGACAAATTAATTTAGTTTACAGAACTACGCACCCCTGATTCTCGATCTTCAATAGACATTTTCGTACGGACTATTTGTATTTTTTCCACTTTACTTCTTGTAGATTATCCGTAGATGAAGACGGGCAATCTCTACTGTCATATGCATATCCTCAACCTTCAACTTCAGTTTCCCGGGTACAAATGTAGACCAATAGGAAACAGGAGGAGGAGCTAAGAGTAAGGAAACTGACAGCAAAGAGGCGGTAACGTTTGAGAAACTCCAGTCCAAAACATAAAGATTGTCATGAAATATATAATTTGTGTTTTGTGTAGATATATCCACATTGACGTCGTGTCTGGATAACGTTGAGCAAAGCAGTGTCGGAACTTCTTTGAATATTGTCGTGAGAATGGAGCCTTCACTGCTGACAAATAACTGGAATTCTGCCTTTTTATTTCAATGCATATGTCAGTTTGAACTTGTTAACTCCTTAACATTACACATATTTTCAACACACCATATTTGTAACCATTCGATCAATAAAATAGTCTAGAAACTGGATGACCAAAATCCAAGGGATGGATACTTTGGGACACCGTAGAACGGAAATGTTCGACGAGTTCAGAGATTGTCGTTCTTGGATTGACATCCTGTTGGATGAATGAAAACCCCGCTTGGGCGGTTTAAAGAGTCATGGTAGGATACACCAAAGCTACTTTCAAGGTTGGTAGACAGGTAGTTGATCTCCCGTTACCAGGCAGCGGTATAGCGGTAAGCTATTTAGTAACATTACACGGGGGGAATAACTCAAATTATGAGTTTGTTATCGCATTATTGAAAGTGGTATTACGTAGCTCTAACCCACATACATCAACAATGGACCTTTGTTTCATGTTCCAAGTATTTCTGCATTGATATCGTTTTCCTCAAAGCTCTATAATTATGGTATCCCTTTCCCAATCCTGGCTATGGTCTATTCTACATCATGCCAATCAGTGTTAGTACTGTACGAGAATCTCAACACAAGGTAACCATTAGCCAACAGCCAAGTGAATGGTAAATTGTTACATTGCCAATCATACTTTGTTACAATGAATACAGAGATAAGTTTGCCGCTTCACCAGGATACAGTGTTGCTGTTTCCTCGGAACCTACTCGAAGGGCCGAAGAGTTTAGTGCCATCTGTTTAGAATAGCAACATCATGCTCTCTTCCACGGGGTAATTACTCATATTATTGTGAACTTGCGTTCATAAATTGACTGCATTAAGTCAACGTTATTTTACGTCTGATTGAGGTATACATATCTTTGTTCACGTCAGTGTAATGCAACTTTTGTCTTTTAACCCATCTCAGAGATATACGGGAGAAACTGCGCAGAAAGCGTGATTTACGAGAAAAACTGAGAAAGAAACGGCAGGCTTTGCAAGAATCTCTGGTAAAAGTTAAAGATGACACACAGGTAATGGCATGAATCTTGTTATTTCACTATAGAAATGTCTAGTGTACATTCGCAAAATGTTTCATCAACAGCCAACACTACTTGCGCATGTTCTGTTGCAGTAGCCAAGAATGGTGGCCGCTGTGGTCCATGAAGATGGTGAAAGGGGGGGGAGAAGAGAGTCAGCGAACGGCGAAGAAAAAGAGAGAGGGGTGTGCTGGGGGGGGGGGGAGGAGAAAGGGAGAGACAGAGATAGAGAGTGGGGAAGAGGGAGGAAAAGTGTTCTTCAGCAAGACTCAACAAGACCCAGAAGGCGAGGCTCTACTAAGAGTTTGAACCAATGGGAAGCACTCTCTCTCTCATACGTACACTGTGTCTAAGTGCTCTTGTCTACCTGTTAGGCTCTGGTTCCACCAGAGGGGAGTCAGGACCGGGGACAGACGACGATGGAGGTTGGTGTGCTTCCCCCTGGAGCCTCTCTGACTGCTGTAGCTACTAGATAGCTACAACCCCTCTTTAGCTCTTAAGCTGTCCCATTGCTGTAGCTACAGGCTAGCCAGCTGGCCTCTATACCTATCTGGGACCTGTAGCTACCTTGTAGCTACTAGCTAACCTGCAGCTGTACCACTGTTGCTAGCCTGTAGCTTTCATTGAGTGCGTGCTGTGTTTGTGAGTTCAGTATCCTGTTATTGACCATGCTGTTAACTTAACACTTGTCTAGACTGCTTGCCACTCCAGTAGTCTCTCTGGTCGTAGACTAGGCTCTCTCCTGAAGACAAGTTTAGACAGTTCTATCCTTTCCTCCCTGAGTGCTGTCCTCTCCTTTTTCCACTCCTCTCTGAAGATCTGGTCTGGTCTCCTCTTCTCCCTGAGTCCTACTCCGTCCTTCAGTGTTCTGTCTCAGCAATACATTCACTGTGCTCACTCTCTCCTCTTCTCCTTCTTCAAGAGCGGCATTGTGACACTACAAACAAGCTCTTCTGAGAAGGTCAAGCGAATTATAGAACATGTGAATGTGGTCGTGTTGAGCTGAAACCAAGCCAAGGTTTTAGTTAATGCAGCCTAGTGGGGCGTGTAGACGGACCCTGAGGCAGTGACCACAGCAGTTAAGAAGTGGGAGGGTGAGTTTGATTTGTTCATGTTCAATTGTGTTGCTGCAGGACCTAACAGGTGAAGAGGAGGACCCTGGAGAGACACTCAAACGCACCTTGAAAGCCCAGAGAGAGAGACGGAAGAAAAAGGTACCCTTCCTCCGCAATACTTTGACTTAATCACCTCGAGTTTGTCAACAATTGTGCGGTTGTGTTGTGATTCAAATGTTACTTTGTTATTAGCTATGTTAACGTCCTCGTGGGGAGGTCTAGTTCTGCATGATTAGTGTGTGTTTGCTCCAATGCTTGTTCCCTCAAAGCTTCTGGGGGAGTCTGCAGACGAGCCCAGTCAGGATCCTGTGGAGGAGATCTCTGAGGTCCAGCGCCTCAGCGAGGATGACCAGCCAGACGAGCCGTCTCTCCTCTCTAGACCCCCCACCGGTGGCCAGAGAGGTCCGCCACCATGCGCTTCCTGTTTATACCTGCAACTTCCTGTCTAGACATCCCACTTCTTGTTTATACCTGCCACTTAATGTCTATGCATCCCACTTTCTGTTTATACCTGCCATTTCCCATCTGCTGTCCATGTGTGTTGTCTCATAACCTGTGTGCACCCTCCAGGTCTGCCTCAGACCCAGGCTCAGACCCAGGCCCAGGCCCAGACCACACCCACACACTCAGAGAGCTCCATGAGGATCCGGATGAGAGAGAAGCTCCTGGCTGCCAGAGTAATCATAGTCCTCTCTCAACCACACAGAACCCTCCGCAACACCCAGGCCCTCTATACCCTAGCCTCACTCTTGTTTGATATCCTGGTTGGAAATTCCCTACATAAACCTCTATGTAGAGGGAATAGCATCATGAACGCTGTATAGTGTGCACGGCATGTCTTGATGTACAGGGATGTGGCACATGTTCAGTGTGTGTCTGCTGTTGTTCCAGTCTAAGGCTGAGAGCATCCTGCAGAAGGAGGCCTCGATAGAGCCAGCCAGTCGCCTCCAGAGCCTCCGGGACAGAGACGCCCTCACCAGGTTTGACCGAGAGGTGAGGACCTCACGTAACCCCTGAACCCCCACAGACATCAACTACTAAAGTCGCCACACAAATCAGCCCCATAATCCAGCACCATGACTCGCCACGCTGCACAGCAGAACCAGGATCCAGGTGATCCATTCTGTAGGGCTGATCGCCCCTGTGTGTTGCAGGCTGATCCAGACAGGACCGGGAAAGCAGACTCCTCCTCCCCCCTTCACACCAGAGTGAAGTTCTGGGAGGCTGCCAGGCGCGTGAGGCTGGAGACCAGAGTGAGTGGAAGATCAAGCAAAATCACCTTGACGTTGTGGTTCACTTGGTTCTTTTTATGTGAATGAACCTCGTTCGTTTCCCAGTCAGAAACGGGTCTGCCCACTGCAGAAGAGGCATACAACTTCTTCACCTTCAACTTTGACCCCGAGCCTCAGGAAGTGACGGAACACAGCCCGAGAAGAAGAAAACCCAGAGTAGCTGGCGAGGAGGATGAAGAACGAGAGGGGGAGGAAGAAGAGGAGGAGGAGGAGGAGGAAGGGGAGGAGGAAGGCAAAGCAGGAAGAGAGCAGGAAGATGAGAACTCTCAGGAGAGGGTAAAACTGAACTTGCATCACATCACTAAATACAATGTTTATTTCCCCCCCCCAAGAAATAAATGTGATGTGCTTTTCATTCAGCCCACTCAATTCATTAAAACCCAACTAAACTTGACTGTAGACACAAAAGAGAAGGTCATGTTCTTGTCCAAGAGTCAAGATGCCAAATATCTACCATGGTTCTGAGATGTTGTTGTTTATGTTGTAGGACGAGGATGTTCCACTGGTGAGAGAAGAGGAGGAGGACCTCTTCATCATCGACCAATCCTCTCAGGACTTCCTGGTGGTGAAGAAGGCGGAATATGTGGGCTACCGGAACCGTCTCCAGCGGGAAAAAGAGCTGCTGTTCGTGCCAAGCATGAGGACAGGTGATGCAGCATGGTCACATCTGGACACACCCAGGGAGAACAGTCACCCAGGGAGAACAGTCACATAAAGAGAACAGTCAACCAGGGAGAACAGTCACCCAGGAAGAACAGTCACCCAGGGAGAACAGTCACCCAGGGAGAACAGTCACATAAAGAGAACAGTCACCCAGGGAGAACAGTCACCTAGGAAGAACAGTCACCCAGGGAGAACAGTCACCCAGGGAGAACAGTCACCCAGGGAGAACAGTCACCCGGAGAGAACAGTCACCCGGAGAGAACAGTCACCCGGAGAGAACAGTCACACAAAGAGAACAGTCACACAAAGAGAACAGTCACTTGGGGAGAACAGTCACCCAGGGAGAACAGTCAGCCAGGAAGAACAGTCACCCAGAGAGAACAGCTAAAACTCGGCCAGAGTATCTCCTCATAACAGCTGGCCTCCAAATAAAGGTACCGTTCTGCAAAACTCCCCTGTCAAACACAGTCTCCATAATAATGATCTAACTCCAAAACTCTTGGTACACTATGAGATGATTTGTGAGGTTGATAGGAGGGAGAGTAGGAGCGTCTTTTGAGAGCAAGTCCCTCCCCTGTAACTTGTCTGTCTCTGTTGTGGCCTCAGCCCCGGCCTCCATCCGGCTGGCAGAGAACATGCGTCCTCGCTTCCTGGAGGAGGAGGGGCTGTACGTGGGCGAGAGGCCACCTGTATGCCTGACCAATCAGAACATCCTGGAAAACCGTATACTGAAGCAGGAGCAGGTAAATCAGCAGCACTAAAGTAACCCTGGAAACCCATAACCCCTGAAACCAGCAACACAACAGTAACAAACCCTAATGCAAGCCTACTATAGCATGGGCACCCAAATCAGCACAGCACTAGATTATATTAGATGACACCAGAGTAGATTGGACTACAACTACGTAATCAATTCCAGATAGGAAATATTAACATGATAACTTCCAGGGATCATCAGTATGTATTCAGTTTTCTGGTCCCTGATTGGCTGTTTCTCTGAGCAGGGCAGGAAGTGGTTTGGGGATGATGGCAGGATCATGGCCCTGCCTGATCCCATCAAGGAGTCCTCCACCAGACCCCCCCTGTTTCACCTGGAAGACGACCTGGATCCCGCCCTGCAGACATTCTACAGGAAGGTACACACCCTATACCACTCAACTGCAAACACACAAACACATCACACATAACCCAGCCATCACTGTGAGTCAGTGAGGGTCTTTGTGTCTGCTGAGGGGGTGTGTTACGTGTGTCCACCCCCAGGCTCTGCTCTCTAGCCCAGCCAGCCTGTACCTGACTGGCCCCAGGGACACGGAGGGAGACTACCAGCTGGATGTGGACGTGTCAGGTCTCATCTTCTCTCACCACCCCCTGTTTAGCCGCGAGCACGTCCTCGCAGCGCGCCTGGCCCAGCTGTACGACCAGCACCTCACCAGGCAACACAGCAACCTGACTGGACACCTTACTGTTAAGGTGCAGACTAGACGCCTCGCTGATCTGATATTCTTCATTCCTAGGGGGACGACGACGACTGAGAGATATCCTACCTCCTCTCTCCTCCGTCTAACTTCCTGTCTCCTGCCTGTGTTCTTGTCTCCTGTCTCCTGCAGCTGAGTGGTCTGAGGAATGCCCTCAGGACCATGCAGGAGACCCATCAAGGACACAGCCTCAGCCCCGTCATGCAGCACAGGATATCCGAATACATACAGGAAGTCAGGTGAGCATCCATCTGCAAGAGCCAATCACAGCCCGCCTCTGCTCTTGAGGTGATTTGGGTGGGTTAGGGCTTAGAGTTCCCTTGGGAAGCACAAAGCTGTCCCTGGGGGGAACAGAAAGCTTTCCCCAGGGAATCGGGAAGCTGTCCTGGATGATACAGGAAGCTGGCTCTTCTCTGTGACAGGAACACCAGGCGTTTGAGGGACAGCGAGCAGGAGAAGGACCGCATGCTCCTGAAGAGCATCATCAAGTCCTGGAAGGAGATCAAAGCTCTGAGGGACTTCCAGAGGTTCACCAACACGCCCTTTAAGCTTTATCTCAGGAGGTACCACACACATGTAGATACACACGCACCTACACACAGACATTTTCAGACACACGCACCTACACACAGACAATTTCAGACACACGCACCTACACACAGACATTTTCAGACACATGCGCCTGCACACAGACATTTTCAGACACACACACCTACACACAGACATTTTCACACACACGCACATGCAGACCGACATTTTCACACACACGCACCTGCAGACAGACATTTTCACACACATGCCCCTAGAGACGGACAGATCCACCAGACTCCCTTTATCGCCCCCCTCACCCCTTATGCCTGTCTCCCTCTGCCCCCTCCATCGCTCTCCCTCTGTCCCCGCTTCCCCCCTCACCCAGGGAGGAGGTGAACCGGCAGGCAGACGAGCAGGAGGCGGAGGATGAGATCCAGATGGAAGTGATGGAGCTGCGGGCAGAGGCTGAGGAGGACTACCACAGGAAGGTGGCTGACTTCAGGAGGCAGCAGGACGAGTGGAAAAACTGGAGGAGGAAGCAGGTGGGTCTCTCTCTGGAGGGACATCCTCACTCCTCCAGAGGAAGAACTGGGTGTTTGAGGATGGGATGGAAAAACCCACACAGTGTCACAACGAACAATCCTATCCCTTTTAGAGAGCCAAGAAGAAGAAGAAGAAGAAGAAAAAGAAGAAGAGAGGCCAGGAGGAAGAGGATGATGAAGACGATTTGGACAATGATGATGAGGATGATGACGACCAGGGGGAAGGTGGCGGCGACCTGGAGGAGGGGCCTGAGAAGCCCCACCCCCCGGACATTCCAGACCTGGGCTCTGTGGAGCAGGAAGTCCGGGAGAAAGCTTCCAGGATCCGCAGGAAACCAGGAGACCCCATCCTGATCCCGGAGCTCTCCACCTCAGGAAATATCACCACCAATGACCAGTGTCCCAGGTAACAGTATGATCAGGCACTCTGCTGATCCTGGCTCTTCTGCTCCACTGTCGACACATGCTAATTTGATTAGCATGCTAATTTGATTAGCATAGCAAAGTTTATAAATATGCAAGGAGAGAGGCTGACAGACAGATACAGAGATTATCAGGCAAAGACTGGCAGGTTCTGACTCTCTGGGGCGTGGGGCGTGCAATCTCCTGCAGGGCCGAGTTTTCCCGGAGGGAAGACGTGGCCAAAAGGACTCTCTTCATCAAGGTCCTGTACAACGACAAAGAAGTCTCCAGAACGGACAGTCGCTCCCTCAACTCAGACTTCAGAGTGCACTTTGGTCAGATCTTCAACCTGAAGATCATCAACTGGCCTGAGAGCATCAAACTGCAGGTACAGAGGGTCCCTTCCTGGATGGTCTCACCCTCCAGTAGGGTCTCACTTCCTGGAGGGTCTCACTTCCTGGAGGGTCTCACTTCCTGGAGGGTCCGTCCTTCTGGATGTCAGGATATTCAGACAGTGCCCCAGTAAAATCAGTAGTTAATACTGTAGTATAAGATTTCTGTTAAACACTATCTGTCTGACAGTCTGCCTGCTAACCTGTCTGCCTGGCTGTGCGTGCATGGCCACCATCCTGCAGGTGTTTGAGGCTGTGGGCTCCTCATCCTCTCTCCTGGCAGAGGTCTGTGTGCCGGCCCCCGAGCCCTCCACTCTGACAGGCAGCGCCCCCACAGAGCAGCTGGAATTCAGCAGCAACCTCAGGGTCATGTTTGACCATGAGGGCGTGGGCAGTGGTATGCACGCACGCACGCACGCACACACACACACACACACACACACAAGTACTGTATGTACACACATACGCACATATTCAGTTAGACTAGAGACACTTCCTCCTTTTTCTCTTCCTCCATCCCTCTCTCTTGTTCTTTCTCTCCCCTTTTTTCTCTCCTCTCCTCCTCCTCCTGCTCCTCCTCTTCTCTCTCAGATGTCCCGTTCTCCTTTGAGGCGGACGGCAGTAACCGTCTAACCCTGCTGACGTCTGGGAAGCTGTCCTGCTGTGTGTCCTGGGCCCTGGGGGACGATGGCCTGCCCCTGGCCCCACCTGCTGCCCAGCGCCCCAGCGCCATGTACAGGTAGGACCTCCTGATCCCACACTGGTCCCAGTACTCTGCACTGGACCCAGCCTGGTGATGTACAAGCCTTCTGAACATGCTACTGACATACTACTGTATCTCTTTCCCTGTCTCTCTCTATCCCTGTCTCTCTCCCTGTCCCTCTCTCCCTGTCTCTCTCTCCCTCCCTGTCTCTCTCTAGTGGTCTGAAGCAGCTGGATGCAGTAGCCTGCATGGGGGCGTCCGGTCTGAGCGACGTGAGGAAGCTGGGGGAGTGGGCCACTGAGTCTCGCCTCGACCCCAACGACCCCAACAACGCTGCCATCATGCAGCTGCTCAAGGTGAGCAAGGTCAGGGGTCACGACTCCAAGAGGCCTTGGAAGGAGATTCCCTTCATCACGTTAACTTGATATCTGTCTCTCGACCACTGTCTCTCTTGCACTTATCTCCATGCCGTTGTCTCCCTATGTCTCTGCCCTTCCCCCAGGTGGCCAGCAGTGGTGAGGTTAGGGCACCAGAGTACTTCCGTCTGGAGCAGCTGCAGGAGGAGTTTAACTTCCTGTCGGAGGAGGAAATGGACCGCTCCCGCCGTTTCCGCCTGCTCCGGCTGCGGAGCCAGGAAGTGGCCGAGTTCCGCAACTACAAGTGCGTTCCTGCCTTGGAGCGAGAGGTCACGGAGAAGGTGTTCCAGGTAACAGAAGGCCTTCCGGACAGACAAGGTGCTTCAGGTAGGACACCTTGAGGGAGAAGGTTCCCGAGGTTCAACCAGGGCTGTTCTGTTGTTGCAGGAGTATGAGAGGAGGCTGAAGGAGGGGGAGATTATCGACACCAAGGAACACCTGGACGCACACAGAGCCCTGGTGGCCAAGTACCTGCAGAAGGTGAGACCATCTCTGACCTGGGTGAGGTATCACCTAACATCCTATACTGCAGTGGGTCTGATGCGGTCTCTCTCTCACCCTCCATCTTCTCTCTATTCTATGCCTCTCTCTTTCAGATTAGGGAGTCAGTCATCAACCGTTTCCTGGTTGCTAAGCATCACTTCCTGCTGTCGGACCTGGTTGTTGAGGAGGAGGTTCCAAGTATCGGGTAAAAATACCATCATGATGACCTTCAGTGGAACCCCAACATATTGCAGGATGTGTGATTTGAGGGACAGATATGATTTATTCTAGGAACATATGGTTGACATTAGTATAGACAGCAGGTGAGTACTGATGCACACTCTTTTCATGCAGTTTTAGGAGGTTCTCATCTCTTGGCATCAGTCTGAACTTTCTCCTTGTGGCTCTCGTGTCTCAGAGCAGTAGAGCTGTGGGTGTGAACTGGAGTTCTGGCCAGGTCTGACCAGACCAGACCAGGTGTATATGCTGTGTGTGGGTCTGGTTTGACGAAGTGTGGACGTGTATGACTGGACCTCTGGTGGTTTGCTAGCTACACATATCTGGCTAGCTAGCTAGCTTTTCAAATGCCCTTTTGCCGATTTCAGTTGCTCAATCTCTATTTTGGGTGGCATGCACGTAATCATTATTTGAACTAACCTTATCTGTTTTCATTCATTCATTTGTTCATGCTGTGATTCATGTGTGTTCATGGTCTGCTTGATAACCTCATGCTCTGTTCTGTCATGTTCTCTTCTCTGGGTGCAGGGGTGCAGGGCCTGGGTATGTTGCTAGGGTTATCTCTTACTCCCTTGACCTCTCCCTGTGTGTGTCTGTCTGTAGATGACATCCATAATACTGTAGTGTTGCTGTAGTTTCCTCTGTCAGTGAAGGATAGATAACCTGTAGACCAACAGCAGCTGTGTGTGTGTGTGTGTGTGAGACCGTGTGATGTGGCTGTTTTCGCTGTACCCTCGGTGTGCTGGAGCTAACTGTGTGTGTGTGTGTGTTTTCGTGGTCCCCAGTGTGCTAGGCCTGAACCTGTTCAAGTTGGCGGAGCCCAAGCGGCCCCTGAAGCCCCAGAGGAAGGAGAGGAAGAAGGTGACGGCCCAGAACCTCTCAGACGGGGACATCAAGCTAGCTGTCTCAAAACACCACATCAGCCACGTCACCTAACAGACATCTACCAGTAACCAAGCCACACCCCAGGTACACAGCCAACACTAACCTCACCCGCAGGTACA
>BROE01000028.1:6716509-6775305 GCA_036571765.1 Plecoglossus altivelis
GACGGGGACATCAAGCTGCTGCTCAACATCATCCGTGCCTACGACATCCCCATACGCAAGCCACATCCCAGGTACCCCTACACTACCTCACCCCAGGTACCCCTACACTACCTCACCCCAGGTACCCCTACACTACCTCACCCCAGGTACCCCACCACTACCTCACCCCAGGTACCCCTACACTACCTTACCCCAGGTACCCCTACCTTACCTCACACCAGAGACCCCTACACTACCTCACCCCAGGTACCCCTACACTTCCTCGCCCCAGGTACCCCTACACTTCCTCGCCCCAGGTACCCCTGGTGTGACAGTGGAAGGGTAAGGTATAATCACGACAGGTTGTTAACTGTGTATTTTTCTCTCAGCAAACCTGCTGTGGCGTCCAAGTCGGCTCGTTCCTTCACAGAGGCCTTCTCTGCAGGCCAGGCTTCCCAGAGTGCCGTGCAGGGCAGCGACTGGCTGCTCAACCAGGTACACTACTGCCTGAACACCACCTGTGTGGGGGGAGAGTGGGGAGGTAGCGGGTGTGTGTGTATCTTACGTGTGTGCGTGTGTGTCCAGGTCCAGGTGCGTCCCTTTGTGGAGGTGTCGTTCCAGAGGACGGTCCTCCAGACCACCACGGCCGACGGGCCCAACCCCTGCTGGAACGAGGAGCTGGCGCTGCCCTTCAGGTGACGCCCCGCCCAGTCACCCTGGCAACAGCGCCTCACCCTGGCAACAGCGCCTCACCCTGACACCCTTCCATCCTGGCCTCACCATTGACTGTATGATCTCAGTATAGGTGTCATTGGATATACGCTAGCATTGCTAACCAACCTCCCGATGTCCCCCTTCCCCCCTCAGTGCCCCCAACGGAGACTACAGCACCGCCAGCCTGCAGGCTGTGAAGGACGAGGTCTTCATCAACATCTTCGACGAGGTGATCTACGAGGTTGGAGGGGTGAGTGGAACCATGTGACCTCAACAGCCGTGACCTCCGACCTTGGGAGGTCTCAGTGCCTTGTGTGTCAACAGGGATCAGCACAGCATTTTAAGCCTGTCTGATGAGTGTGTGTGTGTCGTGATGTGTGTGTGTGTCCTCCAGGAGGAGCTGGACCGCGGCAGGGAGATCCACACCCGTCTGGAGAAACACTGGCTGGGAGCCGTCAGGATCCCCTTCAGCACCATCTACTTACAGTCCAGGGTGAGACACAGCACAGAAGATCTCTGACCCACCCCGTCTGATCCGAGTCCGAGTCTGATCCCCGTCTGATCTGATCGCTGTGGCAGATCGACGGCACGTTCAAGGTGGACACGCCTGCGGTGTTGCTAGGCTACAGCAAGGAGCGCAGCCTGGGCAGCGAGGGGGGTTACGACGCAGTGCGCAGCCTGAGTGAGGGAGCCTTCATCACCCTCTTCATCACCATAGAACCCCAGCTGGTGCCTGGGGAAACGGTCAGGGAGAAGGTAAGGCCTGTCTTTCTGTCTGTCTAAGTGTCTGTCTGCTCACCTGTCTGTCTGTGTCTGTCAGCCTGCTTGTCTGTCAGTTGGTGTCTTGACATAACTTTATTATTTCATTCCTTTTGTATACCTTGTTTCTACCATCCACATGATTTATCAATTAGTTTATTGTTTGCATCCTGTCTTTCCTCTGCTCTTCGCTCTGCTGCCTCTGCTAGATGAAGGAAGTGAAGGTAACTTCAGTCACATGACTGAGCTGCTTGTCACATGACTGAGCCACTTGCTAGCCTAGATTAGATTAGAGCAGACCAGCCCCCCGTCTCTTCTGTTTGACATTATCCACGCTCATGATCCTTGGTGACCCCGACCCCAGTGTCCTATGACCCTCTGACCCCCGGCCCCTGTCTCAGTTTGACTCCCATGAAAACGAGCGGGTGCTGCAGGCGTCGGAGGCGTTTGAGCGTGAGGCGGCGCTGGGCCACCCGGACCGGCCGTGCCTCACCACCGTCATCGACATCAATGGGAAGACGGTGTTCATCACCCGCTTCCTCCGCCCCCTCAACCCCCCTCAGGAGCTGCTGGACACCTCCCCTAACAGCCCCCAGGACACCACCGTTAGTACCGGGCAAACCTCCACCTTATATTCCTTACGTCTCAACCTTGATGTTTTAAAGTGAGCTCCAGCCCCTCCTGGTGGTGGGAGTGCTGCACAGCAGCCAGTTCAAACCTCCCTCTTCCGTCTGTCACTTCCCAGGAGCTGGTTGCCAGGTTTGTGTCTCTCATCCCCTCCCTGCCGGACAGCGTCTCATTCGCTGGCGTCTGCGATCTGTGGAGCACCTGTGATGTAAGTGAAACCTCTCTCTGTCTATATTCCACCAGGCCCTGGCCCTTCCTACTCTACTGATCTGTCTGTGATCTTCTCTGCTGGTAGCAATTCCTGACGCTGCTGGCTGGAGATGAGGAGGAGCACGCCGTACTGCTGTGTAACTACTTCCTGTCCCTGGGCAAGAAGACCTGGCTCATCATCGGCACGGCCGTTCCTGAGGTACTGGTTGTCTGTCTCTGTGTATGTGTCGGTGTGATTCCTTGTGTCTGAAAGCTGTGTGTGTGTGTGTGTGTGTGTGTGTGTGTGTGCATAACGCTGTGTGTGTCCTCTCCTCCCAGGGCCCCACAGCCTACGTGTTGACCTACGAGCAGAGTCGCTACCTGGTGTGGAACCCCAGCAGTGGTCAGTACTACGGCCAGTACGACACCTTCTGCCCCCTGCAGGCCGTGGGCTGCCTGGTCAGCGCTGACAACGTGAGGCCCCCTTCCTTCTAATCCCGTTGCTAATGAACACTGTACGCTGCTCTCATGTCAGTGTTAATGGGTTGTGTGTTGGGTCGTCCAGGTGTGGTTCAACACCCAGGTGTACACGTCTCCTATGAGGATCAGCTTTGATGTGACCAAGGCCAAGTTGTGGAAGCCTTTCTTCTCACGCTCCTTCCCCAACCCTGGGCTCTCCAGCGTGCAGGTATACACTTCAGGTGGTGTGTGTGTGTGTGTGTACAAGGCCATGTTGCTGACCTGTGCTATCTTGAGTTGCAGCCTGAGGAGCTTGTTTATCGCCGAACGGACAAGACTGCTGCTGCAGAGCTGCAGGACAGGTGAGGTGGGGTGTGGACAGGAATGATGAGACGAGGGGGGCGGGGGGGTTCGGCGTGAACCAGTCTAAACCAGTCCAAACTGCTTTAAACAGTCCAAACTCTGAACGTGGTCCCTGCAGGGTGGAGAAGATCCTCAAGGAGAAGATCATGGAGTGGCGCCCCCGGCAACCGACACGCTGGAACCGATACTGCACCTCCACGCTGCGCCACTTCCTGCCCCGTCTGGAGCTCAGCAGGGGGCGCGACGTGGCGGACGAGCACCGCCTGGAGCTGCAAAGCCTGCTGGGAGACTACAGGGTGAGGCTGGGGCTGGGGTGAGGCTGGGAGACTACAGGGTGAGGCTGGGGCTGGGGTGAGGCTGGGAAACTACAGGGTGAGGCTGGGAGACTACAGGGTGAGGCTGGGTCTGGGGTGAGGCTGGGAGACTACAGGATGAGGCTGGGACTAGGGTGAGGCTGGGTCTGGGGTGAGGCTGGGAGATAGCAGGTGATGCTCCAGCTCTCCTCAAACTCTCTATGTTCCTCCTCCAGATCTCAGGCTTCCCCCTCCACCTGCCCTTCTCTGAGATCCGGCCTGTGGTGGAGGCGGTCTACAGCACGGGGGTCCACAACGTGGAGGCGTCCAACGTGGAGTTTGCTCTGGCTGTTTACGTGCACCCTTACCCCAACAATGTCCTCTCTGTCTGGGTGTACCTGGCCTCGCTCGTACGCACACGCTAGCCCAGCGGACCTGGATAGGCAGACAGTGGGTGTGTGTGTGTGTGTGTAGGGTGAGTGTATGTGTGTAGGGTGAGTGTGTGCGTATGGTGTGCGTGACTTCCTGTTTTTATAGAATATCATATTTTTGTATGTTGATTTTTGTGAAGCACGATTCAGGTCTAAGTTATTTGTACATCAGTATGATAGGAGAGCATCAGCAGAAACACTGAAGCTGTTTATCTGTTATGTCAGCATTTTAACCAAAGTTCAAACTTGGCTTCAAATGACAGCTCACAGCACTATAAATGTTTATTCAACTATTATAAAATAATTTCACACCATGAACCTTTTATGTAATAAAATGAGTTGTTTCGTTTACAGATAACATCTTGCTCATCATATGGTGGCCATACCCTTCTCACTAACAGACAGAAAACACTCAGAAAGCAACAGACAGCGTTTTACATCCAAGACACTTTTATTATTTCTGCTTTCGGAATATGTCATAACTGATTAGAAGTAATGGAGGAACTATCCAAGCCCAGAATGTCTCGTGATGGTAAACGTAAGATGCAGAGTGTATGTGTGTTGTGTATGTGCGTTATTTTCACAGCTGCTCTCTAGGGGGGGGCGGGGGGGTCGGGCGGCGGGGGGGTCGCTCTCATCCTGTCTTTCTCCTCACTTCTGACACATCGACGTCCTGTCTGGCAAGACCTGCTGAAGAAAACCGACTTCCTGTCCGGAGACTTTCTACTGAGAATGTCGACTTATTGCCAGGGTGATCAGGTACAGAGATCAGCTTCACACACCTAGCTCCTATCCCTCTACACTGACTCCACACCTGTCAGCTGGCTCCCACTGTCACCATGCTTCTCACTTGACTCCACCATCTCCGTCACTCAGCAGGGTCATGTAATTAGCAACAGCAGGGTGGTTACCAGGGGCGAGTTGAGCCCTGACAAAACATAGCAGCAGCTCCATTTCAATGGAAGCAAACATGTTGAACTAAGCTGTGCACCGGCTTGGACATAACCACCATGTTGCCAGAACTAGATACATGTTGAAACCACTGGACCACAGAATGACAGGTCTTTGGACACGTATTATTACACCGGGAGAAACTAGGAGCCACAACATGTTTCAGATGTCCTGACCTACTGTTGCTACTTTTATCAGTTCATCATTTCGCTTTCAACATCAGATATCAATAATGGACAAGAGTGATAGCAGTCAAGTGTCTGCTATGACCAGACACATGGTAAACTCACTAGGGGGAATCGCTGCTCACGCTGTCCTGAAACACTTGAAAGCACAGAGAAAATATTTCCAGATCAAAAAATGCAAACATTAGACATTGGCAGACTTCCATTTGAAACCATTAATAGAAGTTCCTTTATACATATGTGTGTTCCAAGACTCTGCACATGTTCATGAGAAACATGAATAAGTCCAACATTGTCTCTTGTTTACCAGTTTCATCTAGAAGTATAGACATGATAATGATCTATATAGGGGTGACACAAGGATACAAGACAAGTTAACTATTCCCAATATTAAAGTGCAATGAAAAACAATGGGATGGGAGTGAGAGGGCATAGTACATGGGGAGGTTGGCAGAGATGTCGTAAGAGTACGATGGGATGAGGAGGCGATGAGGGGACAGGTGCGCGCGAGGAGAATGGAAGTGGGACTGCAGTGAGAGGTTAGGGGAGTGGAAGAGGGGTGAGGAGATGAAGGAGAGGGTGCAGGAGAGCGGGCAGGGAGGGAAGGGAAGGGGCAGACAGGGTGGGTGGGAGGGGGAGGATAGGGGGAGAGAAGGGAGAGGAATTGGGAGAAAGGGAGAGTGAGGAGAGAGAGAAGAGAGAGGGGAAGAGAGGAAGAGAGGAAGGAGTTGAGGTGAGCGAGAGGGGGGAGGGAGAGAGATATGACAGGAAGACAGGGGAGGATGAGAGAAAGGGAGATTGACTCGGGCAGATGGGGCCATTCGGGAGGGTGTAAAAAGCGACAGGGGAGGGAGAGAAGAAGGGGTTGAAAGGACGATGCGGGGGGAGGGAGGTGACAGGAGGGAGGGGGTTGAGGGAGAGTAAGGGGGTGAGCTGACAGGAGGGAGAGCAGGAAGGGGGTGAAGGGTCTATGATGGGGTGCGTATTGGCGATGGGGGGACTGGTAGGGAGGACCAGGGTCTGATAGTCGGGCATGTTTACGGTGGTCTGGGCATGGCGGCGGTGAGGGAGTGGGGGAGGACAGGGGTTTGTGAGGCATGAGCTATCTCGGGGATGGGGCGGAGGCGAGGGAGAGAGGACAGGGTGTGAAGGGTATTGTCGGATGGGATGGGGCGGGAGGGAGAGGAGAGAGACTTGGTTGGAGGATGAAGTGGTGTGTGGTGTTCGGGGGGTGTAGGGAGGGTGTAGAGCTAAGTAGACAGGTTGAAGTCTGAGTGGTGGGATTATGGGGGAGGGTGGAGAGAGACGTGGGGGAGAGGGGGATAAGAGGGGTAGAGAGTGTAGGGGGGTAGAGGAAGGGATGAGAGGACAGGTTGACAGGGATGTGAGGGTCGCTAATGGTATGGGGGGAGGGAGGGAGAGAGGAAGGGGTTGAAGGGATGAGGGTGGGATGGGGGGGAGGGAGGGAGGGAGGACAGGGTTGAAGGGATGAGGGTGGGATGGGGGGGAGGGAGAGAGGACAGGGTTGAAGGGATGAGGGTGAGGTGACAGGAGGGGAGGGGAGGTTACTCTCCAGAGCGGCAGCACGCCCTGAATCCACACTGCAGGTTCTGGCATCCGCTGGCTGTGTCCGCATGAGGACCTGGAGAGAGACAGCATGGTGAGATCGCACGCGCACACAAACACATGCACAAACACACGCACCACCATGTGTGCCAGGCTGCCAGACCTACTCTGTCTTCAGACAGTCCCAGGGAGCCTGACACAGCAGGAGAGCTGAGCTCAGGATCATGTCAGTCCCTTTGCAGCTGATCTATACTTACCTGTCCTCCGTCATGATGCATAATGTGTGTGTGTGTATATGTGTATCTGTATTTGTGTGTATGTGTGTGTGTGTATGCATCTGAGTTGTACCTCGGATGTTGTCGCAGTAGTAGAAGTGTTCGTCGTTGAGAGCGGGGCAGACAGACACAAGGTCTTGCAGGCCGTTCTCTGTGACCAGGAGACATCCTGACAGGTTCAGGTGCTCCAGGAGAGGGAGGCCACCACGCTGGGACAGAGCCCTGACAGAGAGACACACACACACCTTTAGATAAAGAGCACACACACACACACAGGTCCAGGCACCTCCACATGTTCTCAGAACCCCCTGGCAGAGGAACGTGTTTGAGACCTGAGTTCAATATACCCAGGATGTCTTTAAGTTAGCAGGCTTCACTAAGGCTAACAGAACTGTATGCGTAAGTGGTGTCATGATGCTAGTTATCAACATGTTAACTCATCCCAGTTGTTTACCTAAGGCCCTGGTCTGTGACCTGATAGCAACCCGACAGGCTCAGGAACCTCAGAAAACGTCTGCCTCCCGATTGGTTAGTCCTGGGAGCAGGTTCTGGGCCCTGCGGCTCCTCGGCGGAGCGTTTAGTCCGAAGCTCGCTGCTGCCCTCCATGGCAGGAGGCTGACACTGAGGCCCGTCACCAGTCCTGAGGGCCATGTCAGAGCAGCAGGTTGAGTGACCGCAGCTGGACAGCTGACCGCGCTGTCCAGGCCACAGTGGCGTGCCATAACCAGTCCTGAGGCTCCGCCTCTTGCTGCTTTTGCAGCAGCAGGCCACTCCCCCCGGTGGCGTCTCCCTGAAGCTCCGCCCCTCGGGGACAGACATCCCTCGCCGGCTCCACTCTGCGGCGTCCTCGATATCAGTCATTTCTGCAGCATCCAGAAGCCAGACCTGGGTAGGGGGGATGGAGGCGCCCCTACGCCCCTTGAAGATCAGCGCCGCTCGGCCCTGCCCAGCCGGACTTTGGCCGTGCCCATCTGGACATGAGCCCTGCCCAGCTTGATCCTGGCCCCGCCCATCAAGCAGGCGGAGGGGGGCCTTGAGGAGCTTGCCGCGGCGGTCAGAGTGGGTCTTGAAAGGCGAAGGAAGAGTCAGGTCCCCCAGCCCCACCGACAGCTTCTTCAGGGCGTGGTCAGTGATCTTCTCACAGCCTGATAGGTCGAGGTGCTCCAGAGACAGACACGCCCCCAGGGAGGACCAGCTGGGAGAGGGGCAAAAACAGGAAGAGGCAGGGAGGAGGAGAGAAAAAACAGCGAGTTTGAGAAAACACAGCGGACAGCATTTTCTTTTTTTCGCATTTCACTTTGGATGAAAAAAGGTGAGGGCTCCTCCTGTACCTGTCGAAGGCTGAGTCAGAGACGTCCGTCTGAGTGAGGTCCAGGTGGGTGAGGTTCGGACAGAGACTGAGGATCTGACGCACCTGGAACAAGATCACAAAAGCTCCAAACCTAAAGCTTCTGGCTCGCAGATCAAGAGATCGCAGGGTCAAATCCATCCCCCCCCGTGTCATTAATACAATAATCAAAGGACAGGACGAGCACGGGTTCCTATCAGCTAGCGATCATCTGGAGGTGTTCGTACCATCTTGCTGGAGACGGTGGAGCTGTAAGCCAGGACGACCGTCCTGACAGAGGGCCCCACAGCTGGGAGAAGATTCTGGATCATTGCGTTCAGCAGCTGCTTCTCCCGCTGGGCTGCTCGGATTGCCAGGGAGTCCCTGTAGGACTCATCTAGATGGAGACAGATGTGAGGGCTATCACAACCAGGCTCCAGTAATGTAACCACATAAGTACCCTTATAACCTCTCCAATAACCTCCTCCATTACATCCCTTAAAACCTCCCTTATTAACAACTATTCTAACGTTTCTAACTCCCCTCAGAACAGTGTCGTCGACAGTCCTCTCTCTCCTGATACGACATCCTTCTGGACGACAGCTCACCTGACTCATCCACGTCCGCGTCCTCGTCCCGCTCCTGATAGGCTCGTCCCTCGTCCTGCAGGCTCTTCACCCACTCCTCGTCCGGCTCCATGTCCAGCCCTGCCGGAGGGCCCTGGTAGCAGTCCCCTGGGAGGGGAGGAAAGGATGGGTGGATGGATGGAAGGAACAAAGAGATGGATAAACAATTAGAAGGTTGGGAGAGCATCAATCCATGCGGATAAGCAGTACTCCAAATGGTAGCTGAATGGAAGATGGATGGATATGGAACAATAGACAGATGGATGAAAGGGTGGATGGAGGGATAGACAGATGGATTCCTAACCTCTGGTCCAGCGTACGGGGTACAGGTGTCTCCACAGGAAGCCTGTCCTGGCCAGCTCCCACCATGTCCTGCACACCTGACTGCAGCGGCACAGGTCGTCAGGCCCCAGGTAGCGGAACAGCGCCAGCAGCACCTCGGAGGGCAGCGCAGACACGTGAGTGGACGACGCTCCGTGTTCCAGCTCTGGAAAGCAGCAGCAAGCACGGTGAGACACGCACTGATCCGTGACACACACACACAAGCCCTGCGCTCTACCCATGGCGTCCACCAGATGGCGTCTGACTAACCATCGTCCGTCTTCTCGTGGTCGGCGTATTTGAAGGCCTTGTGCAGCTCCTCCGCCTGGCTCCACAAGCTCAGGCCTTTCAGCACCTGGGCTGCGCTGTCCCAGTGCTGCGGGCTGCAGTGCTGCGCAATCACCTGCTTCTTGATGTCCTTCAGCTCCTCGTAGGAGAAGTACTGCATCAGCATGGGCTGGAACACCTACAACAAAGCTGGTCAACTTACGCAACACAATAATGACAACCACTAATTGTGTTTTCACAGGATACCCTTTGCTGCCGAGACAAGCCCAGCTTATTAGCAGCACGCATTCCTAACTGATGATAATACTGCTTGTTTTTAATAGGATGCCCTTCATAGCCAGAACATCACAGCTCATAAACAGCATAACTTATGGCAACACTAATGATTACAGCAGGGATCCTCCTCGTACAGGCCAGCCCTCAAAATAATGTTGGCTCACACATGGTACATAATAACAGCTGGTAGAGTTAGTGTCGCTGGAAGAGCGGTTTACCTCCTCCTCCTCCTTCATGTGAGGCAGGAAGTCTTGGGTAAAAGCCTCCAGTCTCTCCTTCAGCTGCTGGGCATAATTCAGCTGCTCGTACTCACTCTGAAAACACAGCATAACATGACTCCACTGACAACAGGCGCTTACGGCTGCCTTACGACACGCGCACGCACGCACACGCACTCTGCTGCATATAGAGTTGCTTCCACACCGAAAGCTGTCTGACAAAAAAAGACACACACACATAGTTAACATTCAACATACTCAGGTAAACAAGTTTTTGACCCAGTAACACCCCTCCTTACTCAAGGCAACGAACGTTTGCATTATCATACCACACAATTGAATGACAAGCCAAGGTGTCACACCAATTAACAACCACTTACAAGTCCGGTGAAAGCAGTCGGCGTACCAACACAAGCGTCACGTCATGACATTCGGTTGATGTGACCCATAAAAAGATACTTCTGAGAATGAAAACAGAGCTGGACAGAACAGAAGGTCCCCTTTAACAGCACCCCGGCCTGATGTTTATTTGAGCCAAATAAAAACACTGGGAATTTCCACTCTTGATTCAAATATATGGTCTTTCCAAATCTGTGGAATTTCCTCTGTGTGTTTCAAGGGGAAACACAGGCATTGGGAAACAACGGATGTAAAAAAAAATAAAAAATGGACACAATTGCACCATTCTCAGGCGGCCATGTTTGGTTTGCCCGTGGTTAGCAGGAACAATGGTGTGTGACTCCTCTCCAGGCACAGATCACTGACCTCTCCTAATACAACACAAGTCAGCAGACCAAAACGTTTGGCTGCCCACTCTGAAATACCATCAGACACAATCCAGCCCAGCACACAGCCATCATAACACCCTCTGGAAACTCCCCGATTATGAGCCTAAAAGGCCTTTGGCATCTTTTGTATTCCCAACATCATACATTATATGGAGATGGGTATTGTACAGTGGTCGAGCATTTGTCATGTTCAGGCCCAAATCCCTCTGCATATTCTTGGAATAAAAGCGTCTGTACTGTACATTACTAATATAATAGACATCATTTCAGTTGAACGCGATATAAATCACCTTTACACTTTGGAGCCCCTTCTCAAACAGGGACAACATTTCCGAGAGCTTGTTGTCCGAGTGTACGTTATACACAGTGCAGCTGCGTTGTTGAAGCAAACCGATGATGTACTCATTCTCGATCTGCTCGTGCATCTTGAACTCCTTGAAGGTGGCACAGAGCGACTGGAGGAATGAGCGGAAGTCATTGTTGTTGGAGAAGTTGGTTTGCGACAGCTGTAGGGAACATGACGTGACACATAACGTTAGGTTACATCATTCGATTACAAACAAATCCACTTTGAACAGTCCAAAGCCAGAAAACGGATCGTTTTCTCAAGTCTAATGTTGCTGACAGTACATTAGAAGCACGAGTTGTTTAGCTAAACGTTAACCACCAGGTTACCGGAAAATAGTAACAGTTGAGTTCATAAGCAGCTTAAACTGTACTGCGTAGCTATCCAGCGAACTACAAAATCGCTGCTGTTATTCACCACTAGCTTAACGATTATGCTAATAGCTAGATAGATAGCTGACAAGTCACGCGTTCAATAAAAACCCCTCAAGTTCCATAACATGGATCAGCTTACTAGATCAGGACGTCAGAAACACACCTATTCCAGAAAACGAACTTGATCGAGCTACAACATACGCAAATTGCATTGATACCACTAGCTGAGGTAGCTGCGGAATGACAGCAGTGCTGCTGCTATAGCTAGGGGATCCAAGGCATCTCGACACCCCAAAACAAACGCTTTACTTATCACAACAATCAGCCTTGGCAAAAAATATGTTATTACACACCTTTTCGCAGTAAAGACCCACCAACTGTTTCATTCGCCAGTGTGGGCCAGTGAATACATCCACCTCTTCTGGATATGGTGCCATCGTTACTCCATGAGAAACTCAAACAACCTGGGGCAGACTTGCGTTGGTCGCGTGAAAACAGAAATCCGTCACGTCGTTACGTACAGTAGCACGCACACGCACATCAGGGCGCTGTTTCAAAGTTAGCCTACGTTATTTAAAAAATATGTTTTTTTATGTTATAACGTACACGTATTTAATTCGTAATTATTTCCAATAAATTAGGGAATTCTTAATCATAAGTTCATGTAATAATGTTGACACAAACCAGTGACCATAGCGGTTAGTATGTCAAAAAACCTGTATCTGTAGTTTTTCATATATATAACTGGCAGGACTCGAGACAGTACAAATTGGTACTGAACAAAAGCAAATAAATTATTTATGATCATTTACAGGATCTATCTGGATGTGCAATGTTTGCAGTATGAGAGCTACTCAAAACATTGTGTGGTTAGTTATGAAAACACGGCGACAAAACGCAGCAAATCTGTTTTCTATAATGAAATAGTGTCATTATATTATTACATGGCCGAGCTCTCCCCGTTCGACTCCTAACTACTGAGAGGTTTGTGGCTTGTGGTTGCTAGGGTGAATGTTCGCTGCAACAAACCTAAAGGGGAGGGACATGTGTTGAATGGCATCTGTATAAACCTATACAAGAACGACTGTAAGACACTTGACCAATTGAACGAAATCAATGCAGTATAGTTAGATGGAGAGCAAGAAGGGGTTGTTGAGGTGGTCCGATTTGATGCATCAAAGCAGCAGCAAGTCTGGGAAGCTGTATGGTAAGTAAACGGATATCTTTTCAGTAAAAATTGCATTTATGAAGTGACCAGCTTCGAACGCACGTAGACTTTTCTCCGTTTAGGTAGTGTGCAAAGATTCTGGCGGTAACACCAAATCGCTAACTAGTTACTAGTGTTATCGTTTTGCCAGCATTACCAGTCCATGGAAAACTGACAGCTGGTGCTATGGGCCCGCCTTAGCCATGTCATATGAATTAACCTAACACTAAGAGCATCCGTATTGCTCAAAACCGTTATTGTTCTATTATATAATCAATGGCCAGACCAGTTCGTAGACAAGTGTGCTTGGACTGCTGTGTCAACAACGTGTTCGTAGTAGCGTGCGGGACTAACTCGCAAGCACAGACAGTGGATTATTTTGCGTTCTAAATAGTCTTTCATGACACTAGTCTAACTGGTGTCCTGTGATTGACGCCGCCACTATCCTTGTCTACCTATAGAAACTGTGTAAAGTCGTTCACATTAGTTAGCCACTTTCTTATTTTGTCTGTCTTTATTTCAGGCTGTCAATACAATGTACCCCCTGTAGCTCGAGCATGAGGATGCTGACGTCAGATAGTCATGGAAAAGTATGAAAAGGTGAAGAAGATTGGGGAGGGGTCCTTTGGAAAGGCCATCCTCGTCCAGTCCAAGGAAAATGGACGACAGTTTGTCATCAAGGAGATTAACATCTCTCGGGTAGGCAAAAGAGAGCCACCGTTTGCCCATTATTGTTTAAATCGGTAACTTTGCTAAAGACAAGGTCTCCCTCTTGTCTTCAGATGTCCAATAAGGAAAGACAGGAATCACGGAAAGAGGTGGAAGTCCTTGCTAACATGAGCCATCCCAACATCGTCCAGTACAAAGAGTCATTTGAAGGTAAACATGCTCCACGCCACCTGGGTCCCTCCAACACTAGGAAGTAGACCGTTTAGAACTGAAAAGTAGCGAAGCAAACAAACTCCTCTAACATATTTATTCTTCATTTCCTCCACACCAGTAGGGAGATGAGGCGTGTACATTTCCTGGTTGTTGCTAATGTTGTTCTGTGAGACCTGAACACCACCAGGTCTATTAATATGTGAGGGAGAATGACCTCCTGCTATGCTATCTCTAATAACCATCCCGCTGTGTCTATGTAACGTCAGCCTGGTTAGGAGACGGAGGAACGACAGGGCTTATCGCTCCTCGACGACTGAATGATTATATCAAATAACCCAGACTTGTTTTGCTCACTGCGTGTGTGTGCCTGTGTGTGTGTGTGTGTGTGTGTCTGTGTGTATGCGGCGCGTGCATCTGTTCGGTGGGTGTGTGTGCGGGGGTGTATGTGGCGCATGCGTGTCTCTCTTTGGCGTGCGCGTTCTGTGTGTTCCAGAGGGCGGATGTCTGTACATTGTGATGGATTACTGTGAGGGCGGGGATCTGTTCAAGAAGATCAACTCTCAGAAAGGGTCGTTGTTCCCTGAAGAGCAGGTACATCTCAGGTCCCGCCTCACCCACTGATTAAATGGACTGGCGTTTCTTAGTCTTTTCATACACACTTTCAATGGTGATAATGGTTGAGCGTTAACTGGAACAGAGGCAGATCGCAGGCTCTGTAGTCTGCTACACCTGATCCTCCTCTGTCTCTCTGTTTTAGATTCTTGATTGGTTCGTTCAGATCTGTCTGGCTCTGAAGCACGTTCACAACCGCAAAATCCTCCACAGGGACATCAAATCACAGGTAGGAACGAACACTATCCAAGCAGGAAAAACGATATTCTTGCAAATACAAGATAAAAACATTGAAACATTTTCAATCAGGGATTGATACATTTGAATTATACTTATAATCATACTTAGAACTATGCACATCTGATGCTTAATTTTCTGCATGTGCTTTCTACACACTTATTTGGAAGAAGCTCTGGATTAAAGAGCTGGCGTAGTGCTATTCCCAGTCATGAGACTGACACTGTCCTGTCACATCCATATCCTAGAACATATTTCTGACCAAAGACGGAACAGTCCAGTTGGGAGACTTTGGGATCGCCCGGGTGCTCAACAGGCAAGTGCTGCTGTCCTCTACCTTGAATCCCTTTTGACACACTGCATGTACAGAACAGAGAGTATATTAGTGTTTAAGTTGGCCCAGTTGGTGTGAAAGTAGGAACAGGTTTGCAGACCCCTTGATGAAAGTGTTGCAGCCGAACTCCACCATGTCCTTCAAGTCTTTCTCTCTCTTTCAGCACTGCGGAGCTAGCCAGGACATGCATTGGGACACCCTACTACCTTTCCCCTGAGATCTGTGAAAACAAGCCCTACAATAATAAAAGGTAGCCTACCTCGCGTCCGTCACAGCCTAGGGTCGCTGACCCTGGAGGTCGTGTGTTGTGTCACCAACACTTTGACCAAGAGCAGATTTCATTGGACGCTGTGATTTCCTGTTGTTGACCAACTATAATAACCCTTATACATGCACTCACACACAGGTGCAAAAAAACCTGCTATACTCGGCACTTAAGTCACACCCACACCTGCATATATGTAATCACAAACGCACACACAGACATAGTGTGACAGCACATTTACAAGGGGTGGAATGATCTGAAATCAAACCATGGGGATTCACAATCTCCTTTACATACACACGCCTACACGGTCGTGCTGAGTCACGGAGGTGCGTGAGTGTGAGTGTGTGGTCCGAGGATGATGTCACGGTGTCGTGTGTCCCCTTCATCAAGTCCCTCAACTCGTGAACATCCATAACAGGAAGCAGCTCTTATTGATTTCCTCCCAGTCCTATATAAATATGCCTGTAATCTAATCAGCCCCAGTTACAGGAGTCTGTAATGAGCCAGTGGCTGCAGCTCCATACTGGAGCACCTCCTGTTCTGCTGCCAGCACTGTGGAGCTCTTGTGGTGTCTAGAGCGTTTGGTGTGTTTCTTGTACATTTTCCATGTGTTTCTTTTTCTAATGAGTTTGTTGTGTGTTTCGAGCATGTTTCAGATGTGTTTGCTGTGTGTTTCTGTCCCATTTTGCTCCCTTTCCTATTGTGGAGGCCCTATTTGACCGCATGCTGTGAGCACAAAATGACACTCACTCTCTCTGTTGTTCTGTGTCATTCTCTCCTTCTTCCTCTCCCTCTCTCATCCCCTCTTCCCCTCCCTCTCTCCTCCAGTGATATTTGGGCCCTGGGCTGTGTCCTGTATGAAATGTGCACCCTTAAGCATGCAGTAAGTATGCAGTGTGAGTGAACAGGAGGCAGGGTCTGTGGTTCAGTCAGTCAGTCTGTCAGTCAGTCAGTTAGTTAGTTAGTTGTGACCTTAGCTGACCTCTCTCCCATGTAATGCATGCATGTCTAGCCTATCTGCAAGCAGCTTTTCATAAGAGCATTATATCCTGTGGAGCTTTGGCTGGTTGATATCATGTCTACAAAGATGACGCTGCTACATAGATCCGTTTCTACAAGATATGGTCTTTATCGATTAGTAAATGTTTATGAAATCTACTATATCTGGGCAATATCTCTATAATCTCCCAAATGCCACCTCTACAATATCTGCACCATACCAACATGACACTTTAGTCATCGTCAGTGTTTTCCATCCTATCTTCTCAGTTTGAGGCCGGCAACATGAAGAACCTGGTCCTGAAGATCATCCGTGGCTCATACCCCCCAGTGTCGACCCACTACTCCCAAGACCTGCGCTCCCTTCTGGGCTTGCTGTTCAGACGCAACCCCCGGGAGCGCCCTTCAGTCAGCAGTGTGTTGGACAAGCCCTTCCTCTCTCAACGGATACATCGATTCCTCACCCCGCAGGTGGGATGCGTTGCCACTGCAAATAGAAGCACTCTCCCCCTCAATCCTCCTCTGTTCTCCTCTGTGAGTTATGGTGTAGTCATTTTTTCTCTTCTCCCACTTTTAGGTTCTTGCTCAGGAATTCAGCCATGCCTTCCTCCTCAAGCAGCCAGGAGTAGGTGCTGCGCAGGTGGCACCAGGTGAACCTCCTCAGAATCACTCGACGCTCCATGAATCACATAGAAAACACACTACAACTGCCTTAGAAACATCATTTTTAAAAACACCCCAGAAACAGCCTAACCCCCCCCCCCCCTCCCCAGCAAAGCGGTCTGCTCCTGCCGCCACGCCCCTAGCCCCGGCCCAGAAGATCACCAAACCAGCCGCCAAATACGGAGTGCCTTTGACCGTCAGGAAAACCTCAGAACCAGCCAAGAAGCCTGCCGACAGGAAACCAGCGGCAAAACACAAACCGGTGAGTGTTGGAGGGGCCCTGGAGGTTGTGGAGCTGACCTCAGACCTCTGGCGGCTGGATTCCTCCCCCACCTCCTCCTCTCCAAGCTGCCTCTGGAGTCCTGCCCTGTTTTGTCTTGAGCCTCACTCGCTATGTATTTGTCTAGATGTCTTCCATCTTACACCTGTTGGTATTGTGTTTGTGTGCGTGTGTGTTTGTGTGCGTGTGTGTATTTGCATCCTCTGAACCACGTTGTCATATGTTGGCCAGGCCCCTCCCCCACCAGTCAACCAGAGAAGAGTGAGTCGAGTGGAGGAAGAGAGGAGAAAACACGAGGTACAACTAAGAGCTGCCTCCTCTTCCTTCCCTCACCTGCATTAACTGCCAGATCTCTCCTCTTTCCTCCTCCTATTAACCAGAACAAGTTCCCTCCTTCCCTTACACTCTCATTACTTCAGAGAGCCTCCCCTCCCTTCTCCTCCTCCTCTTCCCTGAAGAGAAGTCTGACCCCACTTCTCCTCCTCCTCCTCCTTCTCCTTAAAGAAGGCTTTGCTTCTCCTCATCTCCCTCTTCCTATGAAGGTCCTGCTCCTCCCTCCTCTCTGTCGACGTGCTCCACCTCATGACTAACCCAAGCGCTCTCTGCCCCCCACCCCCTCCCCCACCCCCCCTCCCCACTGCGTAGGAAGGCGTGAGGAAGAAGAGGATGGAGCTGATAGAGAGGGAAAGGAAGCACCGGGAGCAGGTGAGTGCCCTTAAAATGTCCCCCCTGAAACCCCCACCCCACCCTCCTCCCACATTCAAGCCTCATGTCATGTCCCCCCTCAGATGTTCCTGTTGAGAGCAGGGCAGATGAAGAGGCTGGAGAGGGAGAAGGTGGGTGACCGGTCGATGTCTGATAGACACGCCTGTAGATCCCCCCCCCCTAGTGACCTGTGAGCTCTGACCTGTGCCCTCTGCCTCCAGGTGAACAGGATCAACCGGGCCAGAGAGCAGGGCTGGAGACACGTCCTCACCTCCAGTGGAGGCAGCAGTCCTGAGAGGAAGGTGAGATCTCAGCATCTTCAACATTAACTCCAGATTTAAATTCAAGTAAAATAGAACAAATCAAAATCTTTCATCGTTTTTTTTGTGAAGTTAATTAAATTTATCGATATTTTGTTTCACCCCAATTCGATTTTATTACATTTATTTTCATTCGATTTCTCTCCGATACTCACTCCTTTCGCCTCACTCTAGAGTTTTGCAGGTGGTGGGGTGGGTGGGGGTCCAGATCTGGTTCCTGGCCCTTCCCCCAGCCCAGCCCCAGGCCTTGGCAGAGGCCTGTATGAGCAGTACCACTCTGCCCTGGACCTTCTATGCAAGCCCCAGCCCAGGGAGGGCGCCAGAGAGCCAGGGCCTGCCATGGGGGACAACATTCCCATCAGGTGAGGGTTCACCTCCACTCCAAAACACTGGATGGATGACTGTCAGTGTGAATGGCTGAGAGGCTGTCTGTGTTTATGACTGCCTTCCCCATTACTATGATGTGTGTGTATGTGCGTGTGTGTGTGTGTGTGTCAGGGGTGTGCCTGCTGCGGCTGGTCCTGTTCTACCCAGCAGTGTGCCCCGTGTACCGGATCACATGGCTGTCAGGAGAGAGCTGAGGAGGCTGGAGCATGTGACTAAACACGCCCACATCAGCAGGTAACATCACCTCCACCTAATAACCCTACACCATCACCAACACTACAATCCCTACATCACCACTAGCTCTAACCGTACACCATCAAGTCAAGTTGTGCTTTATTGTCATTCCGCTACATGCGGGGACATACAGTGCAATAAAAAGTCGTGCCTCACAGTGCTACATAAGTACAGGCATACAACAATCAAGTAAAAATAAATATAACAATTTTCCCTATACATAAACTAAAAAAACACAAACTATCAGGTAGGTAACACCATCACTACCTCTAATAACTCCACCTCAGCAGGTAGGGTGAAGGTTAGTGATGTCATCTGCCTGCGCCTTGTTCTGCAGGCAGCGCGGCCAGGTGGCAGTAGGGAGGGCGGGTCAGGTGGAGGAGTTCCTGCAGAGGAAGAGGGAGGCCATGCTGAACAAGGTCCGCGCAGAGGGACAGCTGGTACGCACTCCCCCTCCTCCATCCTCCCTTTCCTCCTCCCTTTCCTCCTCCCTTTCCTCCTGTTCTTCACACTCATCCTGGGAATGTGGGTATAGCTCAGTGGAACAGCGTTTAACTGACTTGAGGTTGCAGGTTCGAATTCCCCTCCCCTCCAAGTTGATTTGGAAAAATGACACAGGAGGGAACATATCAGGGGAACATATCGGGGTGTGTGTAATTAGTCCAGGGTTCTATGGAGGAGCAGAGTGTTACTCTGAGGAGAGAAGATCGTGTGGGTGTGTTTCAGGTTGTGAGTGAGAGCAGGTTATGTGTGTGTAAGTGAGAAAGAGGGGTTGGTTGTGCGTGTCTAAAGTGTGGTTGACCGCTGAACAGGGAGCTCGGCAAAACCTGGCAGCCGTCTATGGAGGGCGGGGCAGCTCTGCTCCCTGCAGAAGGCCCAAGGAGGAGGAGGTAGGGCCTCACCCGTCTAGCCTGCTCCCTCCAGACTCCCTGCTCCTCACCCATGCAATCTTACCCCTCCAGTCACCTTCATACAGTCGTACCCACACCTCACCCATCCAGTCTCCCTAATCCAGTCACCTTCATACAGTTGTACCCACACCTCACCCATCCAGTCGTACCCATACCTCACCGATCCAGTCTCCCTAATCCAGCCTCATCCGCACCTCCATCCAGCCTCCCCCATGCCTCCCCCTTCCAGCCCCACTTGTCCAGCCTGCTTGTTCCAGTCTCCCCCATGCTTTGCCCCTCCGGACTCCTGCCTCAAATCTGTCTGACGTCATCCAGAGTTTGACCGCTTCTTTGTTGGTGTCTGCATGGCACAACCCTCAGACACGCTCTCAACAGCACCCTCCATTGGACACGCCAGATACTGCATGATGTGTGTGTGTGTGTGTGTGTGTATGTGTGTGTTGTTGCCTAGCAGACGTGTCAGGCGGGATTATATTCATTTGTTTCTATCCATTGCAGCTCTTTTATTTGGTCGTCTCTGTATGAAATGTTTGTGCTCCTTGACATTGTGTGTGTGACTGTTTGGCTGTCTGACTGGTCTGTTTTACATGCATGCTACCCTGCAGAGGAAAGGTTAACAGGATATCAGCTGGTCTTGTGTCTAAACTGCTGATGTGGCTTGTTTGTAAATGCTGATGCCTCAAGTTCAAAGTCGCGTGTTATAACACTTAATATGTGGGCACTACGTCTTGTGAATGTCACTGTGACAGCAGTGTGGTCGTACTTATTTGAACATGTGTCTATCCTATGTTGTGTGTGTGTGTGTGTGTGTGTGTGTGTGCGCGTGTGTGTATGTGTGTGTTAGGGCTGGGCAATTATACAAAAAAGTATTAAAGAAAAATCTCAATATTGTCAAAATGTATACGATATTAGATTCATATCTTATGTTTGCATTTTTGCTTGTAAATAATAGCAAACTTGATTTTCTTTTGACCAATTAGAAAACAATCAAAACTATTTTGATCTGCTACTGATACAAAGTACAAAAAGGGGACGTAATACTGGACGTTTTGCCGTGTTTGTTTTGGAAAGTATACTTGAATTTGAAATATTCGACATTCACAATCATTTTTAATTTTTGACACCGTCGTCAGAATTGACGATTATCTTTAGTATTCAATATATATTTCCCAGCCCTAGTTTGTGTGTGTGTGTGTCTGAGCATAATGTGTTTGTGTGTAACGTGTATGTGTGTGTTGTTCCAGGAGTATCTGGCCAGGCTAAAGCAGATCCGGCTGCAGAACTTCAACGAGCGCCAGCAGCTGAAGGCCCGTCTCAGAGGACAGAAGGTACCGGACCCTCACCTAGTTACACACCTCACCTGGTTATACATCACACCTGGTTACACACCACACCTGGTTACACACCACACCTGGTTACACACCTCACCTAGTTAGACATCACACCTGGTTACGCACCTCACCTGGTTACACACCACACCTGGTTACACACCACACCTGGTTACACACCACACCTGGTTACACACCTCACCTGGTTATACATCACACCTGGTTACACACCTCACCTGGTTACACATCACACCTGGTTACACACCACACCTGGTTACACACCACACCTGGTTACACACGTCACCTAGTTAGACATCACACCTGGTTACGCACCACACGTGGTTACGCACCACACGTGGTTACGCACCACACCTGGTTACGCACCTCACCTAGTTACGCACCTCACCTGGTTACGCATCACACCTGGTTACGCATCACACCTGGTTACACTCCACACCTGGTTACACACCTCACCTGGTTAGGCACCACATCTGATTCACATTTTGAAGAGGATGGTCTTGATCAGGTCTCCTAACTCAGACATTGGGGTGATGGTTCTGGCCATGTCCATTAACACCCTCCCTCCCTCTCTCCCTCCCTCTCTCTCAGTACGACAGTGATGGTTCTGACAGTCAGGAGTCCAGTGAGGAGGTGGAACTGAGGAGGAAGAAGATTGAGGCTCTGAAGGTGTGTGTGTGTGTCTGGAGCATGAGTGTTAGGTGTGTCTGTCTGTTGACCAGTGAGAGAGAGTGAGAGTGAGAGAAGGAAAGAACCTTAAAGACTCCACCAGTAGATCTGCGAGGCTGTAATGTACTGTGTCTGTGTACGTGTGTGTGGGACAGGCCCAGGCCAATGCCCGGGCTAGTGTACTGAAGGAGCAGCTTGAGAAGAAGAGGAGAGAAGCTTATGAGAAAGAGAAGAAGGCTTGGGAGGACCATGTAAGCTCACATTCCTCCTCCCGCTCTCTCTTTCCCTCCCTCTTCCTCCCTCTCTCCCCTTGCCCAAGATTTACCTCCTTCCTTCACCCCCCTCTCTTCTTCTCCAGTTCTTCCTCTGCGCTCCCTCCTCCACTAGCCTCTGACCCTCCCCTGTGTTTGCGTTAGCTTGCAGCTCGAGGCTTCAAGGTTGCCATGGTAGCGAATGGTGCGGTAGCTGCTGTAGCTCCTCCCTCTCCTCAACCAGACCCCGCCCCTCCTCTGGAAGCTGTAGCTAAAGCCCCACCCGCATCCAAACCCTCTGCTCCAGTCATCTCCATGACGGCCGCGCTGAAGGACGTTGGTGCAGTCAGTACACCTGGCCAATCACATTTCCTCTCACATTAGTTTTTAATATTGAGTGTGTGTGTCATGTTAAGTGTGTGTGTGTGTGTGTGTTTGGTCTGTGTGTGTGTGTGTGTGTGTGTCTCAGCTTGCGTCTGGGCAGATTTCTCCCATGAAAGAGGAGTCTACTAAAGCGGAAGGAGCTGCAGTCCTCCTGGTGAGTGATGCTGGTCTGTCTCCTGGTCTGGTCAGTCTGCTGGTTAGTCTGCTGACTCTGGTCTTGGTGTTCCAGAGTGAGAAGAAGGAGATTCTTCGCAGACTGAATCACAACCTGAAGACCCAAATCGCAGTGGAGAACCCTGACATAAAGAGCCAGGATCCAGAACAGAACCAAACCCTGAACACCCACAGCTCAGCACAGAACCAGGACCAGAGAACCCCAAACCTAGAGGAGACCCAGGAGAAGGAGAAGAGAAATAAGGAAGAAGAGCAACGTGGCTTGGCTCCACCTTCTGATGCTAAATGCCCCGCCACCCTGCAGAATCAACCAATCGGCGAGGAGCGTCCGCCATCCGTTGGAGACAGGAAAAGGTGGGAGGCTGGAGGTCCTCCAGTCCTTTCTGTGGCCCAGCACACCCTGGAGGAGACGGGCTCTGGTACAGCAGGTGAGCTGGGCTCTGTCGGCTATCTTCCATTCATTTAGACAGGAACGACATGCAGAAAAAAAAGAAATGTGCTACTGCTGCTAAGCGTTGTACTTCTGCTCCCCTCACCCCCCCCCCAGGCCCCCAGACTCTGCCCCCTGAGGAGAGGCCATGTTCTGGGGGAGACAGGAAGAGGTGGGAGGCTGGAGGTCCTCCAGTTCTCTCTGTGGCCCAGCAGACTCTGGAGGAGACCTGCTTCAGGACGGCAGGTCAGTCACACTCTCTCCATACCTGGCTGCGACGCATGTTGATTTGAGAGATCTTCTGTCTAAAGTGGTGTGTGTCTGTCTCAGAGCACACTACTGGTGAGGTGATCTGCATGGAGGCTCTGCAGGAAGAGGAAGCCCCCAGGAAGGCATGGGGGCGGAGCCCCGATTCTCAGGTGCTGAAGGTTCTACAGGAGGCGGAGCTTCAGCCGCTCACTCAGCTGCTAGAGAATGTCAACATCTGCAGGGATCCACTTCCTGTCTGCAGGGATGCACTTGCTGTCTGCTTGGGTGTGCTTCCTGTCTGCAAAGATCCACTTCCTGGTGAGTCTCTACTCAACCACCTATTAGCATCCACCTAGCATGTAGCCAGCCTATCAGGTCACATGTTTGGCACTCATGAGGTAACTGTTGGAACGATGCACTTCTGGATCCTTGATTTTCGTCTCTACTGTCTACGTGCACTGTTTGTTTGTCCCTTTGGATGAAAGAATCTGCTCAATGAACCAAATGTCAAATGGATTGTACCGGTTTCCAGACGACCAAGAGCAGAGAGTGGAGACGGAAGTTGTGGGAGGAGCCAAGGCGGTGGCACCCACAGAGCAGACCCCTCCTGTTGCGGTGCAGAGGGCAGAGGTCAAGGGTCAGGACGTTGGGGTGACCTTTGGGGACCCGCTGGGTCAGGAGGAGATCCTTGCCCTCATGCAGGAGATGCTACCAACACCGTCTCCAGGTGTGGAAGGTAAGAGGGGCTCTGACTGCTGAAGGTGGGGCTCCTTATCCAGACCAACAGCTAGTCAAACGCTGCGTCTTCCGTCTTAGAACCAGCTGACCTGGAGGCTGTGGTCCTGGAGGACGCCCCCAGGCAGGCCTCACATCCCCCTGCTGGAGTAGTGATGGCGTGGGAGCACAAGGCCACCAAGCCTGGGTGGGTTGACTTGCCTTCCTCCTTGTCTGGATGTTGGCAACCAGGAGAGGCTAACATCCAGGATTTAATATTCCAAACATGTCATATAAATTGTTTTATAAGGCTAATAATAATTTAGTCATTACCACATTTTTGAATTCTTGGTCTTTAATATATCCTGACTTTGCTGTGCTTCCCCTGACAGGCCACCAGAGGGCAGTGTAACTCCAGCAGAGACTGGAGATGCGGCAGAGAAACCAGAGACTCAACCCGAACCCTCAGGTTGGATGAGTGGACTGGTCTTCTAGAGTCATCTTTAGGTTTTATCTTCTCTGTACATGGAAGTTCAACACCACTTTTTCTCTCTCTCCCCCTTCCAACTCTCCTCTCTCCCTCCCACCTCTCAATCCCTCCCTTTCTCTCCCCTCCTTCTCCCCCAGCTGTCTCAGTGTGTGAGGAGCCCCTCTTCAAGCTCCTGTCCCCAGCTCACCGCCGCACCGCCGCCCTCTCGGCCCAGTCCTCCATGGACGAGTCCTCCTCGTCCCTGGCCTCGCGCTCACGCTCCGTCTCCCCGCTGCGCTCCAAGAACCACCACGCCCTCATCATCGGACTCTCCACCGGCATGTTCGACGCCAACAACCCCAAGGTGACCGCGCCACAGTGTTGGGGCAAAGGTCCAAGGTCGAGGCACTCCAGACTCTGATCGTCCTCCTAATGCGCACAGCTGTTGCTGTGGTAGAGGGTGGGGGAGTTCATGGGTGGAGTTAGGCAAAGGGAGGGAGGGAGTGATGGGGTATTTTTAGAATCAGCTTCAGGTTGTTTTATTAAGAATCCTGGAACAGAGCCAGATCTGTTAATCACATGATCTGGAGCAGAGGGATGATGGAGGTAAGGTTGGATTGGCTTCGGGAGGGAGAGATGGAGGAAGGGAGGTGAAGTGAGGGAGGTAGAGAGATGGTGAGAGAAAGAGAGAGGGAGGGAGGTCATCTATCATCCTGCATGTTTCATAACCTCCATCAGAGACGGAGGAAAGTGCAGTCATCCCATACACTAGGTGAGCTGTGTGTGTGTGTGTGTGTGTTTATGGTTCCTCCTGGACAGAGCGTTATTAATGCAATCTTTCCACATCCCCGATGTGGAACCATACCACAGGCCACTCTACCAACCCTGACACACACACACACACACGGACACACACGGACACACACGCAGACCCATAATCTCAGATGTGCTTCCCACTCAAACACACTCCAACTGACAAGTATGAAACTACATCCTCCCAGTGCGGGGGTGGGTGTCTGTGGGTGGTGTTTGTTCTGTGTGGGTCACATTGGGAGTGTGCTTGCTTGAGTGTGTGTGTAACTGTGTGTGACCTTGGTTGTGTGTGTAGATGCTGAGGACCTGCTCCCTGCCAGACCTCAGCAGAGTGTTCAGCTGTGTGCAGGACCCGGCAGGGCCCAGTGAGGAGCCCCCTCCCCTCCCCCCCCTGGAGATAGACGACCTGGACGAGGAGGAGGCTGTGAAGGACGAGGATAACTCAGAGACTGAGGAGTAAAACACACACACAGTCACACACACACACACACACAGTCGCAGATTAACACAAATTCCTCTGTTTTTCTTGCTCTCTATTTATAGCTGAGAACATTCAGTACACCTTTTAGAGCAGACATGCCTGGTGTGGACGATAAGTGTGTCTAAGTGGATGACAGGTGTGTGAATGATAGGTGTGTGTGTGTGTGTGTGGATGATAGGTGTGTGGATGATAGGTGTTTGTGTGCAAGAATAGTGTATGGATGTTATATAGGTGTGTGTGTGGCTAACTTAGTGTGTGCCCTGTCCCCTCAGTGTGTATGAGGACGAGGACCTGCGTGAGCTGCGGGCCTCCATGGAGAGACTTCTGCAGGAGGAGGAAGAGGAGGAGGACGATGAGGAGGAGGAGGAAGAGGAGGGAGACTTCAACGGAAACCCTCCTGGGGAGGAAGAGGCCAACGGGAGTGCTGCAGGAGGGGAAGAGGACGGCCTGGCAGGGATGGTGGTGGATGATGATGATGATGATGAGGAGGAAGAGGAGGAGGAGGAGGAGCGGTCTAACCAGAGCCAGGGGGAGGAAGATCCTGGAGAGACGCTCACCAACGGTCTGGGGGAGGAGCCTCAGAGCAGCGAGAGCCAGCTCAACGAGGAGTGGCAGTCAGGTAGGACAGGTCAAAGGTCACCTCCTTCAGCCCAGGTCGCATGGTAAAAGCACAAGGCTTGACGAGGAGTACAGAGAGGATAGTGGAAGTCTAGCTGACGCCTGTCTCTGCAGACGGAAGCGATGAGGAGGAGGAGGGCGAAGCTGAGGAGCAGGACAGCATCTTCAGCCGCCTGGAGGAGCTGCGCTTCAACCTGGAGCAGGAGATGGGCTTTGAGAACTTCATCGAGGCCTACAACAAGATCAAGGTAGGGAGCGTCATGGCCCACAACAAAGCCCTGTGTCTTTTGTAACCCTAAAGCGCGCGTGTGCGTGTGTGTGTGCGTGTGTAGGCGTTTCACGAGGACGAGGATGAGAACATAGACATGGGCTCCAGTATGGTGCTGAGCATCCTGGGAACAGGGCACCAGCACCTGTACCCCAACATCCTGCACCTGGTAATGGCAGATGGAGCTTACCAGGAAGGTGAGGAGTCTCTCTCTCTGTCTCTCTCTCTCTCTCTATCTGTCTATCTGTCTATCTGACCGTCCGTCTCTCTCTTCTCTCCTTCTCTCTCTGTCTGAACTCTCTGTTTGCTCATGAGTCATTTGGTTAACCATCTTTCTCTCTCTTCCTGTCTCTCTATCCCACTTATCTTTTTTTTCCCCCTCCGTCTCCCTCCCACTTCCTGTCTTTAACTCAATCTGTCTCCCTGTCTGTCTCTCACTCTCTGGCCCTCTCTCTCTCTTCCTGTCTCTTCCTCTGGCCTTCTCTCATATTCTGCCTCCCCCCCCCCTCTCTCTCTCTTGACCTCCCCTCTGTGCTGTCTAGATAATGATGAATAGGGGTGTGTGTGACCGAGCCCTCGGCAGCAAAGGACAATCTGACGTCTTCCCCCGATGCTCGGCGAGAGCCAGAGGACGGCCTCTGATTGGCCCGGGGCATCCATGCATGACGAACATTGTGTACGACTTCACTTCCTGCTTCCACGTTCAACATTCTGATATTTGTTTTACCACTGGCATCCGTGTGAGTGAGTCAACTTGACCTTTTCTAGTAACCAAAGTGACACTTATTGTTTGTTCAGCTGTAGACGTCTGTAGTTGTATTTCAGAGGGTTACTTCAGTGTTGTCAGGTGTGTGCTGGAAGAAGCCAGCCCGTTTGGCTGCTGAGGAGGAACACAGTAGATCCATGCAAATTGCTGGTGAATCCTCAGTAGGTTTACAGGGATCTGGTAAGAGATTCTTCAGTTCCACACAGATCCAGTTGCTTCTCATTCCGGACTGCAGTCCCTTACTGTACCTTCAGAAACCAGGTCAACCTCAGACGCGAGCTTACATTTCTGCTCAGACTCGTTCAGATTCCAGTTGATACTTTTTTCTTACTTGTGTTTTGCATAAAGACAGAGGTCAAAGGTTATATAAGGCATTTTTTCCACATTTCTTACCGGTTCAGCTAACATTAACAATCGCAGTGAAAGGCGAGACTTTCTGGTGGGAAGGTTAGACTGTATGTTGCCATAGTAGCGCCTGTACTGGATTTCTGGCTGCTTATGTATGTGAGATGAGATTGTTACTCTGTAGAGAGGATTGTGAAGATGGATATATAGAAGAATGGCCCTAGATTTTAAAGCACTGTTACTCTTTGATGATAAAATATACATATTGTACATCGTTTATAATATGAAATAAATGCTTACTTTTTTCATTTAAAAAAAAAAACGAAATGATTTTTTTGGTTCATTTTGTGTGTGTGCCTGTGAGCCAGCCTGGAGGTGTGTGTGTGTGTGTGTGTGTGTGTGTGTGTGTGTGTGTGTGTGTGTGTGTGTGTGTGTGTGTGTGTGTGTGTGTGTGTGTGTGTGTGTGTGTGTGTGTGTGTGTGATGACTTGACTCAGCATGGTTGGGCCAGACTGGAGGAGGAACTGCAAGGTTGTATTTCAGTCTACAGTGTTCAGAAGCATTCCTCTAACTGCTCTCCTCACAGGCAGAAGGGTGTTTAGTGGCTGCTGGGTAATTGTAGCTTTTGCACCCCAGTCTCTTCCTATCCCTCTGTGAGGAGAAGAGCTCTGCTGGGGGAGGGCTGGGGCAGGACTGGAGGCTGGGGCAGGACTGGAGGCCAGGCAAGACTGGAGGCTGGGGCAGGCCTGGAGGCCAGGCAAGACTGGAGGCCAGGCAAGACTGGAGGCTGGGGCAGGCCTGGAGGCCAGGCAAGACTGGAGGCTGGGGCAGGACTGGAGGCCGGGGCAGGACTGGAGGCCGGGGCAGGACTGGAGGCCAGGCAGGACTGGAGTAGAACTGAGGATGCATCTACCTCAGCCACTGGTCTGTGAGGATGGAACACACACACACACACACACACACACCACACACACACACACACACACACACACACACACTCACACACATACACACACACACACAACACACACACACACACACACACACACACCAGACTGTCAGACTATGCTGTTGAGTTCTCAGCTCCTGCTAGCAAGGTGTTTAATATTCATCATGTTGACTTCAGGTTCATACGTTTCCCTGCCTGTCTAATTTCATAAATTCTATTCCATCTCCTGCCAGCCCAGTTCTGTTAGTTGGCTGTTTGCACTGGAAAATATCAGATGCATACACCAAGCCTCAGGTTGGAATATATGGCCTGCTGTTGATGTTATGTGCATATTATGTACACCATGGCTACTGTGTAAGGCATCATGGTTCATGTGATGAATATGAAATGAGACGAGCTGTTACACGAGTCCAGCTGTTCCACTGGGACCATCTTGATATGGAGAGAGATACATATGCATATATACAGTTTCTACAAAGAGATAGAGAAATATAATAGATATAGAGATATAGATGAGAGAGAGCATGGAAGGGAGCAGGAGGATATGGAGAATAGAAGGGGCTGAGAGAGATACAGATTGCCAGGTAAATGTAGATAGATAAAATACACAGTGCCCCCTGGTGTTCAGTCAAGGATGATTCCCCTGCGAACAGGTCAGTTTACGTGTCTACAATTAGTGGTGATTATGAGGAGATTAAAAATCCTGATCTGAAATGGATCAGGGTTAATAGGCAGCCGGCCCAAATTCTTCTGTCATATTTCTGCGGCTGGGACCTCCTAGGAACCAGGTCAAATGAGTTTGTGGTTTGCGTTTCCCACAAGGCCTCAAGTTATCGTGACGATCAGCTCTCAGAAGTGCACGCACACTCGCGAGTATACACACGCGTACGCAGACACACTTCTTCACGCGCACTCATACATAGACACACACGTTCACATTCGTACACGCATTCACTTCCACAGAGTCACACACACACTCACCGATTCACACAAAGACACATACAGACACGTTCGCATTCGATATTCATTGACATTCAGCTCAAGTCTCTATTCTAATATGAAAGCTGTTAGCCCCAGGTTGAAACCCTTATCTGTGGAATGCAAATAAGGTTCCATTGAAAGTGTCAAAATCCTTCCTTACAACAGATGCCAACAGATGCTGAGTGAATTTTAACACTAGATTTAAATAATACTCTTTATTGCAAAAAGCAATTACGATATATTGAATAGCAGCCATTTCTTTTGTACATTTAGACATGATGAATTTAATTAAATGAACATGACTACAGATGTTTTCACTTTTCCAAAGGTTTGGACAAAATGTCCATGAACAATGTGTCCTGTGCTTTAAATGCCATCCTTGGACATGAAGACCATTTGACATGTCATTCTTTTAAGTAACACCAATATAATGTGGATGTGAATGTTGTCTCTCTTCTTCACAGGCCTGCTGTGTATGAGGATGTTTGTGCACATCATCCTGGCAGAAAGGTTCTCTTTTCTACCCCGGTTGGGGGGCGGGGGGCAGGGGGGGGGCAGGGGGCAGGGGGGGGGCAGGGGGCAGGCCATATGTGTCGTCTAGTCCCCCCCCCTCCTGTCTTCGTTTAAAGGCAATAACAGCTGTCACCTCCATCATGTTTTTAGAACTGTGTGTGTGTGCGGGTCAGTGTTTGTCGTGGTTGTAAGTGTATTTGTTTGTAGTTGTGAATGTATGTGTGTCTGTAGCTGTGCTTGTGTATGTGTTTGTTTGTCATGGATGTATGTGTGTATGCAATTGTGTGGGTGCACGTGCTCATTGTGTGTGTATGTGAGTGTTCATTGTGTGTGTGTGCTCATTGTGTGTGTGTGTGTGTGTGTGCTCATTGTGTGTGTGTGTGTGCATCTGTCTTGTGTTTGGTTATCCCTTCTGCTCATGTTATGATTTTTCTTCAGATGGGGGTCATATTGAATAGTAATTTTCTCCCGGGGTGAATAACTCATGTCCTCTGCTGACAGCCGCCCCCCCCGTTCCTGGGGTTACAGTTCAGTCAGGGTGTGAAGGGGTGTGTGTGGTGGAGATGGGTAAGGTATAGTAGCGTGTGTGTCGTGTGTTTTGGGGGGAATGGTGAACCACTAGCCAGGTGTGTAAGATGGAGTTGTTGCTGGTGTCCTCGAGGTCAGTTGTACCCGTCAGATAAAAAAAGGGGTGAGGCGGTATTGTCCACAGCAACGTGGACCAGAGGGGTTGGTGAGGAGGGTGAAATGTGTGTGTTGGGGGGGAGGGGGGGGTTAGTATCTGTGCGTGCGTGCGTTGTCCCAGACCCACCGAGGGAGGATAGTGTCTCTAACTGGATGAAATATGAGCTGCAGTCCTGTCAGGTCCTGTGGGATCACCAGTGACAGAAAAGGGCTAACCGCGAATAAATCTCTCTCTTTTATGGTTCCTTTTTCTCCCTCTGCCTCTTCCGGACTTTTCTTCTTTGCGCTCTTGATCAGTATGCAGTGTCCTCAAACAAAGGAAAATCAATATAAATCACAGTTTTATGATTTTGCTCTGTACCCTCCTACTGGTTCTTCATACCATGGGTCAGCGATAATGTTCGTTATCGAAGTGATTATGAGATGAAGTAGAACCTACAGGTTCTCTGTCTTTCTCGCTCTCTTTCTCAAGTACAACACACTCACACACACACACAAATATATCTTACATGTTCACAAAACAGGCAGAAATGTTGTCTCGGCCGATGACGCAAAGCTAACAATAATGCAGACATTGACCAGGGTTTTTCAAAAATTAACGGAACACCTAATACTTAACAAATGCGAATGTCAATTCAATCCGTAATTTTTTTCTATGGTAAATGTGATGAATAATCACTAAAGGAAGTAAATACTGCATCAACAACACGTGTAGTATGTTGCTCCCCCCCTCCACCCTCTCTCCTTTACACATCACGCCCTCCACCACGAATCCGCTCCACTCCACTTCACTTCTTCATCATGGCGTTCGGGGAGTGCTGCCGGAGTTGGTTGCTCCTGTCTGCGCTTTTCTAAACGCGTATTCCCCGGCGAATAAATATATTTTTTTTAACACTATTGGTACATCAGGATACGAAGAGGCTTTGAAAAACAATTACTCAAACATATTGGACTCCCGACTAGTCTCCGAACACATCTTTACTAAGTTAGCCAGCTAGCACATTCCTTGCTGGCGCTAGCAGCCGAGGGGTCTATAGAGAAATTCCGTTTTGAGGAGAACTGGACGGAGGCCTTTTTTGAGAGGTAAGACTTTTTTCAAGGACGAAACTCAACGTCAATATTCTAACTGAGACACATTACCCTCTCGAGTCGCACAGAAACAAAAATTTGCTCAGATAATAACTGTATTTAGACATAAAGACTGTTAACATCCAGTCAGTTATCCAAAGTGTGACGCATGAGTAGGGATACAACTTCTTAAAACCCCCGTACTGTCGGGAGTTAAGACTAGCCAAGTTGTTTGACGTTTTGTGCTGCCCGCTAACAGTTTTATAGCCTCCAAATAACTGCTTAAACTGCGAGAAAACATACAAAACAAGAGACAACAAAGCGTTTTCTGGCGTTCATGTGTTCCTCAAGCTTCAACATAAGTTGTCTTTTCAGCGCTAGCTCGTAGCTGGATTTGACTGTCGAAGCTGTGCAATTGTACAATGCGCCGGTTTTCCTAGTGTCGTCTAGATGCTTGTTGTGATACCCGGTGGCTAGATACAGCTAGAGCTCGACGATTAACGTAATAAACCCGGACAAAGGCACTTTGTGCCTCATCACTGGTCTTGATTCCATTATCGTGCTGTTGACGGGGCTTGGTGCTTAATGACCGGGGGACTGGGAGCAAGCAAGAATATGTTTTTTTCCCCCCCAAGCATCGCTTCAGTGTTGCTATCCAGCTGTACGTCGTACCAGCGGGACTTTGGAATGTTACAGTTGTGAACTTTGTAACATACCACATAGTTTGTAGTTGTTTAAGACTTGGCAAAGTTCTGGATAGACGATGTGCACCGTGTAGAGTAGATTAATTGTACTTGGATCCGTGACAAGAAATGTTTATGACAGCCATTGACCGTTTTATGTTCCCTTTCTCCGTTACAGCTAAATGCTGACGCGATGGCTATAATCTCGGCATGGGAGTGACGTGACAGATTCCACGGTTTCCCGACTCAAAGCTCAACACCTCCGCGATGCCCGTAGCACGGAAGTAGGAGCAATCACACACAGGACAGGACGGCGAGAATGGACGAATCGGTGTTGTTGGACTTGCTGGAGTGCCCGGTGTGTCTCGAGCGTCTGGACGCCTCGGCTAAGGTCCTACCGTGCCAGCACACGTTCTGCCGGCGATGCCTTCAGGGCATCTTGGGCTCGCGGGGGGAGCTGCGATGCCCAGAGTGCCGGACGCTCGTGGAATGCGCAGTGGACGAGCTACCCAGTAATATCCTCCTGGTACGGCTTCTCGACGGGATCAAACAGCGGCCTCGGAGACCCGGCCCCGCCACCGGCGTTTGTGCCAACGGCACGGCCGTTCCCGGGGTCAGGGTGCAATCCGTCGGGCCGAGGGAGCAGGGGACACCTGGAGCACAGCTTCAGAGAACCCAGTCTAAGAGCACGCCCGTGAGGGTAAGTAACGACGCTTTGTGGCTCGGTGTGCATGGATGAGCGAGCGCGAATGTGGTTTTCCTGCTAGCCGGTGCCAAAACGCAGCGCAACAAAACGTAATATGCGTGGATAAAAAGCAGCATGTGTCGTTACTGCGCAGCTGTAATTTTCGCCATAGATGAACGGATATCATCACAGGGACCCCGAAGACAGCCAGCTGTCTAACTGCGCTGAAAACAACATTGGCTGAGCCCTCAGTAGTTGGGCCAACAGATATTTATCCCTCATCCGGTCAGCTGCAGCCAAGCTCTAGGGGATAGGTTTAGCTCAGTGGTTAGAACATTTGACTGCAGATCAGAGGTTCAAATCCCCTTCTGCACATCACTTGGGATAATGGCATCTGTTACATACATACTTTATTATTATTATTAGATCAAACAGGATGGGAAGCACTTAAGAGGTCCATAACCAAAGTGTTGTGATGTTTTAGCTACACTGCACAATGTCACATTCTAGTTTAGATTTCAGTGTTGCTCTGAAGATGTTGTTTTTCACCTTGCCTGGCGGCTGAGATGTGGTTACTTTGCACCGTGCCATGTAAAAGACAGACCATTCGTTGAATGAAACCCGCTTAGTTCTGTACCTCATGGATCTTTCCATCTCATTCTCCTCTGTCTGCCGACGTGCAAACGTTCTATATTTGGATTTAGCGTCTGCTAAATGAGTAAAAGGTAATTGTTTGGCTGTGAATGGTTACCCAGCCCACAGCCCTTCAGTGAGTCAGACAGAAGCAGGTGTTCCCGACACAGTCAAACTGTGTTCATCCAGCAGACTCCTTGATCCAAAGGAACATGCAAATAGTGAGGGAATCAAAACAGTGGGAGAGAGACTGTGTGTGAGCTCTGAGTGGATGGTGGTGGTCAGAGGCGAGGAACGTTCTGGAGGAGTGTGTGTGTGTGTGTGTGTGTGTGTGTGTGTGTGTGTGTGTGTGTGTGTGTGTGGGACAAAGTAGTGTGATCCAAAGAGGTGGAATCCTATTAGCTTGTTATGGATTGAGCAGCTCTATAGTCTGGACTAAGCAGCTGACGGGAGAAAGTGTGAGTGTGTGTCTGTGTGTGTGTGTGTCTGTGTGTGTGTGTGTCTGTGTGTGCTGGATAATCACTTGTGAGAGCAGACCACTGAGCAGTATGGCTAGGCAGTTGTAATGGCAGCATCTGTGTGTGCCTCCACCTTTATTACAAACAGGCCTGTTTGAAACCCTGACTCTCCAACCACCTTTTGTCTCATGCCTCATATTGTTAATGTCTTCATTGACCTGAATGAGGCCAGGCTTATGAGAAGTGTAGAGAGACAGGTGTCTGGTGTTACATCACCGGGCTGCGCAGCCCGTGCCCTCGGAGCGCTCGTCTCCCCATGTTGCCTCTGTGTTCCAGTTGTCGGAATGTTCATCTGAGTCGATCGTTGTCACCCTGGCCAGAATAAGAGACTGTTGCTCACTTCATGATGCTGGCCATGTACCTTTGGTCCGTCTCTCTGACGGTATTTGTGTTCACGATGCTGTTACCATGATCTTTGCTCTTTCCCCCCCTCCCCTCCGCACCTTGTGCTGCTCTATTCTCCCGGTAAGCGAGGGTATTACTAAGGTTGCTTACAGAAACTAAGGGGTGCTTTTCCTACCTCTAAACGTGCTGTTAGATTCCCGATACAGAAATGTCTGTGGAGGCACTGCCCTAGTTGTCCATCCCCTCTTTCTCAAGGGGGCGGGGCATCGCGACTCGCCACCCGACTGGAACAGCTAGAGCCGGCCACCTCTCCACCTCAGCCGAAGTTTACCGACGAGGCCTCCCACGGAAGGCGATTCAAAGTTCTTTCTGGGTATCAGCCAGCCTGCCGCTCCCTGGTCCATTTTTCCAAACTTAGCCGGCCAGGGCCGAGTGACACGTGTGCCAGCTCGCTGAGCATAGCAGCCAAAAACGGCTTTCCCGGTCTGGTAGACTGCGACAGGGAGAGACAATATGATTCGACCCTCCCTTCTTCTCACGTTATAATCCTTCCTCTTCCTCAGTCTTAATCTTCCTCTCTTCCCCTGCTCCTACATATTCCTCTCTCTCTCGCCTACTGTTTCTCTCCTCTCGCCCCTTACTCTCCTCTCTTCCCCATCCTCTGCGCTTTTCTTCCCCTCTCATTTGGCGTCTCTCTCGCCCCTTCCTCCTCGTTCCCTTACTCCGGTGTAAGGACTCTTATCGCCCTTCTCTCCTCTAGTCCCAGCTCGTCCGTGCACTGCCTCCGGAAAACAATCCTTAATTGATCCCCTCTCCTTGCTCCCTCTTCACTATTTGAGGCTTTATACTATCACCTCTCCTCTCCTCTTCCCCTCTCCTCTCCTCTTCCCCTCTCCTCTCATCTTCCCCTCTCCTCTCATCTTCCCCTCTCCTCTCATCTTCCCCTCTTCTCTCTTCCACTCTCCGTCTTCTCCTCTCCTCTTTTTCCCTCTCCCCTCTTTCCCTCTCCCCTCTTTCCCTCTCCTCTCCTCCTCCTTCTCTCCTCTCCTCTCTTTCCCTCTCCTTTTCTCTCTTTCCCTCTCCTTTCCTTTCTTTCCCTCTCCTTTCCTCTCTTTCCCTCTCCTTTCCTCTCTTTCCCTCCCCTCCCCCCTTCTCTCCTCCCCCTTCGCTCCTCTCCTCTTTTCCCCTCTCCTCTCGTCCCCTCTCCTCTCTTCCCCTCACCTCTCTTTGCCTACTCCGTACTCTTGGTCCCTCTCCTGGCTCCCACTCCTCTCCTCTCTTCCCCTCTCCTCTCCTCTCTTTCTCTCTCCTCTCGTTCCCTCTCCTCTCTTTTCCCTCTCCTCTCTTTCCCTCTCCTCCCCCCTTCTCTCCTCTCCTCTCTTCCCCTCTCCTCTCTTTCCCTCTTCTCTCTTTCCCTATCCTCTTCTCTCTTTCCCTCTCCTCTTCCCTTTTCTCCTCTCCTCTCCCTATTTCCCTTCTCCTCTCTTCTCTTCCCCTCTCCCCTCCTCTCCTCTCCTATTGTCTGCAGTCTTTACCTCTTGGTTCATGTGTCCTGGTCTTTGAACAGTCCCCCAGCCCTGATTCCTATCTGGCAGAGAGACCAGGGGCCAGGGGGCACACTATTACAGGGTTTAGCTTTCTTCTGATCTGACCGTCTGACCGACACGGACGTCTGTGTATTAGTTTGTGTTTGTGTGGAGGGGGAGGATGCAGGTGGCTGAAGGCATTCAAGGCAAGGACCATATTTTAAAGGTGTCAGAAGCAAACGGGACAAATGGGCTGGCAGCCTTGACCTCAACCACCCTCTCTCTCTCTTTCTCTTTTTCTTTTTCTCTCTTTCACTTTCTCTCCCTCTCTCTTCTCTTTCTCTCATTCTCTCTTTCTTTCTTTCTTTCTTTTTTTCTCTGTCTATCTCTCTCCCTCTCTTTCTCTCTGTCTTTTTCTTTCTCCCTCCCCACCTTCCTCTTCGCCACCCCCTTCCCCTCTTCCTTCCTCTCTCTCCACTTCTCTCCCTTGTCCCCCCTCTCCCAGTCACCAGTAGAGTATTAACCTGACAGCTGTGTGACACCCTGGACGAGACCACTCTCACCTCACACAGATGTATTGTGTGTGTGTGTGTATGCGCGCGTTGACTCCTCCAACTGACTGTTCCTGGGTCTTCCAGGTCTCTATTGACCCACTGGGACAGGGAGGTCAGGCTGGTACAGTGGGGTCAGAGGTCAGGGGCTGTTGGGGTCAGAGCCAACAAAGATGAGGGAGGATGACATCTTCTAGTCTCTTTGCACTGCCTGCCCACCTCTGTGTGTGTGCGGTGTGGTGTGTGTGTGTGCAGTTGGTGTGCGGTGTGGTGTGTGGTGTGTGTGTGTGTGTGTGTGTGGAGATGCTTGCAGTGCGCAGCTAAGGCAGTATCCACCTGTCCTCCTTCCTTAGACTCTCTCTTTCTGTTTCCTTCTTCCCCTCTTTCTTTCTTTTCTTTCTTTCTTTCTTTCTATCTCTCCCTCCCTATTCTTTCTCTTCTCCCCTCCCTTTATCTCTCTCTCTCTAGTACACCTCTATCTTCAGGAAATTGTTTTGTACTAGGGACGGAACAGAATGAAAACCTGTCAATTTAGCTGCAGGCCGATTTGTGTGAAGTTCTCTCCAATTTCCTGTTCCTGCTCAGAAATAGCTTAAAACGTGTGTGATTTTTCTTTTTCTTCTTCTATCAAAAAAAAGAGAGAAAAAAAGAATCAAGTTGTTTTGCGCTTAGTTTTTTTAGCTTCTCTATGTAGCAGCAGGGTTTTTATAGAGAGCTGGAATGTTGTTTACGGTGTAGTTCGTCAAACCTCCAGGCTCCGCCCTCGTCTGAGGTTTGATGACTCATGCTGGCCCTCTTTTATGACATCATGCTGTTGTTGGAGCCTTCCCCCTGGTTGTCTGGCTGACCTCAGCTGTGTCACGGAAACCCCTCATTACACGGTTACACACGCACCCTCTGCCCACTTACTGGCACACACACACACGTGCACGCACACACACACGCACGTGCGCGTACGCACACACACACGCACGTGCGCGTACACACACACACACACACGCACGGCCACTGGGAATGTTGTCTAGTTCTTTCTTTGCTGTTGTTTCTTTATCTCCCTCTTTCTGTCTTTCTCTGTCGCCCTCTTACACACTTTCGTCCAAGCGCACACACACACACACACACACTCACGCACACACACACACACAGCCTGATACTGTCCTTTGCTCTCTGATTGTTGGTCTAGAGGGAGCGGTAAAGTGTTTGTTCTCTCTGGGTTTTCAGAAACCTCCAGTATAATGTTCTCCTGTGTTATACTCACCCACTCCCTCTCCTTTTCGCTTGCATCTCTCTCTTTTTCTCTCCTTCTCTCTCTCTTCCATTCTCTCTCTCGCACTCTCTCTCTATCTCTCATCTGTCTCTCCCTTCTCATGCCTCTCATCCCCCTATCTCTCCTCCTCCTTTCTCTCTCTTCTCTCTCAGGCTAGACTGGAGCCAGTCTCTCTGTCCATTAGCACGCTAATGAGATTAGTGCTGATTGGACAGCGAGCCCACATTGCTCTCAGCAATCATCTCTGAGAAACTCAGAAGAGGCTTGTTTGTCTGTCTGTGTACTTGGGTCTTCTGTGTGTGTGCTTGGTTATGCTCTGTCTGTCTGTCTGTCTGTCTGTCTGTCTGTCGGTCTGTGTGCTTGGTTATGCTGTCTGTCTGTCTGTCTGTCTGTCTGTCCGTCCGTCCGTCCGTCTGTCTGTCTGTCTGTGTGCTTGGTTATGCTGTGTGTGTGTGTGTGTGTGTCTGTCTGTCTGTCTGTCTGTGTGCTTGTTATGCTTCCAGGTGAGCGGATCAAAGGACTTAATCATGTGATTGTGGTGTAGCTATGGTTACCACGTCGTTATAGAGTCCACATTTCTACCCTGGGGTGGTGTGTGTGGGGTTGGTCTGCGTGTGGTGTGTATTGCGCTTTCCAAGATGTCACATCAGACAAAACCAAGAAGAGAAAAAGGAGTCTCTCTGAAAAGATGAAAGACCTAAGGTGTGTGTGCGTTTGTGCGTGTGTGTGTGTGTTTGTGTGTGTGTGTGTGCGTGTGTGTGCGTGTGTGTGTGTGTGAGAGAGAGAGGAATGCCACAGGGAGTCATAGGTCGCTGTTTTTCCTCTAAACACCAGGCCTGTCTGGTCTCGTCGAAACTGCCAACTCGCACTCCTCTCCTACTTCTTTGTGTGTGTTTGTGTATGTGTGTGTGTGTTGTCCTAGTGCAGTGGAGTTGATCATATTTAGGTGTGTTTGGAGCCTGGGGTTACTGTATGTTCCTGTGTGATAAGAGGCTGTAGCTGTGTACATTACAGGCAGACAGACAGACAGGCATGCAGACAGACAGTGAGCTGGCAGGCAGGCAGGCGCCAGGGCTGATGGAAGCCTGAGGGTAGACTCACCTGCTCAGGGAGGAGAAGCATCTGCTGTTCCCTCACCTGGAGGGTCCTCGCCTGTTCCAAGACCTGCTATTGGCTGGTGGAGGAAACGGAGAACCGTTACTGGCCGGAGGATAATTTTTAGGCCTGTTATTGGCTGAGCTGTACGAACTGTAGCTTGTGTGCACAGGATCACAGCTTCAGCTGTTTGTTGTGTATGGAGATGTGATGGTTTACCCTGGTGTTCCTGCTCTACTCACTGGGTGGTCTAGCCCTGCACTCTCACAACCCCAGCCTCTTCCTCCCAGCCTCTTCCTCCCTGCCCCTTTCTCTTCCCAGCCTCCCCTGCCTCTTCCCAGCCTCACCTGCCATCCCCAATCTGTAGGTGGCACAATCATGAGGTCTAAACTAGCCCAAATTCGTCATTTTACACCTGTTGTGACAAACTGTGTGTGTGTGTGTTTGTGGGTGGTCAAATCACCAGGGACATAGCAAGTGTTTAGAGAACACACAGAATAGCCTCCATTAGTGTTTATGGGTGCTGATTTCAATTCCTTGCAGATGATTGGTCCTCAGCTAGTGTGACACCATGTGATTGGTCCTCTGCTAGTGTAACTGGGACTGCGGCCTATGTTGGGAAGCCACCAAAGTATGGTGTGTGTATCCACCCCGCCTCATTCCTCCCTGTGTTTAGCCTAGCTGCTTGACCTATGACCCTGTGTAGTGATTGGTGGGCCAGGGTTGACTGTCCATGGGCCATTGGCTGCATGGCATGTTAAGTGTTTTGTTCCTGTCCTGAGGGTCTGATTCCTGATTGGGTGGGAGGGAAGTTTTCACTAGTTTGACCTTTAACACTTGGTCCATTACTCTGGCCCCTGTGTGCCAACTCTTTTCCTCACCTCTCTAGAAGCTCGCACAGATGTGTGGTCTCCTTGCGCGCGCACACACACACACACACACACACACACACCACACACACACACACACACACACTCACTCACTCACGGTGAGAGAGCAGGCAGACTGTCTCCGTCCTCCAGATCTCCCTAGTTTGTTGTCCAGCAGGGTGCAGATAAGGTTTCCAGGGTTGCTGTGGAGCCAAGGGGCCCAGTTAATCTGGGTTTGTCCCCTGAGTGACATCCCTTCTCCCCGGCCCCCAGGGGGGTTACCAGGGTGGAGGGGGGGGGGGGGTCAGGGCAAGGGAGGGGGTATGCCTGGGGGGGGTTCTGTGATTAGGGGTGTTAATGTGTTAGAGCTCCAATATAGGAGGGTGTGAATGTGCTTACAGCAGGGACACTTCTGGAGCAGGCTGGTAGGTCAGATCCTCCTCTCTTCTCTCCTCTCCTCTCCTCTCCCCTCTTCTCTTCTCTTCTCTCCCCTCTTCTCTTCTCTTCTCTCCCCTCCTCCCTTTTCTCCCACTCCTCTCTTCTCTCTCCTCTCTCTTTTCTCCTCGTCCTTTCTCTCCCCCTCTCTCTCTTCTCTCTCTCTTCCCTCCCCTCCTCTCTCCTCTCCTCTCCCCTCTTCTCTTCTCTCCTCTCCCCTCTTCTCTTCTCTTCTCTCCCCTTCTCTTCTCTTCTCTCCCCTCCTCCCCTTTTTCTCCCCCTCTCTCTCTCTCTCTCCCTCTCTCCTTTTCTCCTCTCTTCTCTTCCCCCCTCCTCTTCTCTCCTCTCCCCTCCCTCCCCCTCCCTCTCCTCTCCTCTCCCCTCTTCTCTTCTCTCCTTCTCTCCCCTCTTCTCTTCTCTTCTCTCCCCTCCTCCCTTTTCTCCCCTCCTCTCTTCTCTCTCCTCCTCTCTTTTCTCCTCTCTTCTCTCCCCTCCTCTCTTCTCTCCTCTCCCCTCCCCTCCTCTCTCCTTTCCTCCCCTCCTCTCTTTTCTCCTCTCCCCTCTTCTCCCCTCTCCTCTTCCCTCCCCTCTTCTCTTCTCTCCTCTCCCCTCCTCGCCCCCCTCTTCTCGCCTTTCCTCCCCTCCTCTCTTTTCTCCTTTCCCCTCTTGTCCCCTCCTCTCTTTGCTCCTCTCCCCTCCCTCATTTCTCCTCTCCTTTCCTCTCCTCACTCTCACTTCCTCACTACATCCCTCTTGTCTTCTTGGAGGAAGAAGGGAGTGTGGAATCGGGAATAGAGAGGACCAATGTTCTTGTGTGGGTGAATAATGACTGAGGTGGTGCACAGTCTCTTAACTCTACCTTGCTCTACCTACACTCCCCTGCAGGTGCTGTCCGCACATGCACACACACACCACACCACGCACGCACACATATCACACCGCACGCACACACACACACATACGTCTGGCGTCTAGTGACCTATTTGGAAGAGACCAGAGCTGTTTATTTTAATGTGTCCTGGTCTGAGTTTGTAGATTTGAATGAGGTCACACCCTCTCTCAAACACAGGTGCAGCGTGACACACACACCCCTCCCAGTCTCTCTCTCACGCACACCCCTCCCAGTCTCTCTCTCTCTCACACACCCCTCCCAGTCTCTCTCTCACACACACACCCCTCCCAGTCTCTCTCTCTCTCACACACCCCTCCCAGTCTCTCTCTCACACACAAACCCCTCTCAGTCTCTCTCTCTCACACACACAAACACACACATACACACCCCTCGCAATCACATGTAGGGGCTGCTGCAGAACACTGTTATCAGTGTGGGTGGAGGGTGTGAGTGGGACTGTTCAATATCAGGGTGGGGCAGGTACAGCCAGGGGTCAGGGAGAGCTCAGACACAATGGCTCTTTGGATCCTGGAACACGACATCCCATAATGTCTTCTATCAGGCTGATCAGGATCCAGGACAACCTGTGAAGAGGCTGTCTTCAGTGAGTCTTAACTGGTGAAAGTACAGTGACGGATCTCTTTTCTTCTCTCTCTCTCTCTCCCTCTCTCTCTCTCTCTCTCTCTCCCTCTCTCCCTCTCTCCCTCTCTCCCTCCCTCTAACAGTTAGACGCTAGATCTCAGCTGTGGGTGTTTTGGAAATGGGCACAAATACTGGACACACACTCATATACTGTACACACACACACACACACTCATATACTGGACACACACACTCATGTACTGGGCACACACACTCATACTGGACACACACACACTCATATACTGGGCACACACACTCATACTGGACACACACACCCATACTGGACACCCTGCTGTCTGGACCCTGGATCCCACAGGTCTAGGCTTGTTTTAAGAAGGGCTTCATAGTGCCTACAAGCCACATGTGAGAGGAGGGGAGCATAGATGGAGAGAGAGGCTCTTCAGGCTCTCTGCTCATCACGACACAAATTTTCTCTCGCTCTCGCTCTCGCTCTCTCTCTCTCTCTCTCTCTCTCTCTATTGCTCGCTCGCTTGTTCTCACACAGACGCGTGCGCACACACACACATACACACACACATACACACTACAAAGCAGTCAGCCTTCAGCCCACCTAGTTAGACAAGCATAGAAGAGGAAGAGGAGGAGGGAGAGGGTGAAGTTGAGTTATTTTGGAATCGTGTGTGTGTGTATGTGCGCATTATATCTGTACACCCCAGCAGAAGTTCTGCCAGGTGAATACATTACAATAACTTTCCATTTCTCTCTGCATCTCTCATTCTGCCTCCCTGTCCAGGAAGTTCTCTCTCCCCCCTCCCCCTCCATTCATCCCCCTTTCTAGAGTCTGGTTTGCTCCCTTCCTTCCTTCCTTCTTTCCTTCCTTATATCCTTCCTTACATCCTTCCTTCTCTCACTCTCTTTTGTCCTGCTCTGTAATGTGAGTGGGCAGAGTTCTGCACTGCAGCGCTCCCACATCACAGGGAGAGAGAGACACAGGGAGAGAGGAAGGATTTGGTTCTCTCCAACCCAGAACTGACTGCTGGAGGAAGGCCTGCCAGGTAGACGACACCAACACTCCTCACACACTGCATGTATATTCACACACCCACACACACACAGTCTCGAGCTCACACACCCACACACACACACAATCTCATGCTCACACACAAACACACACACACAATCTCATGCTCACACACAAACACACACACACACACAGTCTCAAGCTCACACACACACACACACACTGTTTCACACGTTGTGCTTACATATAGCGGTTTGAGGTTTGCACGCAGAGATGCAGAGTTGCATAAAATCACACCTTTGCTTCATAGGAACACAAACACACTCGTACACACGCACACCCAGCTTCATGAAAACCTTATGGCTGACTGCTCTATTGCCTCAAGCCTCCCATAAACCCAGACCCCCTTCCTGGCAGAATGCTTTCTTTTTGATGACTAATCTGTAGCTTACTAAACGATCCCTCCTCTCCAGCTTCCCTTGTGTGTGATGTTTTTATAGATTTTCCCTCTTTAAACTCCCTCTCTGGTCATAGTTCCTAGGCCTCCCATCCTCCCTGTAGGAAGCCCAGCGCTGATCCCCGCCAGGGACTACAGCTCCCATGAGGCCTCGTTCCGGGGGTCTTGTAAAGAGAGTGTTTGTAGGGGTTAGAGGGGGTCAGCGCCTGGCTAGTGCTGAGCCGTATGCGTTCTGGTGCCGTCACCTCGACAGGTAAACGCCGCTCACCGCATATGGTCGTTCCACGAGGACAGGGAAGGGGGTGGGGTGGGGTGGGTGAGAGGCTGGGGGAGTAAGAATATCAGTGTTGGTTTAGATGGAGACACTGTATCAAGATGAGAACTGAAGCTAGCAGATGCTCTGCTCACGGTCATGTGTCAACCAGGCTTCCATCTGGCTGCCAGACGTGTGTGTGTGTGTGTCTGCGTCTGTGTGTGTCTGCGTCTGTGTGTGTGTGTTTCATCTCACAGTCTATCGTGAGACTTTTAAACTGGAACTCGAAGGGAGCTGGTGCAATTAGTACACTCTTACTACATAACCGCTTATAGCCTTGAACAGAGAGTGGTCTTCTGGAGAACTTGGGCGTTATGTTTTAGTGTGGTTGGTTCAGAGCAGGCCCCTCCTCAGCCAGAGAGGGGTATTCTTCTCTCCCTTTCCTCTCCCCCGTCTCCCTCCTCCCCTCCCCCCCACCCTCAGTCTACATTCTCACCATAAATAGACTGCTGGCACCCTGCTGGGATGGGTTGCCATAGGAACCGGAGTACACGTTTTTTTGTTGTGTGTTCTTCTCTCTTTTGTTTCGACTTGTGAGCGAGAGAAGAGCAGTGATACAGAGAGAGAGAGAAAGCAGGAGGGAAGGATGGGTGGAGGGACAGAGGCAGAGAGAACCTGCTCCTCTCCACATCCACCTCAGGTCTGCAGACCTGGACCTGGGCGACCCTGCGTGGGGCCATGAGAAACCCCTTGGCATGGGGGGTGGGGCAGTTTGATGGCGGTTGTAAACAGGGCTGTTAGGAATCCATTTAAAGTAATGGAGCTTTAATGAAGACAAGATGGCTACTGCCCTCAGACGTCCATGATGACTCTCCTGGGGCGCTGGACCTGCTGCGGCCGCCTGCACACACTCTGGGGCTGGGGCCGGGCCGGGGGCCGAAGCTGAGGCCGGGGCTGAGGCCGGGGCTGAGGCCGGGGCTGAGGCCGGGGCTGAGGCCGGGGCTGAGGCCGGGGCTGAGGCCGGGGCCGGGGCTGAGGCCGGGGCTGAGGCCGGGGCTGAAGCCGGGGCCGGGGTTGGTGGAGGCTTGTGATGGGCTTTACTTGGCCTGGGTGAGGCTGCACCTTGGCTAGGAATGTGATGGGTGGGGGGACTAGACAGACCCACTGTCTGGCCATGGGAGGGGGTTGGCTTTAATGAAGACTAGTCTGGAACAAACACTAGGGGAGGAGAGGACCGAGGTGTCTGCATACAAACACACACACACATACATACACATGACTATGCACACACACAGGTGTAACTTGACTAAGCGAGCAGCCATTTTGCCTTTGTTTTGGTTGCGCTACTGCCAGTGACCTGATCTGTTGTGTGTGTGTGTGTGTGTGTGTGTGTGTGTGTGTGTGTGTGCGTATCAGAGAGACACACAGAGAGTGAAACACAGAGAGTGAAACACAGAGAGTGACAGACAGAGAGTGACAGACAGAGAGTGACAGACAGAGAGTGACAGACAGAGAGTGACAGACAGAGAGTGACAGACAGACAGACAAACAGAGAGAGAGACAGACAAACAGAGAGAGAGACAGACAAACAGAGAGAGAGAGACAAACAGAGAGACAGACAAACAGAGAGAGACAGACAAACAGAGAGAGAGAGAGAAACAGACAAACAGAGAGACAGACAAACGGAGAGAGACAGACAAACAGAGAGAGACAGACAAACAGAGAGAGACAGACAAACAGAGAGAGACAGACAAACAGAGAGAGAGAGACAGACAAACAGAGAGAGAGAGACAGACAAACAGAGAGAGAGAGACAGACAGACAGACAGACAGAGACAGACAGACAGACAGACAGAGAGAGACAGACAGACAGACAGAGAGAGACAGACAGACAGACAGAGAGAGACAGACAGACAGACAGAAAGAGACAGACAGAAAGAGACAGACAGACAGACAGAAGAGACAGACAGAAAGAGACAGACAGACGGAAAGAGACAGACAGACAGACAGACAGACAGACAGAGCGAGACAGACAGACAGACAGACAGAGCGAGACAGACAGACAGACAGACAGAAAGAGACAGACAGAAAGAGACAGACAGAAAGAGACAGACAGAAAGAGACAGACAGACAGACAGAAAGAGACAGACAGACAGAAAGAAAGAGACAGACAGACAGAAAGAAAGAGACAGACAGACAGACAGAGGGAGGGAGGGAGACAGGGAGACACCCCACAGAGGAAGTGAGGATCCAGGCCTCTCTCCCAGGCTTAACTGTGTTAGTACAGATCACGGCTGGATGATACTCTCCTATTCTGCTGTAGGTGCCAGCCTGCTCTCTCTCACGCACACACACACACGCATGAATGCATACATACAAAATGTACAGACATTTTATTCATACACATACATACGATGAATACACATGCTTACACACTTCCTGCCTCCTCCCTCCCTCCCTTCCTTTCTCTCTCTCTGAGTTAAGCTGGGGGAAATATGAACATGTGAATGTGGGGCCAGAGGAGGGTATCCACTACAGAGGGAGGGAGGGAGGGGGAGAAAGAGAGAGAGGGGGTGAAAGGGAGGGACAGAGGGGGAGAGAGAGAGAAAGGGAGAGAGGAGGGCTGTGTGCACAGACCACTGCAGGCCTGGTCTCTTTATGAGTGGCAGTTGGATTCCTCCTCTCCAGGCCCAGCCTGAGCAGCCTGAAACAAACAGTGGTGTTTTCCATTCATTAGCATCAACATGACAAAAGCCTGCTGGGCTGCACCAGAGGCCTGCCTTTCCCCTCAGACAAACCCAGCTATGGTGCAACGTACCTCCTCCTCTCCAGCCCCCAAAGCCCCCTCCTCCTGCTCCCTCCCTCTGTCCCTCTCTACCCCTCGGACCCCTCTATCCCCCGCGACCCCCCCACCTGACCACGCTGCAGGGTGATTGGCTTAGTGGTTCTGGCTGTGTGATTCTGAGCAGGGGGGCAATGTCAGCCTTGCTCACCATCAGTCCTCTCGCTTTTTCTCTCTCTCTCCCCTCTCACTCGCTTTCTCTCCTCTTTCCCTCTTATGCTGTCTTTCACGCACACTTTTTCTGTCTCTTTTCTCTGCTTTGCTCGCTTGCTCTCTGCTCTTAAAATGCTTCATTAGCCTTTAACAAGGCCATAGCTTTGCTTTAGACTTTCTCTTGCTCTCACCCTCTCTCTCTTTCTCTCTCTCCCTGCCTTGTCCTCTCTCTCCCTTGTCCTCTCTCCCTTTCTCTCTCTTTTTCTCTCTCTGCCTTGTCCTCTCTCTCTCCCCTGTCCTCTCTCCCTTTCTCTCTCTGCCTTGTCCTCTCTCTCTCCCCTGTCCTCTCTCCTCCTCTCTCCCTCTCTCTCCCCTGTCCTCTCTCCCTTTCTCCCCTGTCCTCTGTCCCCTGTCCTCTCTCCCATGTCCTCTCTCCCATGTCCTCTCTCCCCTGTCCTCTCTCCCTCTCTCTCCCCTGTCCTCTCTCCCTCTCTCTCCCCCGTCCTCTCTCCCTCTCTTTCCCCTGTCCTCTCTCCTTCTCTCTTTCCCCTGTCCTCCCTCCCTCTCTCTCCCCTGTCCTCTCTGCCCTGTCCTCTCTGCCCTGTCCTCTCTCTGCCCTGTCCTCTCCCTCTCTCCCCTGTCCTCTCCCTCTCTGCCCTGTCCTCTCCCTCTCTGTCCTGTCCTCTCTCCCTCTCTCTGTCCACCATCCTCACTTCTTTCTGGCCTGTTTTTCTGTGCCTCTTTCCCTCCTGTCTTCCTGTCCTCATGTCCTTCAATTTATCTCCATCTCTTTCCTTCACTGGTTGTAATTCAGACTACATCTAGGTTTGCCCATAAGAGCATGGTGGGGTTGGGAGCTGAGGAGGGCAGTGGGGGCAGGGAGGGGGGCAGGGAGGGGGGAAAGAGGAGGACTTGTATAGGGGGGCCTGGAAGGAATTCAACTTCGTCCCACCGCCCCTCTACATACCCCAAAAAGAAGTAAAGTACTGCTCGAAAATCCCCATCCTCCCTGTTTCATAACCCCAACCTAACCAGGGGCTTCTTGTTTTATTATGCACACGTGGCACCGTTTGCCGCCACTTGGTCAGCCTCCCTCTTTCCTTTCAGACTCAAATACTGCATAACCAAAACCCCTTATCGGTAGAGATATATCAGTACCTCTTATGCCACCTTGTTCATGCAAACAACTCGTCCCCTATGTCATCATAACCCACTACTCGGAGTATCTTATAATCTACCCAATTAGCCCCAACAGCCGGTAAGCTTACATATTGTGACCATATACCTAAATCTTGCCCTATGATGATTTATCTGCGCACATGCAAAACGTCATACTAACCCTTATACGTAATTTTCAATTAAAAGAGGTGAACCAGCGACTGCTCATTGGTCTGTGTATATTAGGGATGGACGAACGAGCCCGTCATGACTGAGATCAAGTGATCTCATGTATTTGTTTTAGATTGAAGGAAAGTGGACAGAACTAACCCGACCTCAATTGTTTAATTTCAAACCAAATGGGACACAACGAGCGCCATGTTCTGATCATGGAGCTGAAAACGCACGAACGAACAACAATACTGGTGATCTTATCCATATGCGCTTACTGTGAGGTGTATAATACCAAGTATTTTGTGCAGAGTCAGGGGAGACTCGCCAAGGAGGGTGCAGAGGAGAGTGGTCGTGCAGATGGATGAGGCTGGGTGCAGAGGGAGGGGGAAGAAGAGGTGAGGGGGAAGAGGAGGATGGAGGGGGAGAGAGAGGTGGGAGGAGAGAGGTGGGAGAGGGAGGGGGGAGAGTGGAAGGGGGGCTTAGGTGTGTTCCATTCTCCCCTGACGCAGAGGAAGATGCTGAGTCATGACTCTGGCCTCACAGTCTTCCTGCTGGCTTGACATCTTTCTAAATGAGCACATTAGCTCTCCGCTCACCTTCCGAATCCTTTTTTTTTTTTCTTCCTTGGAAATAAAGTTGCAAATGGTCCGGCGTTGTTTCTGGTTCCATACCCACCCTCCCCACCCCACGCCCACCCCCCTGCCTCCCGCACCCCCGCCCGCATCTCACGCTTCCCTGCCCAGCACCCCCTATCCTTAAAAGTGCTGTTCCCAGCCCCAGTTCCCCTCCTCTGAGATTCCCGCTGAGGCCCGCTGAGCAAACAAAAGCATGGTTTTATCCCTCCTCTGGCCTCCCCTCCTAGTTCCCAGCCCCTCCTCCATCTCCCTTCTTAAATCCCCCTCCTGCCCCCTTCCCCTCTCTCCTCTCTCCCTCGTCTCCCTCTACCTCCTCTCCTTCTTCTCCTCTGTCCCTCTCTCTCTCCCTCCCTCCCTCCACCGACTATACGGGGCGGTGCTCGGGCGCCCGCCTTGCCCCCCCGCCGAGCGGTGGCGTGCCGCAGTTGGTTAAATTGCTCTTCTTTCAACCCCAAAAAAAACGTTTCCATCAATTTTTTTTTTAACCCTAACCCCTTTACCGGTAATTTAATAGCCAAAAAAAAAAAAAAAAAAAAAATAAACTGTTTCACTTACAACCGCCTGTATATTTGATTTTTTGTTCCCCTCCCCCAAAACCAACCAATTTTTTAATTTCATATTCTTGCTCTTGTTCCCTCTCTCTCACCTCTCTCTCTCTCCTCTCTCTCTCTCTCCCCCTTCTCCTTCTCTCCCTCTTCCCCTCAACTTCCCTACCTCTTCCATCTCTCTTGCTCTCTAATCCTTCTTCCTTCCTTTCCTCCCTCCTCCCTTCTCCTGTCCCCTCCCCCTTGCCTTTCCCCTCACTCTCCCCCCAGTGATTCACTCCTCCCTTTTACAGCCCATTCTATAGTGTCTGAGTATCTGATGTTTCTTCCCTTGCGGTTCTAACAATCCCTCTGAAACAAGCGGAAGCCTCTGTGTTTGAGCGAAGCATCTCATAAGAGCTGCTGTCTCTTAGCGGAGAGATGCTCGCCCCACATCAGGGCTGGGCAGGACGCAAGGGGCCCAGTCACAGAAAAACCCCTTCCAGCCCCAAAGCTTGTCCTGTTTTAATCATCAAGTGGCCCTGCCAGAGTACAGACGTTGTCCAAGAATGAGTTTTTTTCTCCAAGGTTCAGGACAAATCAAAGTATTTAGTTGGTCATCCGCACACATTTAACAAGGTAACACCCACATTGAACTTTGGCAGCGCTAGATAAATATTAAACATGTTTCCGGTGTTGAAGGAATCTTAAGCTGTGCTTTCTGCATGTGCTGTTTACACAGCGCCCTCGCTTGTGATAAAAACATCTGCTTAATGAATGTCATAGTAACCCTCGGTGTACGTTTCCCTCCCCTCCTCTCCCTTCCCCTCCCCTCCTCTCCCTTCCCCTCCCCTCCTCACTCCAGTTCAACTCCGCAGCCCGCCAGCTGATAGAGCTGGACAAGCCGTCAGACCCTGGGGGGGACACTGGGGAGGGGGGGGCCTCGTCCTCCGGGGCCCCCCAGACCAACGGCGGGCCGCGGGACAAGAAGAACACCAAGAAGCGCCACTCGTTCACCTCCCTCACCATGTCCCACAAGCCCTCGCTGGCCGCCCCTCCGCAGAGACACTCCATGGAGATCAGTGGGCCCGTGCTCATCAGCTCCTCCAACCCCACGGCCGCCGCCCGCATCGGGGAGCTCAGCGGGGGTCTCTCTTGCAGCGCACCTTCACAGGTAAAGAGGATACACACACAGGGGAGGGGGGAGGGACAGAGGACAGGACTCAACACCTCCCTTGGTGTGTGTGTGAGTGTGTGTGTACTGTGTGTGTGTGTGTGTGTGTACTGTGAGTGTGTGTGAGTGTACTGTGAATATGTGTGTACTATGTGTGTACTGTGAATATGTGTGTGTGTGTGTGTGTACTGTGAATATGTGTGTGTGTACTGTGAGTGTGTGTGTGTGTACTGTGAGTGTGTGTGTACTGTGAGTGTGTGTGTACTGTGAGTATGTGTGTACTGTGAGTGTGTGTGTGCTGTGAGTGTGTGTGTACTGTGTGTGTGTGTATGTGTGTGTGTACTGTGAGTGTGTGTGTACTGTGAGTGTGTGTGTACTGTGAGTGTGTGTGTACTGTGAGTGTGTGTGTGCTGTGAGTGTGTGTGTACTGTGAGTGTGTGTGTACTGTGAGTGTGTGTGTACTGTGAGTGTGTGTGTACTGTGTGTATGTGTGTGTGTACTGTGAGTGTGTGTGTGCTGTGAGTGTGTGTGTGTACTGTGTGTGTGTGTGTATGTGTGTGTGTACTGTGAGTGTATGTGTGTGTGTGTGGGTGAGTGTACTGCCTCGGCGCTGTAAACATGCTGTCTGTTTGCATCCCCACAGTCACGCAACACGACAACAACCACCATTCTGTCTCACCACATTTGTTTGTTGCTTCGCTCGACATTCCCCACTCTGCTGTCAGTAATTACCCAGTCTTCCTCACCCTCGATCCAGCCCTCCTCACCCCGACACCCCCCCCCCCCCTCACCCACTGCCCCCCCTGGCTGCTTCTAGGTTCAGCCGTTTGAACTCATAGGAGCGTGAATCAACTTGCCTGCAGTCGACTCTCGCTCCGCCCCTGGGGTTTCCAAGGCAACCCTGGAATGGCATACTATGTGGTTCTGAAGATTGGGGGGTTGGGGGCGGGGCTGGGATGCGGCAGACAGACAGACATGGCTTTTCCCAGCATACTCTGTGGTACGCTAGGAGCATGCTTAATGTTTTCATTTGGCAGACACATTTATCTAAAGTGACGGGGGAATTCGAACCTGTGAACTCTTGATCACACTAAGGTACTACCTGACAGACTGACAGGTGAGCTGCCAAGTTACCAGGACCATGAAACACACACACAACTGGCTTCACTCAGTCAATCACAGTGGAGGATGAGAAGGCCTAGCCAATAGGATCTCCAGGGCCTTCAATGCTGTGGTTCAGTCAGCCAGATGCTTCCATGCGAAGGGATGTTTTCAGGGCAGATCTAGAGTCCTGCTCTAACATGAACCAGACATGAGGGACCAGATGTATGAAGGCACATCAAAATGTAGAAAATCCCTCTTCCTTCTCAGTCTCCTCCCCCTCCTCTCCCTCCTCCTCCTCCACTTCCCCCCCTCCTCCTCTTTCCCTCCTCCTCTTCCCTTACCCCCCCCTCCTCCTTCTGCCCCCCCTCCTTCTGCCCCCTGGGTTCAAGCTCAGTTCTCTTCCCCACAGGTTCACATCTGCACCACCGGACTCATTGTAACCCCGCCCCCTAGCAGCCCTGTCACCACGGCAACTGTCTTCACGTTCCCCCCGGAGACCAGCTACGCATCCATCCCTGTGGTAGGTGGGGTGTGTGTGCTTGTGGGTCTGGAAGGCTGTGTGCGTGTGCGTGCGTGTGTGTGTGTGGGTGGTTCTGGGAACTGGCTATGGATGGACCACAGCTGTACAGCAGCAAACATTCCTGTTCTGTGTTTTAGCGTTTCAAAAGTACATTCTTAATTCATGCAGAACAGCTCATGGATCTGAAATGAACCTGAACACTGAGGCCTGCATGCTTCCAGATCGTTCTTCAGCCCTGTGCCTGGGCGGATGGGTGTTCAGTTCCCTGGGTGTGTGTTGTCTAGGCGCTGGTGTTTGGGTGTGAGGAAGATAATTAGTGTCTGCAGACTGTCTGCACAATCCTCCTCATTCAGCTGCATACCAACACAGAAACACACAAGACATTCATTCATATACACACGAAGTACACATAGACACACACACACGCACATGCAAAAATCCCCCACCTGGAAACCCACAAAGAACCCCACACCTTAGTGCCCCCCCGCCTCCCCCGCCCCACCCCCTATCCTCATGCTCCTCTGGGCTGTCAGACATAGACAGACCTGTCTGCTTCCTAACAGCTCCTGTGTGCTGTCTGAGACACGGTGTTAGCAGGGTGTGGCTCTGTTTGTGTGTGTGTGAGAGAGAGAGAGAGAGAGAGAGAAGGAGGAATCCCTCGTCTTTGCTGTGCGAGGGCTGGAGCTCTTGGGACAAACATTGCTTTTCTGACTCTGGCTGATTAGGGTTAGAAAGATCAGGCGGACAGGGAGGGAGGGAAGGAGAAGGGGAGGGAGGGAGAGGGGGGAGATTGAAAGCAGGCAGCCTGCTGGTGTCTCTCGGTCCGTGTTGCTCTGCTGTGTTGAAGGACGTGTCGTTTGTGTCACATGTTGCCAGTTAAACTGTCCTCACCACTCGACACGCCGTTACCTAGCAACAAACAAACAACCCCTGACAGCAGGAAGAGGGGAGGGAGGGACAGGAGCAGACTACTCTAAGAAAAGTCCTGCTTCAGAGAAACTCATCTCTCTGTCTCTGTCCATTTTTCCTCATCCAACTCTATCTATCCTCCCCCCCATCTCTGTCCTGCACTCTCTCTGATCTCCTGTGTTGTACTGTCTTCCTAGTTTCTGATCTGTGTGTGTGTGTGTGTGTGTGTTACAGGACACCCTCCCCCCTCCTCCTCCTCCGCCTCCCCAGTCCTCGGCGCTGGGCGCTGCATCGTCATTGGCTGCCGGCCAGAGATCCTCCCCCTGCACCAGCGACCAGAGCAGCAGACAGAGACCCACCGTGTGAGTGCACACACGGGCACACACACACACGGGCACACACACACACGGGCACACACACACACGGGCAAACACACACACACGGGCACACACACTCAGACAGGACTGCTCTGTGTTACGTACTGTGTTTATGTTCTTGACAGTACGAGATGAGGCCGACCTCTCACCTCCACACGACCCCGAGCCACAGGCACTCAGTCTCTCTCTCTTGCGCACACACACACACATACACGCACACATACACACACACACACACACATATATACACACACACATGGAGGAAGATCATGCGTCTCTAATTCCCATCAGATGCAAGGGGTGTCTGGCAGGAGTAATGTGCTGAGGGGTGAGAGGTCAGGGGTGAGAGTGAGGCTCTGATGAGACCCTGGAGACGAGGAGCCCAAACAGGTGCTGACCCCTGACCTCGTACCCCCGCCCATGTGGCAGCTTGGGCTTTGGGGGTATACGTGTGTGTCTATATGTTTATGTGTGTGTGTATGTGTGTGTGTGTGTGTGCCCCTACCCCAGCTACGTGGCCCTGTTCCCCTACACTCCCCGTAAGGAAGATGAGCTGGAGCTGCGGCGGGGCCAGATGTTCCTGGTGTTGGAGCGTTGCCAGGACGGATGGTTCAAGGGCACCTCTATGCACACAGGCCGGATAGGAGTGTTCCCTGGCAACTACATGAGCCCCGTTAGCAGGTCAGCCCTGAGAGCACAGACACACACACACACACAACACACATACACACAGACCCATCACACTCCCATCCTAACCCCACTCCCCCTCCAGGACTGTCTCAGGGAGTGTTCAGCCCAAGCTGCCCCAGAGCGGGACTCCCCCGGCCGGCCGCGGCACCTCCATCCCCTCCGCTTCCTCCTCGTCCTCCAGCACCCCTGGCCTTGACAACAAGCCCCTCCCCTCCCTGTGCCCGGGCCCTGCCAGTCCTCTCCCCATTGCCACGGTAACACCCGCTGCAGTGGCAAACAGCCAGCAGCCCAAAGTCCTAGTCAACTCTCAAATGACTGTGAACCAGGCACGCAACGCTGTCAGATCGGGTATGTACTAAGTGTGTGTTTGGTATGTGTGGCATGGTAGATAATATGACTGTTGATGAGGCGCACACCACTGTGTGTGTGTTGGTATAGATGTGTTAATCATGGTAGTGCTGTGTATGCGTGTGTCTGTGTGTGTGTGTGGTAGGGTTTTTGTGTAGAACATGTTCGTGTGAGTAACAGTTCCTCCACCTCCCCTCCAGCAGCGACCCAGGACCGCCCCACTGTTGCCGTGACGCCCCTCCAATCCCAGAATGCCCAGCCCCACCTCTCCGTCTGCCTTGTGTCTTCCTGCCCCACCCCCTCTTGCCCCGCCCCCCCACGCTCCTCTTCCGTGGCGCTGGGCTGTGCCGCCGCCTCGCTGACCCCACCCAATGTCAGCGCAGCCTCTCTGGAGGTTGCCCCCAGCAACGGCAATGCCCCTGGTAACGGCGCAGCTACACCCGGAAATGGTGGGGCCACCCCTGGCAACGGGGCTTCCCTAGCCTGTCGACTGGACAAGGATGGCAAGGTTGGTGCTGCTCCAAGTCTCTCTCTTTCTCTCTCTCGCTGTGGTGACGAGCAGAGAATAGTATGTGCACTAGTGTGTGTGTGTGTGTGTGTTCATCTCCCTCTGTGTGTGTGTGTGTGTGTCTGCAGAGAGAGAAGAAGGGTCTACTGAAGCTCCTGTCGTCCAATAAGAGGAAGGCTCGCCCTTCCCCCCCCTCCTCCCCCACGCTGGGGGCGGAGCTTACTGCTGGCGAGGGTCTCCCTGGGGCGCCAAGCCCCGAGCCCACCCCTTCCTCCTCCTCCCCAGGCAACCACAGTGGCAGCCGCGTGGAGCCTGAGCCTTCCTCTTCATCATCATCGTCATCCTCCTCGTCAGCTCCTGACTCCTCCCAGCGAAGGCCCAGCCCCCTGGACGTGTGCGCCCCCATAGCTCCGCCCCCTCGCCAGGCATGCTCCTCCCTCCTTTCCCTGCAGCACGACGCCCGGCCAATCATATGCGAAAGGTACGTCCACCTCAGCCAACTGAATACTGTGATCATACTAATTATTAATATCCGAATACAGGCCTATCAAATACTGAAATAATAATGATTTCTTATGGTGATGTTGGTATCTATTATTAATACAGATGGTGATGTTTATATTACTGTGTGGGTTGTGTAGACAGGTTGTCTTACTCTAATATGCGTGCATGCGTGTGGTGTGTATGTGCGTGCGTGTGGTGTGTGTGTGCGTGCGTGTGCAGGTACAGGGTGGTAGTGTCCTACCCTCCCCAGAGCGAGGCAGAGCTGGAGCTAAAGGAGGGAGATGTGGTGTTCGTCCACAGGAAGCGTGAGGATGGCTGGTTCAAGGGCACCCTGCAGAGGAACGGACGCACAGGCCTGTTCCCTGGCAGCTTTGTGGACAGCATCTGACACACACACTATGTATATGCGCTACACAAACAATATACATACTATATATACACACAAAAACTAAACAAGCTAACCTCCAAACATGCACACAGATCCAATGCATACTCACATGAACACACAGCACAGAATGCATACAATCACTGCACAAAGACACACACATACACCCACCCGTACTACACCAGGAACACCGCAGGGGCTCCCCTGACCAGAACCGCCTCCCACCTGGTTGCCGCGCTGAACTCTCGCGGTTACCATGGCGGTGAGATGAGGCGGCCCCAATGGGCCCCAAGCGGAGAACTATTCTGGGATGGATCCTCTCCGCAGGGAGCCGGCTCCAGAGCTGCTTGCAGAGGCGCTGAAGGGGAGCACAGGGCTCACTGATCTCCCTTATTTATGTTCTTGTAAACAACCAGATGTTAAATGTGTGCCTTGTAACTGTTCCTCACTTTATTGTATATAAGGAAAACTGAAGATTGTGATCGAAAGTGACGTAAACAAACGCTATGAACTGTTGATGGACTGTCAGATTTTAACTTATTTCTTTGAGGTTTAGTGTGGGAAGGGAGGAAGGTGGAAAGTCTATCTGGGTTGTGTTGGGGCAGGCACTAGGACCCTGCGTCCACGTTGTCTTCTGGCCCAACCGTTGGACCAACATGGAGGCTGAGCAGACACTCTGCTGTGACCTCTGACCCTAGGGATCACAGAGGGGATTCAAGCCCCAGCTGTGTGCTGCCTGGGCCTCCTCTCTCCCCCAGACCGGGCGAGGGACATCTGGGCCTCCTCTCTCCCCCAGACCGGGCGAGGGACATCTGGGCCTCCTCTCTCCCCCAGACCGTCGCCGATGACAAGGGGTCACTATGGAAACCAAGTCTTCTCTTTGGGGAGAGGGGCCCCATGGAAACCATCTTCTGTGTGTGTATGGGACGGGGTAGATGTTGTTTAGGTTTTTTACTTGTTTGGGGGGGGGGGTCTTGCTTTGTACTCTGTTAACACTCCATAATTGATTCTTTTCTGTTTTGTTTTGGGGAATCAAGCGTTACTTGTAGGATTGCATTTTTGTACCTGTGGACCAAGGCAGCTGCTCCTGCCCCTGCAGGTCCCAGCGCCCGCCCAGACACAGCTCACCTGAGCGCCACTCGGCTCCCACAAGCCTCCTCCCGCCTCAGACGCTTCTATTTGTGTCCACATGGATCAGTAGTAAGCTAGCACAGACGCAGCCAGGAGACCAGAGCTAGACTCTCCTGTCTGCCCTCCTCATTCCTGACTCAGCTAGACACATCGCTGCTCACTAACCAAGCTAAGGTTGTTCTGTAGGAAGTGCTCTGTTCTGGATAGCAGTCTCTTCTCCTGCCTGTGTCTCCGCTGAGGAACAAGGTGGACATTTCCTACCGATCAATAATATTGACCTTCTCATTTCTGGGGTTAGCTGTCGGGTTTCTCTGTATAGGACTTTTGTGTAAAATGTGTTGGAATTAAAACTGTTCTGTAGACTTGAATATGACTTTGGATGGGGGTCGGTAGTGTATGTTTGTTGACGTTTGTTGGAGTTTAAAGCACAAGATGTGATGGACTTGGATCATGGAGCCCACTGTCTGCTTCTGAAGCTGGATCCTGATTTGATTCTGATTCTGTTGCTGGTTTCTGGTTCAGTTTCAGGTTCAGACCAGCAGCAATAAGGCTGATGGGAAGAACCAGGTACAGTACAAGGCAGGCTTCTCATCTCTTTCTTCACCTTCCTCTCCTCTGTCCCTGTACTCTCCCTCTCTCTTCCTCTCTCCTTTCCTCTCCTATCTCCCTCTCTCCCTCTCTTCTCCTCTCTTTTGTATTCCTGGTAAACTCCGTTGTTGGATGATCCAATAATTAGGTTTGTCTTTTCCATGACTGTTTAGGATAACTGGGACAGTTGCTTAGCATGTTCTTAGCGTGTTCATAGCGTGTTCCTTTGACCACGACATGCTGTTGTTACTGTAGTATTGGCCTTGTTGGAACACAAGGCAGCACTAAAGTCTGCTTTATTAAACTGAACATTTTCTCCTCATGCCAAGGTGACTTACTTGATTTTTTGGGGGGTTGATGATTATATAGTATACTGTGTCTGATGATGGTGACGTTGGCATCCGCTTGTCACATGGCACAAACCTGTGCCCGAAACATTGTAGAGTCAAAGGAAAAAGCACATTTTGTAAAAAATGACTGTAACAATAAAAACTAATGGTTTCCACAGGGAATGTGCCAATATTGTGGTGTGTGGTGGGTTGGGTGTGTTAGAAGGGTTTGTGTGTGTTGTGTTTGGTATCACTCTGGGTGTCCTTTATTTTCATCTCCTGACATCCTGCCAGGGTGGAGCATCTCAGCATGCACCCAGACAAGGACCACAGCAGACAGGACAGGCGAGTCTCTTCCTGTGTTCGCTCCCCTGTTTCCCTTCTCTCTCACTCCCCTCTTTTCCTTCTTGTCCTCCTCTTATCCTCCCCATCCACGTTGGAGGCATGTTCATCATACCAGTGTGATCCTGCGTTCACAGCAGTGTGGGGAGCTTCCATCAGATCAGTATAGAGAAGCACAAAGCTCAACTTCCCCTGCTATTGAGGTCAGACACAAAGCCCTACCCAGGAACCACTGCAATGCTTGACGCGCGCGCACACACGCACACACACGCGCTACCTGCCTCTGTCCCCAGAAAGCGGTATGGAGTGTGTATGTGTGCTTTGCAGGAAGCCGTGTGTCTGAAAGAGCTGTGTGTTGCTGTGTGTGTCACAGCTGCAGCGGAGCGGAGTGAGGTTAGGTCCAGCAGGACACCCCTGTAGAGGAGAACTATCTGTCACGCTCTCTACCGGAGGAGGAGAGATACGGAGGGAGGTGGGAGAGAGAAGGTGGGGAGGAGATCTGTCACCCTGTCTACCGGACGAGGAGGAGTATAGAGGGAGGTGGGGAGGAGATCTGTCACCCTGTCTGCTTGTGGGGAGGTAGGTGGGAGAGGGGAACTGTCACACCTGGAGGGGGAGGGAGGTAGTGGAGTGGAAGTGGGGGAGTGGGAGGGGTCAGGTCAGGTCAGGCGGAAAGGAAGTTGGAGAGGTACAGTATGAGTAGAGGTGGAGGTGACTCCTTGTATGAGAGGTCACCATGGAGACACTTCCGGCCTTGGGTGAAAGATGGAATGAGAAGCGTTAAAAGTGGGTGTGGGTAGAGATTAAAATGCATTACAAGTACAAACATTGCAGCTATAATATGCTGGTTTGAGAGTAGGCTACTTGGACCAGCTACAAACTATCTTGCAACCTAGTGAACCTGTAATGTAAGACTAGCTGGGGACCAAATCTGACTTAAGTCATAATTCCTATGTTGGGTTTGCTACAAGATCATATTTTATTCATAATAAATGTAAGTGAAA